>OU744446.1:33027435-33456332 GCA_916610825.1 Haliclystus octoradiatus
CGCTTGAACAATGCGTATACTTATAAATATTTGTTAGTTTTGTTTTTTTATTGTTTAGTATCCTATTTTACACTTGAAGTTAGCACATAACTTCTGTTTAATAATGTAAAAATCATGGCAACGATTAAGTGGGAAACCATGGTTGGGAGAATACTTATAATTTAATACATTTTAATAATAATAGTGGGATTGCTCCACGCCAGTTCTTGGTATAGTGCTCAATGAAATTAAAGCAGAGATTTTATAAATTGAAAGTCTAAAAGGAAACATGCTAGAATTACGCTACTTCAAATTTCACATCAGAAGGTGATCATATGGCGATCTATTTCAACTAAGTACAGCGATAGAGCAAATAAGAATACCCTTCGCATTCAACTTAGGAACAAGAAGACACAGTTACTTTTAAATCAAATCATAAATTAAAATCAATCTATAAAACTCCCTTGCAGTGTTTCTATCTGTAGTTCTAGTAAATCACAGCATTTTTGTTTTGTTGATAAGCGGCACGTTACGCATATGATCCTGTATGCGAATAGATCAATAATACTTTAAATCTTCAATATAAATACTGTATTCAGACGTAACCAATGCTCTTTCCGTTTGTTTTCAATCTGTTTTATTTTGTTTTTATTACTTGTCGGGACTTTCCTCGAAAGACGCAGCGTGATTCTATTGAAAATCCGCGCTCGTTCTATTCTCTACGATGACGTTATTTTCTGAGAATTCAGATAGAATCTTTAGCTGGGCGCAGTGATTATTTGACCGACAATCGCATCCAACATGGATTCAATTGTGCGTGCGCAGACAGTAAATTACGTCATTCATTCGATCAAGTGTTTCACTCTTCCCAGGGTTAGGGTATGTAGTGTCGGGGGTTAGGGTCCGACCACATGATAACCACCCGATCAAGTTTGAATTCGTTTCTGCTTCATCAGCTTTTGCCAGCATAGCTCATTCGGAGCTCAAATCACGCTGCTTCAATCCCAGGTCGTTCCAAATTTTTAATTTTTTTTTATTAGTTATATTCCAAAATATTTATTTATAAGTTACTGCTAGTTCATAATACGCATGCATTGCTATCCGTAATGACTGCGACTGCAGGTCCAATTGTCACAGAGTATCTTTTTGAGTTTCGAGAATGAGATTCGACATTCTTGAATAAAAAGTTTTTCCAGATCTTGATGTTACAGACAATTGATTGCTGTTTCTCTTTTCAGGTCATGAATGCAGTCATTGTTTATTGGTTCTTTCTTCTGAACTATTCTCAAAACAGCATGTTTGTTTATGCAAACAACGTACAAAACTGCCTTTAAATTGCATTGCACCAGAGAAAGACAGCTTCACAGATAATATCGGGATGTCGGCTGTTTGCTCTAACAATACAGCAAACTACAGAAGAACTGAAGCAACTAGGTTTCAACCTGATAAATGTGAAAGATGTAAGAAAGAAATCACTTCTAAGGCTAGCTTAATTGTTCACAAGAGAATTCATATTGGAAAAAATAGTTTTACGCAGTCAGATAAATTATACGCTCGAAAGACATTCCACAACCATGAAAAACCTCATAAATGTGATCACTGCGATAAAGAATTCACATTAAAATTTACTTTAGCTGCACATGAACGAATCCATAAGGGAAAAAGACCTACTGTAAATGGAAATTGTAATAAACGGCTTGCCCAGGCAACTAATTTGAAGACGCAGAAAGAAAGCCATAGTAATGAAAAACCTCATAAATGTGATCAATGCGATAAAGAATTCACATTAAAATGTACTTTAACTGCACATAAACGAATCCATAGTGGAAAAAGACCTACTGTAAATGAAAATTGTGATAAACGGCTTGCCCAGGCAACTAATTTGAAGACGCAAGAAGAAAGCCATAGTAATGAAAAACCTCATAAATGTGATCAATGCGATAAAGAATTCACATTAAAATGTACTTTAACTGCTCATCAGAGAATCCATAGCGGAGAAAAACCTTTTGTAAATGAAAATTGTGATAAACGGTTTGCCCAGGCAACTAATTTGAAGACGCAGAAAGAAAGCCATAGTAACAAAAAACTTCATAAAATGTTATCAATGCGATAAAGAATTCTCTAGAAAAGGTAACTTAACTGAACATAAATGCTTGTGCTTGTGATAAATGTGATAAACGGTTTGCCCTGGCATCTAATTTGAATACACATAGAAAAATCCATACTAATGAAAAACCTCTTAAATGTGATCAATGCGATAAAGAATTCTCTAGAAAAGATCATTTAACTGCACATAAACGAATTCATAGTGGTGAAAGACCTTATGCTTGTAAAAAGTGTGATAAACGGTTTTCCCAGGCATCTAATCTAAATACCCATAAGAAAGTCCATTCTAATGAAAAACCTTACAAATGTGATCAGTGCGATAAAGAATTCTCTAGAAAAGGTAATTTAGCCTTGCACATGCGAATTCATACTGGAGAAAAACCTTACAAATGTGATATATGCAACAAAGATTTTACTCGATTGGGCGGTTCAAGTATTCACAAGTTATACCATCGTAATGAAAGAGCCTATGAATGTGATTTATGCGATAAAAAATGTAGGACCAACTATCTACTAACTTTACATAAACGTTTTATTCATACTGGAGAATAACCTTACAAATGTAAAGAATGGGGAAAAGGTTTCAATCGACCGGATTATTTGCATATACACGAAATATCCCCTAAAAAAACCAAACTTTCAAATGTGATATATGCAATAAAGACATTACTACTTCTAAATACTCAACTCTCCACTAACGATTCCATACTGGAGAAAGACATGCAACGATGGTTTTACCCGATTGAGTATTTTATATTCGCACAAATTATACCATTGTAATGAAAGAACTTATAAATGTGATTTATGCGCTAAAAAAATTATAACTAGCCGTCTGCTATATAGGTGAACATAAACGTATTCATGCTGGCGAAAAACCTTACTAATGTAAAGAATGTGGAAAGGGTTTTACTCGGTCGAGTTATTTGCATAGACATGAAACATTTCATGAAAAAGGAAAATTTTTCAAATGTGAGAAATATAACAACGGTTTTACAGCTAAGAGTAATTTAATTATCCATATACGAATCCACACTGAAAAGGCCTTATGCATGCGATAAATGTGAAAAAATTTTACTCAGATGATATCATAATAACAAAGGAATTTAGAATTGTACAATATTTAAGAATGAATTTACTTATATTTATTAGACTATCGCACTCATCAATAGATTCATACTTATGGTTATATACAGTTGTTAAGCTTGTGACTGACAATTCTATCACGCCGCTGCATGCAGATATACACAAATTGTATCGTTTTATAGATAATTAATCCACCTTGCAAATGATTTAACTTCAGTTTGTATAACCCAGTTGGCAATTGAAATGTAAAAGTTCCTGGTTTGTCATCCTTGGATTCGACAATGATAGGAGATGGTGTGGCCTTCACAAAGTCTAGAACAAAATATATACAATTTGTAATACATTTCTTCTAAATTATACATTTTAATTAAGAAAAGATTGAATGTCTAAATATAACCTTGATCAGCTACTTTCAAACACAAAGGAATGTGAGCCATGTTAAAAGAGTGGGCTACGGATACTTCTCATATCGAAATTCTCTTAATTAGAATTATGGTGATGATTATTTTAATATCTTCTGCAAAATTTCTACTGCTTTCCGTAGCGTTAGCGTTGCCATAGTAATAGGATTAACAAATGAAAATAAAAATAAAATATTTGACAGTTGATAATGGCATTGTAACTCACTTTCAATTTTTTCATAATATATGGAATCTTCTTTCTTAACTAAAGTTCTTTCTCCTTCCAAATCTTCACTAACTTTCTTTGCAAATAATTGACATGTTACGTTTCTGTGATTAACACCAACAACATTCATTGATTTAGCTTTCGCTTCTGCAATAAATCTCATTGAACATCTTCCCATTGAAGTATTTGTATAAGTTTCAAATGCATTTCCAGTGTAGAATTTCCCTTCGTTGGACTCAAGATATTCACCATCGGTTTTTGGTAAGGAAACTGACAGGTTGGGTCTCCTTTACATGATTGCAAATTACAAACGAGAGAAAAAAAAATCAATTTCTGTATCAACACGATGATGAGTCCGCCCATATTGCTTGATGGATTTAAACCGAATAGTTCGGTTACTAAAACACACAATCTGCTACAAAAACATTTGTTGTGAATAAAGGCCTATTGTCAGATACATAGTAATGTAACCCGCAACAAATGGACAGCTTTATTGTAATGATGCTGTTATAGTGATCTATTAAAAGGCCCCAAACCCGTGCCAAACGCAGGTCGCAAGCCGAACCCCGAAAGAACGTTGACATGACCACGAAACACTGCTGCTGTATTACTAAAATATTGTATGACATTCATTGTCCTCCCATATTGCTTGATGTATCTTGATCCGATAGCATGATTACTGAAACACCTTCTACTCCCAAAACACGTTTGCAACCTCAATAATATAAGGTGTCGGCCATAGTAAAGCAAACCGCTACAATTATATATGCATGCGCTGTTACACGATCTATATCTCACGAACAAACCCTTGCTATTTTGTGCTTTAGCTAGTAGCCTGCTTGCAGACATTCCGGGTGGCAATTTGGCAGAAACAGTGTAGTACGTTCTAGCCTAGCTCAACAACCCCTATACGAAACGGCCGCAGGTAAGATGAAATACAGGGGCATGTGACACAGGTCTACATCTATACATCCATGCAGCCATTATGGATCCCGCGTCGTTGATACTATTGCCTGTGTGAGATATAAGTCAACAATTGTCCTCACTCGACCTTACTATTAAAAAATAGCTCAGCTACGCTCGGACTCATGGTGAATAATATCATAATCAAAATAAACCAATTGAAATCAAATTCAATAGAATATCAAATCAATCAAATCATCATGCAAAAAAAATAAATCAATCCAATCGAATGATATAAAAATCAGATCAAACAAAAAAATCAACTTCAATCAAATAAAATAAAATAAATTGTAACAGTATCCAAATAATATAATAATATAAAGAAAAATATATCCGAATAATAAATCAAAGAAAAAAGAAAAAACGTTAATGCAAACCGATGGGATTGAGCCCCAGGCCCCGCGCTCCTTGTACAGACGCTCCACCACCAGACCATACCAAGATAGAATAAACGATGTGATTTTCACTACTTATAATACAGGTGTGAGTTGTAAACGACGTGCGAAATTGTCTCTTCTTAAGCTGAGTAGAATTAAAACATTTTTATAAACCAGATAAAACCATGACGACTGGCTTAGCAGTTTGATGCAATAAAGAGCTTCAGAAAACAATACAAATAATAAATATATAATACTGTCTTATCTAAGCCCCCAAACAAATGATGAATTGTCGGTTTAATATTTCTCATGGTCAAAACACAACAAAAATTATCTTCGAAGTTTCACCTCAAGTAGTGATGTTCCAGAACGATTAGAACCTTTCATTAACCATTTCAAATGACGAGAAGAAGTAAACAATCATGTGTTCTACCGATGAAGAGATAATTGTTGAGCTTAGTAATCAGTTACGGACTCGTTATGGTGTAAAATAGTATTATTGTAAATACGAGGCTGTATCACCACGTAGTTGTAAACATCCATCATGGAATTACACGCGCGTCTCTCGTGATGAATTAAATCTGTATCATCCTTGTATCTTAGAAATCTCTTGTTTGTCTCCACGATTATTCCGCAATGTCAACAGGTTATGGGCCCAGAAGACGAATCTATTTCGATGGAGACGCCGATGGTTACGCTATATGGGAGACACGCTTCTTGAACTATCTGTACACACAAGATAAACACAATTACGAAGCAATTCTGCCGAAGGAACAAACCGAAGATGATGAAACAAAACAAGAAAGACACAAGGAAAAGAACAGAGCGGCATACGCCGAACTCGTACAAGTGCTGGGCGAACGCTCTTTACAACTGGTTATGAACAACGCTAACAACGACGGTCGGAAAGCTTTAACCATACTTCGTAGCCATTTTGCAAGTACCGAAAAACCCAGAGTACTGACATTATACACAGAACTAACGACGTTGCAGATGGGCCAAGAAGAGGACGTCACTGACTACCTTTTAAGAGGCGAAAAAGCATCAACAGGACTCAGACTCGCAGGTGAGAATATCAGCGATAATCTTGTCATTGCAATGATGTTGAAAGGCCTGCCAGAAAGCTACAGCTCGTTTGTTGTTGTACATACACAACTTGATAAGGTTAAAACCTTGGCCGAATTCAAGGCTGTACTGCGAAATTTTGCTGACATTACAATGGCACGACCTATGTCACAACAACAAGGTGCTACAGCCATGTCCATGAAAGGGTCTGAGAATATTCCCAAACGACAACAACAGTCACAGTGTTTGTCATGTGGAAAGCAAGGTCACAGTTCCAAGCAATGTACCTCCAAAGAAAGATTGAAATGCAACTATTGCAATAAACCTGGTCACATAGAGAGCGTATGCTTCCTGAAAAAGAAAGCCGGACAGTTGAAAAGTGTAGCAAATAGTGTGTCATTCTCCTTTACAACGATAACAGAAAACATTGGTGCTGTACGATCACACCAAAAGCAACAGCTACTTGTCGATTGCGGAGCAACATGTCACATCGTTAACGACGCGAGCAAAATGGTGGACTATGACAATTCGTTTGACCCAACCAGACACTACATTGAGCTGGCGAATGGCAGCAGGAGCAACACTATTGCAAGTGCCAAAGGGACTGCCAAGTACTCGGTCGTGACTTCCGACGGCAGATGTGTGGATATACTATTAAAGATTGCTCTACTAGCCCCGTCATTCCCGACTAGTCTGTTCTCTGTACGAGCTGCTACAGATGCTGATGCAAGACTCACTTTCCACAAAACTGGTGCTTAACTTGAGTCAAACAGCGTAAAGTTCAACCTAGTCAAGCAAGATCGTCTATACTATATGCCCACAGTCGTTAACAAATTGGCTTGTGTAACGAAAAGCCTCGATGACTGGCACCATGTCCTGGGACACATGAATCACGCAGACATACAGAAACTCGAGTCTATGACAACAGGGATGAAATCTCACCAACAAAGACCCAGAAAACATGCAAAATTTGCCTCGAAAATAATATCACTAGGCTACCCAAAAGTTGTGATGAGAAGATAACACTTGCTACAAAGCCACTGCAACGGGTACACTCTGATCTGAGTGGAGCAATTGAGCCTGTATCTCGAGAAGGGTACCAATATGTTAGCAACTTTGTTGATGAGTGTTCTGGAATGCTATTCATTTATCCCCTACGGTCCAAAGATGAGGCACATCAGGCACTGAAACAATTCCTCGCGGACGTTGCACCAATTGGAAAAGTCTTGGAATTACACAGCGACAATGGTGGAGAATTCATTGGCAAGAATTTCAAAAAGGTTCTCACTGATCAAGGAATAAAGCAAACGGGACCAGAACCGTATACCCCACACCAAAATGGAAAATCAGAGCGGGCATGGCGGAGCTTATTCGACATGGCTAGGTGCTTACTAAAAGATGCAGACCTACACAAAGGGATCTGGCCCTACGCTGTACAACATGCCAGGTATCTGCGCAACAGAAGCTTTCAGCGAAAGCAGGGCAAAACTGCGTACGAGTTATTCACCGGAAAGCAACCGGATATGAGAAAAGTCCACATGTTTGGCACACCTTGCACATTCTACGTAGAGAGAGCGCGACAAAAGCTTGATCCGAAGGGCAAGCAAGGCATCTACCTGGGAATAAATCCATTCAACTCCGGTTACTATGTCTTGAACAAGGCAAGTAACAGCATAGTCACATCACGCAACGTCGTTATCCACGATTCTCCAGCAGATGATAACGAAATCTTCAGCCCACCCCCAACAAATGGGGCAGTGACAGACGATGAGCCAGACAACCAACAGTCTGAAGACAACGGACAACCGACCACTACAGAAGCTGCCACACCTGGACCTACAAGTACAGCAACAGAAGTCCCACAAGAAAATCAGAGGCAACGAAGAGAGACCCGGATGCCCAGTAGGTATAAGGATTATGATGTGACTGCCACAGTCAACTATGCCTATGCTGCTGTAGCAACTATGCCTACGTCATACGCCGAAGCTATGGAATGCAAAGACAGTGACAAATGGAAACGTGCTATGGACGCAGAAATGAAGTCCCTAACAGACAACGAAACTTGGAGTCTGACGACATTGCCTGAAGGGCGGGCGGAGACGAAAGGTCGTTGGGTATTTACCATCAAGCAGGGTAAAAAGGCTGATGAAGTTCAATACAAGGCAAGATACGTCGCTAAAGGCTACAGCCAATTATCCGGTATTGACTACGACGATACCTATTCGCCAACTACTCGCTTCACCTCCATTCGGATGCTCCTGCAAAAGGCAGCAAATGAACAACAACATATTCATCAGATGGACGTCAAGGGAGCCTACCCCAATGCTCCTATTGACAAGGAGATTTATGTTGAGCAGCCGCCCGGATATGTGAAGACCGACGGAAACCAAGGCAAACTATCGTGCAAGTTGAAAAAGTCATTGTATGGTTTGAAACAAAGCGGACGCAACTGGCACAATACACTCACTGACTTCCTGAAATCAGAGAACTTCACGAGAAGCAGCATTGACTTCTGTGTGTACAATTACACAGGAACAGATTGCAAACAGGCAACACTGCTATTTTGGGTAGATGACATCCTCATTGCCAGCTCTGATCTATCAACAATCGACAGCATCAAAGCATTGTTGAATGGTCGGTTCAGGATGGATGATCGTGGACCTTTGCGCTGGTTTCTCGGCATTGACTTTAAATGGCTTGAAGATGGCAGATACACGATGAGCCAAGAACACTATGCTGAGACTATTCTTGAAAGATTCGGTATGACGCAAAGCAAACCTACAACAACACCAGCAAACAAAGACATTTCACTGAAGAAGGCAACCGAACAAGACAACAACACGGACTATCCGTACAGACAGTTGATTGGTAGCCTGATGTACCTGATGATTGGAACACGACCAGATATCGGTTGGATCGTCTCAAAGCTGTCGCAATTCCTGGAGTGTCACAATCAAACACACGTCATGGCAGCTAAACGAGTACTGAGATACATTCGAGGTACTAAGACTAACCACCTTGTCTACAATGCAACAGAAGGTGTATTTACTGGATTCTGCGATTCAGATTGGGCAGGAGACACGGACGACAGGCGATCAACGACTGGTTTCGTATTCACCATGGGAGGAACACCAATTAGTTGGAAAACCCGGAAGCAGACGACAGTGGCCCTATCATCTTGTGAAGCCGAATACATTGCTCTAACAGAGGCGACCAAGGAAATGATCTACTTGAGAGCACTCGCAGAATCAATCAATTTGCTACAACCAGAACTGACGATTATTTACTGCGACAACCAAGGTGCTCTGAGCCTGGGAGAAGGACAGGCTGGACAGCACGATCGCACGAAACACATCGACATCAAGTACCATTTTATTCAAGAGCAGCTGAACATTGACTACAAGTATGTTAGCACTGAAGTCAACCTCGCTGACATCATGACAAAAGCGTTAGGTAAAACACGTCATTACACATGTACCGAGCTCCTCCAGATTGAGAGGGGGTGTTGAGTTTAGTAATCAGTTACGGACTCGTTATGGTGTAAAATAGTATTATTGTAAATACGAGGCTGTATCACCACGTAGTTGTAAACATCCATCATGGAATTACACGCGCGTCTCTCGTGATGAATTAAATCTGTATCATCCTTGTATCTTAGAAATCTCTTGTTTGTCTCCACGATTATTCCGCAATGTCAACAATAATCACGATGTAAACTAATCCAGGAGTATTAGAAAACATTTCATTTAATAATGCAATTGTAATCTCGCTAAGCTGCGAGTCGGCCATCATGGCGGGCAATGGGAAAAAATTTAAGTCAAATCCAGCTAAAAATTTGGAATAATCACACAGCTTGCCCATTGTATTTTTAACAATGAAATTGTGTTTCTTGCGCAATCGTTTTTTGTTCGACCTTTGTTAGCACGCAAAGCAGTATGTTGAACGTTATTTCAAAAGAACAATAGATTTAATCAAAAATGAAATGAAAACGTTTCCACCATGACAGCATAGATTCAAGGTCACTTACGTAACCATGAGTCAAAAATAAAAAAATGTGAAGGTTGACCGATGGGATTGAACCCCAGAGATCCCATGCGCCTGATGCAGACGCTCCACCACTATACCATACCAAGATAGAATAGACGAAGTGATTTTCACTACTTACAATACAGGTTTAGATTAATAGATTTAGTCAAAATGAAATGAAATGAAATGAAATGAAATGAAATGAAATGAAATGAAATGAAATGAAATGAAATGAAATGAAATGAAATGAAATGAAATGAAATGAAATGAAATGAAATGAAATGAAATGAAATGAAATGAAATGAAATGAAATGAAATGAAATGAAATGAAATGAAATGAAATGAAATGAAATGAAATGAAATGAAATGAAATGAAATGAAATGAAATGAAATGAAATGAAATGAAATGAAATGAAATGAAATGAAATGAAATGAAATGAAATGAAATGAAATGAAATGAAATGAAATGAAATGAAATGAAATGAAATGAAATCATTGACATCGTTCTTATTTATATTGTCTTTTATCAAAAATACATTTTTCTAAATGGATTTAATATGCTAATTTAGCTAGCTATGTTATCAGAATAATGTTAACAAACATAAAACTTGTTCGGAATAGTGACAACAAATATCAAGAAACCATGTGGTGTGACAGACATTGATGTTTCATTCATAAGTTTACTAAATTAAAATACAACTAAATACAAATATTACACATTAAATAACATTCAAAACATATATCGACACATTATGATTAATTACAATTACAAACAAATTACTTGCATCGATGGCTATTCTCAGCGGTATTTATAAATATAGCCAACATGATTATTTCTGTTAATGCAGTGTTTTCATTTCAATTTATACGTTATAACTCATCTTCTCTCTTTCTACAACCAGCCATTTGCATTACAGGCGAGGATTAGCTCAGATGGCAGAGCAAGCGAACTTCAGATCGGATCATATCTGATCGACTATGGTTCAGATCCCCCGAAGGCCATTTCAGCCTTGATTTTATCTAAAACATCAAATGAGTACCATCTGAGGATGTCGGATTGCATTGTGAGTAGCTGCTGCGCATCGTTGCGCATTGACAATCGAGACCTATCTGCCATGAAACCTGTTGAAATTGATCTACAGTGTTGCGGATTAGATCAGTGAAGAGCGTTTAAAATCATTGCTCTCAGCGAAAAGAGCCACTCCTCTAGAAATAGAAGAGTGGCACATATGCCTTCGGTAAGGTGACATCGTCTACATTACTATTAACTTATGTATTACAGTTCTTAGGTATTCACTATCTAACAAGGTGATCTTTGCTTGGATACGTTTCTACAATTCTGGCCATTGTCCATTTTCTTCTAAGCACTTTAGTTGAAATAAATCGCCTGACGATCACCTTCTGATGTGAAGCTTGAAGTAGCGTAATTCTAGCATGCTTCATTTTTGACTCTCATTCTGGTTTACTACATTAACCTCGAAAATCATCGAAATTTGGTTGAGTTATGAACAAAGACATGAACATATACACATTTATAGAATCATCGAATTTGGTACTGATAGCTGATTGGTTGTTGTTGATGTTTGTATCGGGCTAGGTAAAATTGTAAAATTACAGCTTTTGTCTGAAGTCCCAAAACGCAACAAAATGGCTTTAGGAAGAGTTTTATTCGATAGAGCGAATAAAAATATCCTTCGCATTCAAATTATCAACAAGGAAACACAATTAATTTTAAATCAGATCATAAATTAAAAATAACCCATACTACTCCCTTGTTCCGTATTTCTGTCTAGTACTGTACAGCATTTTTGTTTGGTTGATAAGCGGCACGTTACGCATATGATCCTCTATGTGAAAAGATGAATAATACTCAACATCTTCTATATAAATGCTGTATTCAGATGCTGTTTGCGTTTATTTTCAATCTGTTTTATTTTATTTTCACAACTTGTCGTAGCATTCCTCAAGAGGCGTAGCGTGATTCTATTGACATTCCGCGCTCGTTCTAGTCTCTACGTTTACGTCATTTCATGAGAATTTAGATATGAGCATTATTTTAAGCTTTTCAATATCAAAATAAACAGGTTATTTATTCTATAAAACAAATATAAATAGGGCTATTTGTGATAGGATTTATCCACACATATTTGCAATGTGAAATATGTACACAAAATCTATTACAAAGATTATTTTTTAAGTTTCGAGAATGAAATTTGAGATCTAATAAACAGTTTTCCAGATCTTGCTGTTAGACACAATTGATGGCTGTTTCTCTATTCAGGCCATAAATGCAGTCATTGGTTATTGGTTCTTTCTTCTAAACTATTCTCAAAACAGCAGATTTGTTTATGCAAAAAACAGCCTTTGAATTACATTGCAGCAGATAAGACAGCTTCACAGATAATATCACGGACGCGGTATCAGCTGCATGTTCTAAAAATACAGCAAATTACAGTAGAACTGAAACAACTAGGTGTCAACCTGATAAATGTGCAATCTGGAAGAACAAAATCACTACTAGAGCTAATCTAATTGTCCACAAGAGAATTTATACTGGAGAAAATAGTTTTACGCAGTCAGATAAATTATACGCTCAAAAGACGTTCCACAGCCATGAAAAACCTCATAAATGTGATTACTGTAATAAAGAATTCACATTAAAAATAACTGTAACTGCACATAAACGATTCCTATTGTAAATGGGCATTGTTATAAATGGTTTGCCAAGGCAACTAATTTGAAGACGCAGAAAGAAAGCCATTGTAATGAAAAACCTTCTATATGTGATCAATGCTATAAAGAATTCACATTAAAAATAACTGTAACTGCACATAAACGATTCCTATTGTAAATGGGCATTGTTATAAATGGTTTGCCAAGGCAACTAATTTGAAGACGCAGAAAGAAAGCCATTGTAATGAAAAAGCTTATATATGTGATCAATGCTAGAAAGAATTCAACACTGTCTACATTACTTTCTAATCGCTAGCGGGTTCTGCAAAACTAGAACCACACCGTGATTCTAGCTGTCGAGCAATAGACAGACAATGGATTTCTCACGTTTCAGTCACTCCCTCTAATTCAGGCGCAGGCGTTCTGTCAATATCACGCAGACCCCAGGGTCTACGAGCAGGCTACAAATTACTTAGATTAGAATATATGAAATTAGTATATAGTCTAAAGCAAATTAAGTTGTGCTCAATGGCTTTTTAAAAAGAATTATAAGAGAGATTGAAAAAGCCATTTGTAAGATACACAAATCAGACATGTCGACAGGATATTTTGGCACCTGGCCTTCAGTTATAATGCAATTCTAGTGTCTAGCAGGTATGACCCTGAACACATTCCTATAAAACATGAGCCAAGAATCATCCTTTTTCAATAGTTGTAATTTGTCAAAAATAGTCCCGTGAAACGACATGATTGAAACGGAAAATTCTGCCTCGATTTTCACAGTAATATAGGGGATTCTCACCAAAACGCTTTTCAGATATTTCCTCATAAATCGGTTTAGGTTATCTTAAAAGTAATGTGTCCAATATATGTTTGATTGTACATTGGTTAATCATTCACTATAATTTACGTTTCGTTGGTATTCCTTCTGTACTCGCTGTCTGCTTTTATGACATCTCAATACAGTCTGTAAGATGGTACCGTTGTTTTATGCAGGGTTGCTGTACCTGTGCTGGCTGGTATAGTATGTTGAAGTTTTGAACACCAAACATCAGCATTTTCGTTCTAATAGCAGGAAGACTGCATTCTCTAGGCTCTTGCCTAGAGATATTTCTTACACAGAATTCGCTTAAACTTACAATGGAATGTGATAAAATTATTTTTACTGGAGCCCACAATACAGTAAAAACATAGACTTACATAGACTGCAGATTCCATTGCCAACTTCATGGAAAACACATAACGACCATGGGCATCCATAATGGCTGACGCAAAGGACCAAACAGAGGCTTGAAAACCGCTAAATTTCAAGCCACCTTTTGAGCAATTTTGGTTTCTAAATGAAACAGACTTTTGATAAAAGAGTAATTTATGACTCAATTTCAAGTTGCATCAATCATGAGTTGAAATATCTATTTTGTAATCATATCCGAAGGAAAATAGTATATTTTTTAATTTTTATATTCCCTTGTCTCTTTGTGTGATTTTAAAATTATTCATAAATGTTTGAAAATAAATGTGATCCTATGAACAAATCTCGCTTCGCTGCAGGAAAATCCTATTTAAACTATCTTTCTATGACAGTGAGAACATTTTGTTTAGAGGTTATATTGCAAAAAAGTTTATAGGAGAAATCAAATAATTTTGAAAATGTCAACGAGGAGAGCACTAAAATACGCTGTGACTATTTGACCGGCAGCCGGTCATTTAGCACCAAGGCTATTTGACCGGCAGTCATCAGCGCATGCGCAAAGATGTATACGTCACACTATCTATGTTCGACTATTCGCTATGTTCGACTGTTCGCCTGTAACTATTGGGTCGCAGCCATTATGGATACCAACGCATGCGTATAATGAACGAACAGTAACTTATAAACATTTCGGGATATAAATAATGAAAATAAATGAAAATTTCTGATCGACCAGGACTCGAACCAGACTCAATCCGAATGAGCTACGCCAACCGACGAGAACCAGTGAAACAGAAATGAATTTATACTCGACCGAGTGGTTATCACGTGACTTGACCCTAACCCTAACACTAAACAGGTGGATCACGTGATCGGACCCTAAACCTAACCCTAATACTGGGACGAGTGAAACACGTGATCGAGTGAATGACGTAATTGACTGTCAGCGCACGCGCAGTTGAATCCATAATGGCTGCGACTGCCGGTCAAATAGACACTTCGACTAAAAAATTTTATAATATTTATATGTTAATCTTCTTTGTGATCCAGTTACATTCTAGATCTAGACTATGTAGCTAAGTGTACGACGCTTTGATTTTTAACTGGCATATTTGTAAACAAGAAATATTTCAAACAATGCACTAGCCTTTGAATATAATTGCAATAAATTATCCTATCTATAGTTATTCCTACTACCATATGTTCAATAATTTTAAGCGCCCTTTGTGAAATCTATTTTCATAGCTGCAGTATTGGCAGGGGGTAGCTCCCATATGACTGCTTTACTGTTGGGTTGTTAATTTCTGGCTCTGGAACTTTTTCGGTCTCCTTTTTCGACTTTCTAGAGAACTTTGAAACATGAAAAACTTCGAAGAACTCTATTCTATTCTATTTTCTTTTCTTTATCTTTTTAAATATGATTTTTTTCAAGTTTTTGAAACAGATTATGGGAAGTTTTCGGGTGGGATCTAATTTATACTTACACATTATAATCCTATCAAAAGATTTAAGACTCCTAACTTCAGAAAAGCAAATTATCAAGAAATATGTCGTGTTTTGTCTTCAATAAATTGGAACTCGTTATTTTCTAACTGCATCAATGTTGAACAATACTGGCTAAAGTTGTGCTCTGTTTTTGATAGTATTATTTATGATGATAATTTAGTTCCAAAATATAAATGTGGTAGGGTAAGGAAATACCCTGGTTACCCTAAGCATATTCGTCACCTTGCAGAAAAAACGCGTCAACTATATCATTTATCAAAAGATAATCCATCTTTAAAGTCGAGCTATAATAGCGCTGCCAAGATATATGCATTAGCGGTCAAAGAATTTCATCTTCAACTTGAAAATGAGGTTGTTGAAGCTGATTCGGTGAAAAAATTCTATTCATTTGTAAATCAAAAATTGAACTCACATCCTAAAATTCCATCACTTCAATGTCCAGATGGATCCCTTACTGATGACAATTCAATCAAATCAACTATTCTGAATAATCAATTTGCAAGTGTTTTTACTGTAGACAATGGTGTTATACCACCGTTTGAAAAGAAAGTTGAATCCAATACACAATTGAACTTTATTGAGTTTTTTTATAGTAAAGTTATGAACGCCATCAAAAATCTACCTTGAAAAACATCAAGAACGCCAGATTCCTACCCTGCGTTGTTCTTAAAATCAATAGCAAATGAAATTGCCATACCACTCGCAATGTTATTTGAAATATCTTTGAAATCTGCTACTCTTCCTGCTGTATGGAAAACAGCTATTGTCAGCCCCATTTACAAGAAAGGACCTTCCAGATTACCAGTAAATTATCGACCGATATCACTAACTCTAACTTCAGTTATTTGCAAAGTTATGGAGTCTGTTATGGCGACAGACATTCTAAAGTATCTCAAACCTCATAATTTAATCACTAAAGAACAGTTTGGCTTTATTTCTCGGCGTTCAACATTTACGCAATTATTAGCTGCTTTAAACCAGTGGTATGCTGCTGTAAATGAGCGTATGAAGGTCGATACAGTTTACATTGATTTTAGCAAGGCTTTTGACACTGTCTGTCATAGTAAATTAATATCAAAATTGAAGGGATATGGCATTAACTATGAACTTTTAAAATGGATAAAATCTTTTTTGACTGGTCGCACCCAATAGGTAGCTGTCGGGGATTCAACATCGGGAATCCTCCCTGTAATAAGTGGTGTACCTCAGGGTTCAGTTTTAGGCCCTCTTCTTTTTATTGTCTATTTAAATGACATTGTAAGCTGTGACAGTACTCCTCTACATTCTACACTTGAAAACCTCTCCTCCTGGGCAGAACGCTGGCAACTCAAAATTGCCCAAGAGAAATGCTCTGTACTTTCATTTGGGAAATCATCTCTTTCGGATGCTGCGTATCAGTTAGATGGAAAGGCATTATCACGTTCATCTTCTGTGAAAGATCTTGGAATCCTACTAACTGCAGATCTAAAGTTCACAGAACACTGTTCCATGATAGCCGCTAAAGCAAAAAACCGTTCTTTCCTAATCAAGAAATGCTTTTCCTCAAATAACCCGGAGCTGTTAGTGAAAGCGTTCACAACATACGTCAGACCAATGCTTGAGTCATCTACGCCAGTCTGGAATCCCTATCTCATCAAGGACATAAATATTTTAGAAAATGTTCAGCGCTCTTTCACAAGATATGTTTGTTTGAAAAATAATTCTTACAAGCCCTGTGTAGATCGTCTTGCCTACCTCAACCTTGAGTCTCTAGAATTACGCCGCCTTAAGTTTGATCTTCACATGGTCTTTAGAATTTTGAAAAACTTGATTGATTTGGCTCCAGATGAATTTTAACTATTAAACATTCCAAATATTCCTTGCGTGGACATTCACTGACGCTGTACCCAACTAAATCATTTAACTATGACTGTTGCAAACATTACTTTGCAAATAGAATAATCAAGCCATGGAACTCTCTTCTTGAAGAAGTTATATCGTCTAGTTCTTTACAAACATTCAAATTTAAACTTAATCACGTTAATTTATCACAGTTCTGTAACTTTTCCTTTGCCTGTTAATTATTTCTGATAACATAGTTTTCTTTATATATATATACTTTTTTTTTTAAAGGTCACATGTAAATGAGGATACATTTAAAAATATCCTCCTTTGTTTATTCGCCTGTTAGCCATTGTGCTACAAAATGCATACATACATACATACATACATACAAGGTGGTACTCCCCCATAGAGTTCCAGTAGATCTTTAATATTATTTTACTAAATTTCCTCAATAGATTTTGATAATTTTTTATCTAGGACCCTTTTTAAAATGTCTGACAATAAATTAATAAATTACTAGACCTGTGCCACATGCCCCTGTACTTCACTTCGCTTCGCTGCCCAGATGAGCGCAGGTACGTAGCGGAATAATGGACCTTGTGGAGCTAGGCTAACAAATTGCTCAGATAGCTGAATCAGAAGGAAAGCTAAACCTTGAACTTATTGACATCTGATTTTATCAACTACACAAAGGATGTTAAACATAGTTAACCGATTGACCTGTATCGATGGTCTTTTGCGTTCTTACATGGAAGTAGCATGGCTGATTTCTCAAATAATATAGAATTCAAATACAAAGTAGATAACCACTGGATACACCGATGTAGGAACAACGTTGGTCTAAGGTTTTAATTAGCATTGTTCCACCGTCGGTGAAACAGAAGTTTTACGTATTTAGAAGCGTAGCGTATATAAACTGGCATTTGAACAACAATGGATTCTGACATAGCTACGACGCAAGCAACACAGTTCCAACCCTGATCCTACTTCAAAATAATACATGTTTATTATGCAGTCCTAATTGTCCTACTTTCGAGCCCTCCCTGGCCATGACTTGACCGCAGCGTGACTGCACCCGCTGGACTGAGATCGTAAAAACAACAAAGTAATACGAATAAAATGAGATTTAATATTGTTTGTGTGTATTTTTCATTTTTGATTGGTTACCATTCGTGAAAATGTTTAACAAAATCGTGTTAGTTATGGTCAAACATGAACAAATTAGATTAGCCTTCATGAATAGTTCTTAATTTCTATAACTTTCTATTAATTCTATCTTTGGATTTTTAGCTTAGTGTCCTCAGTATCAGTAATTATTCTTTTCTATCAATGAGCCGTGGGTCAGAGTGAAGTAGGGGACCTATTTTTTTCTGTCAAGACTGAGACATGAACAAATGTATAAATTTGTGATCGATTTATTTAAATTAAATTAAAATGAAAAGATATGATCTTATTTGTGAAGATAGTCTGGGGATTGTTTGAGAATGTTCAGTTCAAGCTCCTTCTTTTTCCTAATTCTATGCCGACCCATCAAACTTTAAATCATTTGTGATCTGATAAATAACAGGTATAACACTCAGAATGCAGGAATTATGCTTTCCTCAAAGTAATCACAATTTCAATATCATTTTATGATATGGCTTCGAAATGACAATTGCACGATAAAATACAACTTACTATTTCAGTATCGAAACATTTTACAATTTCAGTACTCAATAAAATGTTGCCTTAAGAAGCAGAATCGCATTCCAATTCTAAATTCGTCGGTAACTCATGATTGGTTGCCCTGTATAAAGAAACAACATTACAATCTAGAGTCAGATAATCGAAATCTTTCGTCCCTTTTTCCGAAAGCTTTTTGACTTGTTGATTTTTTTCACCTCTATAGCCTATGATCTCATAAATTTTACTATATGAGCACACACATTGGTCATCAATAACTGTTCCGAATCCATGCGTGTACTCGTTAATCTGGCCATGAGCCTTACATATTGGATTTCCATTCTTTTCAACCAAGATTCGTTTTTCCTTTTCTTTGTAGTTAGAATTGATCTTATATCCTTTATTTCCACAACGATTATACAATATATCCATCTCAATTGTCATCGTATCTCCATCAAAAAACGGGTTATTATTGCTGTAGTCATAAGCAAATCGACATTCGTCGTTTTTAACTACGTATCCAGCGTATTTATTCCCATTTCTGTCACCTCGACAGATTGTTTGACCATCATATTTCAAAAGATTAGCTTCTCTTTCTTCCAATGGTCCTCCCACTGTTGGCTTCCAGTAATATGGTATTATGCTCTGTACGAATTTCTTAATGGCATCAATTTGCATGCATTTACGGCTTTCATATGCCTCTCTAGGATTCCAATTATTTTCTTCTTTCTCGTCATCAAGCAACATTGCCATCTGCCATGAGTCGTAGCACGCATGCTGTAGTTTCATAATTCGATCGACGTTCTGGAGTACCATTATAACATAGTCAACTCTTTCTGGGGGATAAACATCAGCAAATTTTGTGAATATTGATTTCTCTGATCCCCATGCCCCCTTTCCTGTAATCATATCGTGGATATTGCTCAACGCATGATCAGCACCTCCCAAACTTGCTTGATTAATTGCTTTTGCTTGTTTTTGATTCATATCTTTGGTGTACCTGATGAATGTTTTACAAAATTGCATCGATTCTGAGTATTGAATTGCAGACTCAACCATCTTTAACTTGGAACCAAGCCCTTTAGTGATTTCCTCGTGAAGTATTCTAACTTGAGCTGAAATTCTATTGACTTTACTTGCTACTACGGCAGAATCGAGTGAGTCAAGCTGTCCAAGAGCAAAACCAGCCATTCCCACAGCAAATTCTGTTGCACCGATAACAAAAGAGCCAGCAGAAAGTACAAAACGCTTGTCGGTCTGATTCTTTCCGGATTCACTATTCTTTCTATCATGTTTCGTACTTTTGCTTTCAACTACAGTAGATCCGATGCAAATAATCAAAAGAGATAAACATCGGAGTCTTCTGCATGAAATCATTCTTTGGCTGATAAATGTCATTGTGGTTTCCACCTAGAATTATAAGGAGAGAAATATAAATCTAAGGTGGATTACATGAAATTGTTCATCAATTCCAAAATCTCTTTTATGTTACTCGTGTTAATGAGACTGTAAGATTCTTATTGGGTCAGCACGGAAGAGACAGAAAACATACAGTAACTCCATGTTATAGAACTGATACGGTATCTTCAACGATCAACACGCAATAGAGACAGGAATACATAAATACGCAACAACTACTATACATAATATCAATAGCTGAAACAATAACACAATTAACCAATCACTATACATCACTAATTATCACATGACAGTCCACGTATACATATAGATTGTATAGAACAATAGAATCACGTGAATAACAGACACTATACTAAATATGCAACATCACACCATAAAGCTACGGCAAAATTACATCCTTTTCGTATCCCAGAACACACCAACTCAGTTGCCATCGATGTGTGTTTGCGAAATGAAATGCGACGTTGTCAAAAAACTATTTTATTTGTGGCTAAAACTCACCGATTAACAGCAACTGAACTTCGGTTGGCCAAATTACTTTTTATATTCATCAACATAATTTACGTTACATAAATATATTGAACGAAGGTTTTCATCGACAAATTGTTTACCGTAAAAGATAGGAATCAGTTAGTGGTAGGATTGTTACATGTATATATGTTGACTTCATATACAACGAGTGAGACTAAATTGATTCAACGATATAGAACCATCATCAGCTATATGTTTTGATAAACGGTATAAAGTAGAGATAAACAACTCCAAAATAACGGAATATTACACCTAAGATAAATCAATGCTGTAAGTCTAACATGATTATAAAAGTCCACGCCAAAGTCTAATGTTGGTGGCCTAAGTCATATTACATCATTATAAACTAATCGTTGAAGTATCGTATTTGCTGGTCGAAAGGATGTTGGTGTGATTTGGTCAAAGCGGCCAAATGACATTTTTGGTTTCGTTTTCCGAAACTACGAAAAAGGTCGAGAACAAAGATTGTTGACTTCAGTTGGCCATATTATTGATAATCTTCAAACTGCTTGGCAACAAGCGCCAAATCATCCCGATTCTCGATAAATTCACTTTTTGGTGGCAAATGACCTTTAGTTTGGCCAATATTCATAAAAATCATAATTGGCATGTGTTGGGCTACAAAAAAAATAATTGCCCAGCTTCTGGAATTACTGAGTTTTCCAAATATTTATGTCGGCTAATCTATATTTAATCGATAGACTTATAACTCTAATCGATAAACTATGGCCAATCACAAGCAATAGACACATTTTGTAGTTCATTAAAAGCCTAGTGATTTCGAAGGCTTTCATTGTTAAATCATTACGAAATAGTAATCTACAAAACAATGATTCCATATATAGCTATAAATCAATGTAATAACTCACACAGTGGCCTTCATTTATACAATACCATTTAATTGTAATAATAAGCTCAAAGATCTAATCAGAACATTTATCATATGCATTAAATTGACAATTAAAAAAATATTGGCTAAGATTAAATGTTAGCATCTGTTCTTATCAGTTTCATACCTGATACGCTAGTCATTGACTAGCTCTTTCATTGTGAATAGCTCAGTTTTTTAATAACGAATTCTGACGTATTCTGTCTAAACAGACTGCTAATAACTTTCCGATTTTAGATTTTTATATTAAATTAACTTACTATGTATTGATAAAAATGGTTATTAATAAAATCCAATATCAAATTAGAAAATTTATAAAAACTATTAAATAAAACAATGACGCCTAATAAGGCGTATATGTAACTTCAAAACAAACCTTTTTGAAAGTTGATCAAAATTGCTTAATAAAGATATTCTTACCTGTACTATATATCAATTTTGGGACAATCAATCTGCCAAGGGTGCTTGTGCAAATGATGTGGTCTGATTTTAGGTGAATACAGTTTGTTTAATTTATTGAAATACAATCACCAGTAAATAACACCACTTGACCTTCATTGATGTAATTATGAAATCAAACGTTTTTGGAATGAATATGTGCATTCAACAAGATTGTGGCCACCTGGCAGCCAATGGAAATCAGTTAAAGTGTTCATCCAATGTATTCAAAAGCCAAAGATCATCGATTGATAACTCAAGACCACTGCATTTTCTTCTCCTCTGCCAAATAGCCATTTATCACATGTCTCGGGCATAGGTCTTGGTGTTATAACAATAAACTTGTAACTTTCAGTAAGTTATGTTACAATTACCCCCTAGGCTATACTCCGTACTTTTGAACGGTGATCCATCAAAAATGGTTCGACTCGCCTGAGAGTGCGTCGTATAATCTGGCAAAGTACAGCGATTAATTTTTGATTCGCATTAAAGTCGAATGTACGGCAGATCCAGGCGAAGAAAGCCGTACTGGTACGCCTAAAAAAGCAGTTGGAATATACGCCGTTCTTTCGTGAAGCGTACCACTTCTCACAAGGTCGAACTCGGAATGTTTTGATGTTTTCGTCATTTCCACGGGGTTTCTGTTTAAGCTTCTTATTAATTCCTCCTTGTTGCTAAGTAACTGTGGTTAGTAATAGTATCAAAACAATAGCAATGGTGCAATAATACGCTTTAGATTGTGAATAAAGCATTTTGTGATCACAATTGAGTATTCTCTATCATTTTAAGAAAACATTTTAGTTATCTATCTTCTTATACTGATAATACTGTCTGTTTGTAAATAAGCTATTTCGACATCTTTATATTTCTGTGTCTGTCCGCGACTTATGTACGTCTTGCTGGCGAAATAATACAGGTAATCCGTCGTCGGGAAATTATGCAAACATTTGTTTCGAGATAGCCTTGCACAGTAACACATTTGTGGTATGAAAATTGCAACTTTCTGAAGCTGTTTTAAAATAATACACTTCATTTAATAACTTATTTGATATCATTGTATTGAAAAATTTCATGGCTTGATAATCTAGCGGGCAGCCAAATCGAATTCAAATTGAAATCTCCATAGCAAAAAAAATTATTTTTGAATTTAAGCTGCGAGAAAAAAAGTTGAACAAGTCATTAAAACAATTTCATCAGTTTTATAATAATGAAAATAATACAAAATCCTGAATTGCATTGAATTACTAGAATAACTAAAGCCAACAAAATATGTTTTGAAGAATCAAAGAAGCTTACAGTGTAACCCGCTTAAGTGCAAGTCAAAATTGTCAACGGTTTTCATTGCATTTATCCGAATTTGCAGTTATCCGGAATTATTTACCAAGGACTTGACCAGAAAATTGTTTAACGGGTTTCAAAGCCAGGTTGCAGATAAGCGGGAACTTCACTTATCCGAATTGCACATAAGCGGGTTAAACTGTATAATGAAATAAACAATCTAGATCGGGGCAAAAACGCTTTGAAAATTAGACAGATTTTAGATTCTTACTTTATTAATGAAACAAAATGCAGTTCATAACTTGTTTTCGAATTTACAAAAATTAACATTTAATGAAGTTTAATTTAAGGATATATACTTCAACAAATTTCAAATTGAATTGAAAGTAAAACGAGTGATTTGTGGTCAATAATAATTATAGTATTTGTAGCGTTCAAAAATAGCTTTCAACTTGAAAAAAACACACACAAAGACATAACTGAAAAACATTTCAATAGTTAATACAGTGTAATGTAAATTGTAAATAAAATGTAAATTGTATTTAATTCTAAATAATTCAGACGAAGATAGATTTCATGTCGCGAAATAATTCTAACGAAGACAGATTTCATGTCGCGATCAAATGCATGGTAAAGTAAATTCGTAATTTATGGATAGTTCGTAATTTCTATAACTTCTATTAGTGCTATCTTTGGATTTTTAGCTTAGTGTCCTCAATATCGGTGATTATTCTTTTCTATGTGAAATACTGAGTGCAATCAATGCTGCAAAACACAATGTTTTAGCTGATGTCAATTGTTAGATATGCCAATGATGCATTATAGTGACATGACACATGTGCAGCACAGCGAGGTCTGTACTGGCAACCTGCTATAGTATTATATTGCCTCATTGCTATACTTAGCGCAATTAATGCTATAAATGGCAACATACAGTAGTATCCCATTGCTTCATTGCCATACTCAGCAAAATTAATGCAAGAAAACATACAATGATTTTGCTGCTGTCGTTCTTGCTATATGACACAATGCAACTCAATGGGGTCATACTGGCAACCTGCTATAGTATCACATTGCTTCATTGCAATCCCCAGTGTAATTGATTCCAGAAAACATCATACAATGTTTTAGTTGCTGTCATACTTACTGATAATGTACTATTATAAATATGACACATAGGCAGCATGATGAGGTTTATACTTGCAACCTGCAATAGTATCATACTGTTTCATTGCAATTACTAACCACAATTATTGTCAGAAAGCATACCATGTTTTAGCTGATGTCATACATACCAATGATGTATAATTATAATATGACATAATGCAGCACAATCGGGTTTATACTGGCAATCTTCTATAATATCACATAGCTTTATTGTAATCCTCAGAACAATTAATTCGAAGAAACATGCAATGTTTTTACTTCTGTCGTAAATACCAACTATAATATTAATGTATAAATAATGATGAATAATTATGACACACAAGCACCAGCACAATAGCTTATATGCTATACAGGCAACCTGTCACATTACATTGCTTCATTGTTTACTCAACCTTTTAATGCTAATTTAAAGCTTTTAAGGTTAAGCTGTTGTCATATTATTGCAATCTGCTATATTATAAAATATGCTTCATTGTTTACCATGGATACTGCTCATATGAAAAGCCTCTTGTTTATGATGATGTTGATTCTATCAATATGACCTATAGGATACTGGCAACCTGCTATATAATGTATACATTTTACATAGGTTCATATATACTATCTAAAAATCGATAGTGAAAACAAAACCTGTAGTCCTATCCATTCTTTTTGTTTGGCATGGCTGTGAAAATACCACAATGCCAATATTAAATACTCGCTGTTCAGATCTTTTGCATCCTGCATCAGAATCAGTATTGTGTTGCCTTATTGCCAAAACAGTACCTCTATGGAAAGCTTACAACCACACAACTATTAAAATAGAATGATATTGTTACAATGATATTGCAACCTGCCAAATGTTGTCACAATTGTTGAACATGCATGTGGAATGTGCATGGTACTTTTTAACAAAAAGGTAAACTACCTTAATTTATACTCCTTAGTGCTCAATACACAAAGGCATAAACAGGCTTACTGGCAATCTGCGCCTGGGTGATTGCTTTGTGAAATTGGACATACCTTGCGTTATTTCAACACCATTCGAAGCTCACACTGCAAACTAGTCAAGGGTATGCTACCAGAATAATCCTTTTACGGCCTCCTATATTCTTAACGTGTTACCGCATCATATTATGATAATGATGAGCATGATATCATTTGGATCCATTGGTATGGCTGTAATGTTTGCTGCTCAATACAAATACAGGATCATAATCATCCCAGCACATATTATGTACATAGTACATGTACTGGCTTTACCCGTACTATAGATTTTCTTAATTTGGAAACGTTCCATTGCATAAAGATCACTGTGGTTTTTCAAAAACCAAATGCAACTGCTGATGCTCTGCTGGTGCAGTTTTTCGCTTAAAGTGGTTTCTTGAATTTTGCTGGTATTTAGCAATTTGTTTTGCAAAATTTGAGGGGGAAGTGACACAATATTGTTAAGATACGATTAAAGTCAAACTTGACTCAATCATAGTCACTAGAATATGTGGTTAGGAAAGCGGTATTTGTCTTAAAAGACTGCCACTCATTATCAGATGGTGCCGCACAGCTGCTGCCGACTATGTTGACTTGCAATATGCCACGCCTTCCATGGTGGACGGTAGAGACGAATGGTCACCCTATACAGTCTCTGGCCTCACATCTCCAAAACGAGGTCACTATTAAGATTGAAGTCTTTCTATATCTGGACTTCTGGAGTCAAATCCGAAATAATATTTGAAAGATCTTGTCGAACTGTCATGGCGATAAAACAGTTTTTCTAACAACTGTCACCAACTTTGACTTTATTTACAATCAAATTTTTATTACATATTTTGCAATTTTAGTAGTGCTACTTTATTGAACCTTGCATCAACATTGTGGATATTAAGTTTTATATGATGTACAAGTAATTATTTATTTGGAACAATTTTTCACATCCTGGAAGCCAAACTTCATCCTCCTCCCTGTCAAGGCCGTTTTCATACCAGCTCAAACATCAAAGCTATGCCTTATATATGGTGTTATACGTTTGATAAGTATTCAAGCAATTGTAACAAAATAAACAGTGCTTACATTTCACTTTTGTTTTGAAATAAATTGATTCGTGAATCGTGATCCCCACAAAAAAGATGGCGTGTTTAAGTTTTGACAAAAATCAAACAAGTATCAAATTATGAATCAGATATTTTCGAGTAAATGTTAGTTCAATTTTTCTCACTATCGATTGTTATTGGAGAGAAGTAACACCGTGTTGTCATAGGCATTGCCTGTTATTTGGTCACCTATGACATCCAAATTAAATTTCTTCCGCTTTCTTTTCAAAAAGTTATCGTAAAATAATGGCGCCAAAAGGCGCGCTTTCTAGAAGTGAATGCTCACTCATTATTATAGTTCCTTGCAATCATGGATATGATCCTATAAATTACCTGGGTAGTATAGTAATAAAGCCAAAAACATTATTTGTAGAAATTAGAGATAATATCTTGCTATAATAGACTTGAAAATAGTCCAATCTGTAGGCATTAATTGTTACGTCGCTTTCTAAATTCTGTCTTCATAATCAGTCTTACAAATAAGTTAAATAATAAATACGTAGCATCAGTACAGCAAAATATCCCATTTTACAAAACTTAAATCCATCGACAACAAAAACAAGTAATCTATTTAATAATTATTCCAAATCAATTGGCGGTATGCTGACAAAATAAAATGAAGGATATTTGTTAAAATTGTGGACCGCCATGTCAGTCAAATAGTTTGATTGAGTTGTGAGTGAATTCGGATTTGATGAGATTCAAAGGAAATACAATCCAAAGGGTAGTCTCGTTTTGGAGATGTGACATAGACCGCTGATGGGGTCACGTGACGCATGGCACTCATGGGTAGCCAAAATGGTAGACACATGCGCCCAAAACTGCCAAAAGTTACAGTTGTATGTTGTAAACTGACCGCAATAGTCAAAATTCCAATACAATTTGGTATTTGAAGTAGACACAAAGTGCTTGAATTGATTTAAATCGCTGCATATATCTATTTGTCTTGCTTTTGAACATTTTTAATATGGTTTTAATGATATGGAAACATTGATTATAATAAAAATTTGCATATTTTGATATTAATTGGTATCCGCTACGCTTGTTTGCGATGGTACTGCTGGTTATGAGGCTTAATTTGTGGCTATCTTCATCAATCTTAGACTTTATAACTATTATCACTATGGGTTGTAAAATATTGGATATTTGGTGAATTAAATTTGAATATTTTTCGTAGCATTATTGGAATTTGTTTGTTATTGTTTCAATATCAACTTTTCTACGCTCATTCTGCGTCCTGTGCTTTGCTGTAACCAGCAGTAAACATGAACCTTGTCCGGTAAATACAGCTTGGATGATTAATACATGTTAAATCTGAGCAAACTCTGAAATTTTGATGTCTTATTGTTACAAAAGCGGCGATATATCTACTTACAAAATTGGAATATTTCAGTGAAAATTTGATAAAATAATTGAGCAGATTTCATTCGAAATTGAGTGATACACAACAAAACTGTTAATTTCAATCATATTTAATTGCTTTAAAAGTAGCTCGAAATAATCCGGCTCATCTATTCTTTCATTTTCTAACAACAATATTATTGGGTCAAAACACTGCTTTCCCCGCCACTTTGGGAGCATGTGTCAGCCATTATGGATCCCCATAGGTGCTACGTTTTAAGCCCGTTTTCGAACGCCATCAGCAGTCTATATCTATTATGTCTATGTTCTCTACCGTTAGTAGGCACGAGTGCTGTCATGAATTCTTTTAGTGAGGCTGAAAATCATGATTTTACTTCTTTTTCTTTCTTTTTTATGATTTAACGGATTAGAAGTTTACAGTTTTTGCTTAAATAGTTGATACAATGTCACTTGATCGTATATGGAAGTTGCTTATCAGTAAAGGAAAACAAGATTTTGATAATGAAAATGGACATCTCACGTTATTCCATGGCGAAGGAGATTTGTACGATATTTATCCTGTTAAAATTGTTTTGTCTAGCTTCAAAGTTGGCAATGGCATCCCAAACAATTTTAGTGATATTGAAAGAAATGTGAAAGAGATACAATTCAAAGGAGACAAAGGCTCGGAATATGACGTAGACGTGTTTGAGTTCCCAAATTATGCTTCTCGGTTTTGTAATTTGATTAAATTGGATATATCTGATCAGAAACTTGAAGTTGAGAATATTAGAAGCGTAATTTTTAATTTGAAATCACTGGAACATTTAGGTTTGCTCGAATGTGGACTTGAAACAATTCCAAATGAAATTATAAATCTAACAAACTTAAAAAGTCTCGATCTATCTTCGAACTTAATAACAGAATTGCCAGATGCTATATTCTCTCTTTTGTCATTAAATACACTTGAACTTGGTGGAAATAAAATTTTAAATTTATCAACCAACATAAATAATTTAACTCAGTTAAGAGGTTTATCTCTGACAAATAACAAATTAACGTCGTTTCCAGAAATAAGAAATGATGATATGAGATTGGAGGAACTTTCTTTAGAAGAAAACAATATCAAAACATTACCTAATTCAATATCAAAATTAAAATCACTTTTAGCTTTAGATATTTCATTCAATACGCTCTTATCTCTTCCTGATAACATCGGAGATCTTACTAAACTGAAAGTACTATATTGTCATTATAATTCATTGACATTTTTGCCTGATAGCATTACACAGTTGAAATCATTAATTAATCTAAATATTCAAGGCAATAAACTTTCATCACTTCCTGATAACATTGGCCAGCTAAATCAACTGAAGGATTTCCGTTTATCTAATAACTCAATAACATACTTACCTGAAAGTATTACTAAACTGTCTTTAGATGAATTTAATGTAAGAAAAAATCCTTTGCAAAAACCACCGTATGAAATATGTGTAAAAGGATTGGATGCAGTTAAGGGTTACTTTGAAGCATTAAATAAATTTACAGGATTTCACAGCAACAGGTCAAAGATTATACTATTTGGAGAATCTATGGCAGGTGAATTTGATCATTTAATCATTTATTAGTGGTATTTGATTGATAGGTTAACTACTGTGAACTATTGTTAACGTTAAGGGTATTTGCCAATCTGTAAATTTTCTTGGGGGTCATACCAAAAACGTAAAGCTGCGTGTATGAGGGAGGGGGTGTCAACGATCAAAGTATTTACGCATCTTAACTGTCTCTGTAACACTTTTTTGAAAGATCATAATATTAAAAATACTTTTCGATTTCTGTATTTTCAGAATAAAATCATGTTAAGCCCCGGCCAAATGATTTTTCATTTCGCCAGCATTCATGAATTCAACAAAATCCGATAAATGTTGGCTAAATAAAAAGTAATTTGGCCACCTTCACCTTTTAGGATTTTGTTGGCTGATGTTGAATTTCACTTTTTTTTATTTTGGATACATTCAGAAATTTCGCCAACATTTGTAGGATTTTGTTGAGTTCTATTGTTCTTGACGAAATCCTACGATGTTGGCAAAGTGGCCAAATGACTTTTTAGTTCGCCAACATTCATAGGATTTTGTTGAATATATGAACTTTCTTCTGATTGGTCAACAATGACGTAGCGTGACTCGGGATTGGCGGACTCGATTGACTAGTCACCAACCCTCAAAATATCAACCACTGTTGACGAAAATGAAATCAACCAAATCATTTGACCACCCCAAGATGTTTGCGAAAAACGCCAACAATCGTATGATTAAATCCTATGAATGTTGGTGAATTAAAAAGTCATTTTGCCTTGGCTTTAGGCTATATCAAAATTTAGAGACCTTTCAGTTGACCATCGAATTGCTAAACTATGAAAAAATTAGTTGAGTTCATGGATATTTATCGTAATATTTATCAAAATAATCAATTTACTGATTTAATCTTCCAATTGTGATTCAACAACCAACGAAAAAATAATTGTTAAAAATAATTGGCAATTTCACAATCGGAACATCTCTAGCTGCTATTGCATTGTTTTATTGGTTCAACACCTCAGCTGCGCCTGATTTTGATATTAAAACTTAATCTGATCCAACCTGAATTTCCAGATTAAAAGTTTGTCTGATACGATAAAATAATTGTAAAATCAGAAACTGTAAAATTAAAAATGCCTATTCAACAATTTTAGATGGTAGGCTACAATTTAACTTTTATAACAGAATGTGGTAACCGAAACCATACTTTAAATTTAATTGTATTATAACAAAAATGATTCGATCAATCAGATTGGTCTAGAGTTTAAGGTCAAATCACCATGGTAATTTAACTTAGTTCGAAAACACATTTAATCTTACAACTCAAACTTTATTTTAGGGATACACCGGGACGCTATTCGGGCTACCCCTGCGAAAACACAGTTCAGGTGTTCATGAACAGTTCATGAACGTTAAATGGCTACAAATTTCCTGAACTGTTCATGAACCCTCACAGGCAGTTCATGAACAGTTCATGAAAATTTGGGGCCATTCAATGTTCATGAAATGTTCATGAACTGTTCATGAACTCCTGAACTGTTTTCGCAGGAGTGTTGCCGAAATACCGAAAATGTCGGTATGAGTGGCTGGAATTCGGCCAAATTTCGTTTTTGTTTCAGCAACTTTTTCTTTTGTTTGAAACAATTAAATTAAAAAACCATTGTTTATTTGGATCATTTAATGCAATTTTATTGGAAACCACCATTTTGAATTTTTGATCCAAAGCAAACATAAGTTTCAAGCAACAAACATGTCCGAAAATAATTTGAGCACATTGTCTGATGCGGTCTGATGATTATCTGAAAGCAATGCTTGGTTGAAAATGAGACAAACAATAAAATGCTGCGATCGGCGGAAAACTTCGTAGAATCGTGGGATTCCATTTCAAGACTTATTAAAGTGGGAATAAACCCCCAGACTATCTTTACATATGTGGTAGAACCCGACGTGAAAAAAACAATGGCGTAATTTTTTTTTCGATCTGGAAATTATTTCTTGGTGAAAAGCGCCTTCAAAGTGGTGTTTTGACCCAAATGTCGCTGAGAAAAAAAAGGGATTGGATCTAGCTTTATGACGACAAAGTCACAAGTCGTGCGGTTTGTCTAACAGACTCAAGAGTGGGCTGATCACGCGACGTAATCTTTGAGGTGACCTAGCTCCGAGAAGTCACGCAAACAAGATTTCTGACAAGGCTGAGCCATGAACAAACATATAAACTCGCGAATTACGTAAAAAAGATGCAATTTGTGATTTCAGGAGCAGAATAAAATCTATTGAAACGCTCGGTCGAAATAATTTCTCGTAGCGTCATTAAGCGCGATGAATCTGATATAGATTGCGGATTAACACAAATGTCAGGCGGTGCGACTGTTCCTTTGTGACTAGTCTAGTGACACATATTAGTTACGTATTCTGTGTGACCGCAGTACTTCTCAAATCTTAATTAGTAGACACGTACCCTTCAAAATAGCTTGATCTTACTCTATATAAGTTTTAACTATTTTTAACTCTATGATCTGCAAGTTGTTCTTGAGTAAAGATTTCTACAGGATATCCTTTCCATGATCTAAATTTGAATGTAAACTGACTTGATTTGCAAGGGCATGCACAGACGACTTTTCCTCGAGATAGTTGGTACTGCAAAGTATTAATTGTACATTTTCGGATTTAATTAAGTATTACTAAAACATTAAATAGACATTCTTCAATTATCATTTCAACGTTTGAGTTTGAAATTGATGTTTGTCTAGTAAAACTTAAACCATGTAATCGTATAGTTTATACGACTGTATAGAAGATATATTATACTCAATAGTCTAACAAAGTGTTCATCATTAACTCACCAAGCATTCAATATTTAAAAAACCATTGAAAATTCTTCAGTACATTACACTATAAAATTCTATAAAATATCGGAAAATAGTACAAACATGATAGAGGACTCGGACGTTCTTATTCAAGTTTACAGCCGTATACTAGAGCCACTAGAACTACAGTAATGCAGATTCTATCATTTGTCGGTTTTGCGGTATATCTTCATTGCATAAATTATTATCCTCTCTATCAAAGTTATATGAATAACAAAGTTAGGGTTTTGTGTGAAATCTCGTTCCTTATTTTACATATGCCACAAAATTATTTTACCAGTCTAGTATTCATTCCTTCGGCTAGAAAGTAGAACATATTAGCATCATGTCGTCACAATCTGTAGTTTATAGGATGCAGTAATAAAGTGCAGAAGTTACTTTGCACAAAATACCTTTCTACAGAGACGAGAAATCAGATGGACAGATTTCGCTTCTGTGAAAAGAGGACTATAAAACCGACGGTTCTGGTGTTCTTAATAGCGTTTCCCACCATACATTATGATTTTTACCCTCAAAAAAACACTCCATTTACAGTGCAGACATATGCTTACAACAATAAATTCTACTTAGCTAGCTTTTGTGGTCACCAGAGAATCTTTTGATATGTGTTAAATATGTGTGAGAATGATATGTCAAAATATAATCTGTATAACGCGCGCTACGAATGAAATATTTTCTGATTTTTATTTTCTTCAAATTCGTGAACTTTAAAGTCATTAAATCATCTGGAATTTTGCTACTCTTGAGTTTATATGTTCTTCCTTACCTCAGTTTTGTGGGAGAGAAAAATAGATTGTCGTTACAGAGCTACGCCATCTCAAACGTAACATCGCGTGATTAATCCGATCTAAAGTCTATTAGAAAAACCACACGACTTGTGACTTTGTCGTCATAAAGCTAGATCCAATCCCTTTTTTTTCCTCAGCGACATTTGGGCCAAAACACCACTTTGAAGGCATTTTTCACCAAGAAATAATTTCCAGATCGAAAAAAAAATTACGCCATTGTTTTTTTCACGTCGGGTTCTACTATATATGTAAAGATAGTCTGGGGGTTTATTCCCACTTTAAAGACTTGTTAGATTCATTGGAAACAAGATGGAATCAATTATTATTTTGATTTCTGTTATCAAATTTGATTGTTTTGTTACATTTTATGTGTTTATAAAAACTGGTTGAAATAACCAAAACGGCTGAAACTGAAGGTCAAACTTCGGCCAAACCAAAATGCCGGCAAAATGGCCAGGAATGCCAGAATTTTTTGACGAAATGGAATTTCGGTGCATCCCTACATTATGTCACAAATGAGAATTTCATCAGGAAATTGGGACAGAAAATTTCATCAGAAAAGCGTGTGCCAATTGCTTATCAGTAATTTGTGTCTCGCAACAGTTTCTTTCGCAATTAGAATGGTTATAGCATTGCTTGTTCAAATCACACGCTAAAATTGTTGCTAGTAACCGTTATAACTGCAAAAACTTTTCAATATCAACATATTCTCATAATACAATTTAGTTCAGTAATTAAGCCAATACTAGAGGTGGCGCGGGCAACATTTTCCTGCCCGCTGTCCGCACAGCACTGCAGAAATTTTCAAAAAAAGTTTTACGCACCGCGCTGTACTGCAAAAATTGTAAAAATTAGTATAAACCCCTTAATTGCAAAGAAAAGTGCAATATGTAGCTACTAATGTGACCTGCAGTCTCTTATTCATTATTATGGGGATCACATACATTACATATTACTTCTTCATATTAATGTATAAGCTTTTAAATGTTGTTCCTGTTGCTAGACTCGTTAAACTTAGATTATTTAGATTAAATACTATTTATGTTATAGAGGACCCTCCTGAAACCATCTAAGATGAGAGAGCTTTCCTCTTTAATTATCAAATATATATTAAGAGCAAAACATCAATATAGTGCTCAATACCGGTAAGCAGAGCTGTATAGATATAAAATAAGAAAGAGACGTTTTCTCCGTTACTCGAAGTTTCACGCTGTAGCGCTCCTCAGACGGTTTTATTCATATAAAAAACATTTCTAAATTCACCAAAGATATATACATGATAAAAGTTTACACGCCTACACAGCAAAATCCTTAAAATCACTTACAAGAATCTTTTAATAAGTATCAAGAATATATTTCCTTGAAACAACAATATTTGGCTGTTCCGTGAGGTAAGAATATTTGGATTGTGTAAGAATATAAATTGTTGTTTCAAGACGAAATTTTCTTTTTTTTTCACACGCTATTCAATTGAATTTAGCTGTTAATTGCCGCTATTTTCTTGTTTCAAGAATAATTGTCTACATAGAATCAGAGATGCTCGCACCTTCCAACAATAATATTCTCCTTTCAATTGGCTTTTTTCTTAATTGGAGTATATTTCTGTTCAACCTAATACGGTATAGCCCTTTCCTGGCAGAAATAGAATCATAATCCAAACAACAAACGATATATAACTTGATTAAAATCATGATTTTAATTAAAATATTATAGTTCATTTATCAAATATCAAACATTTTATTCAACAATCAACATGAATAATTCCAAAAGTGTTTACATATTTTGTTACTAGACTCAATTAACAAGAACTAATGTAACTTCAATACATATCACTTAATACATCATTTTAGTAGTTAAATGTAATAAAAACGTTTTATGCCTATTTAACAAAGCTCAAGATTATTTAGACTATATACGATGATTATAATAGTAATTTGTTATTTATGAGATTACCATCTAACTTCAATATAGTTCATTATTGACAGTACAAAGTTCTTGAGTATGGTTTTACCAATAAAAACACACATTGGCATTGCCAAGAACGATAGATGGATGGTATAGTATATTCCCAAAATGAAAAGTTAAACCAAGTAACAGATATGTGTTCCTGGTGAAAAAGCAAACAAAAAAGAGTTGAGTAAGTGAAACATATATCCTCAGTTAAAACTGGAGAAAGGACACAATAATAGAGTAGCAATGCCAATAATATAAAGATGATAACAGCTCATTAATATATGATTAAATTTACTTAAAATTAAATTTATGGTAATTATTCAGTGATACACAGCTATATTACGTTACTTCAACTCCAAGAATCCACTTTCTAGTTAACTGACGTGCAAATTGTAAATAGTAGCAATAATAATAATGGTAATGTAATAATAATGGGATCATTCAACGTCAGTTCTTACTACGTGGTCAATGAAAATAATCAAAGCATTTATAGAATGAGAATCAAAAATGATACATGCTAGATTATGTTACGTTACTTTAAGAATCGTCCTTCTAGTTAACTTACATGCAACCAGAAGCACCATAAGCATATCTTATTTTTGTCTTTAATTTTACTATAAAATCTAAAGTGAAGTTAATAAAATATAATATCCTATGTGATGGTCCTTGGAATTTCTCAATTATTGATATTATGAAGTCTAATAAATTATAATAATAGTAATAATAATAATAATGGTAAAATAATAATAATAATGGGATCATTCCACATCAGTTCTTGGTACGTGGTCAATGAAATAATCAAAGCATTTATAGAATGAGAATCAAAAATGATACTTGTTAGATTATGTTACGTTACTTCAAGAATCGTCCTTCTAGTTAACTTAGGTGAAACTTGAAGCACCATAATCTAGCAAATCTTATTCTTGTCTCTAATTTACTATAAAAACTGAAGTCAAGTTTATAAAATATAACATCCTATGTGATTGTCGTTGTGATCTCTCAATTATTGATAATATGAAGTCTAATATAAATTATCATAATAGGAGTAAAAATAATAATGGTAATATAATAATGATGGTATCATTCTACGTCAGTTCTTGGTACGTGGTCAATGAAAATAACCAATGCATTTATAGAATGAGAATCAAAAATGATAATTGCTAGATTACGTTACGTTACTTCAAGAATCGTCCTTTTAGTTAACTTAGATGCAACCTGAAGCACCATAATCTAGCATATCTTTTTTTTGTCCCTAATTTTACTGTAAAATCTAAAGTGAAGTTAATAAAATATAATATCCTATGTGATGGTCGTTGGAATCTTTCAATTATTGATATTATGAAGTCTAATAAATTATAATAATAGTAATAATAATAATAATGGTAAAATAATAATAATAATGGGATCATTCCACATCAGTTCTTGGTACATGGTCAATGAAAATAATCAAAGCATTTATAGAATGAGAATCAAAAATGATACATGTTAGATTATGTTACGTTACTTCAAGAATCGTCCTTCTAGTTTTAAACTTAGGTGAAACTTGAAGCACCATAATCTAGCAAATCATATTTTTGCCTCCAATTTACTACAAAAACTAAAGTCAAGTTAATAAAATATAACATCCTATGTGATTGTCGTTGGAATCTCTCAATTATTGATAATATGAAGTCTAATATAAATTATAATAATAGGAGTAAAATAATAATAGTAATATAATAATAATGGTATTATTCTACGTCAGTTCTTCGTACGTGGTCAAGAAAATAATCAAAGCATTTATAGAATGAGAATCAAAAATGATACATGCTATATTACGTTACGTTACTTCAAGAATCGTCCTTCTAGTTTTAACTTAGATGCAACCTGAAGCACCATGATCTAGCATATCTTATTTTTGTCTCTAATTTTACTGTAAAATCTAAAGTGAAGTTAATAAATATAATATCCTATGTGATGGTCGTTGGAATCTCTCAAATATTGATATTATGAAGTCTAATATAAATTCTAATAATAATAATAGTGCCGTGGTATTATAATAATAATGGGATCGTTCCACATCAGTTCTTGGTACGTGATCAATGAAATAATCAAAGCATTTTGAGAATGAGAGTCAAAAGACACATGCTAGATAATATTACTTCAAGAATCACCCTTGAAGTTTGATGCTGGCTTGGGATGAGAACCCTGAGAATGCAATTTGGCCTCCTGACTTTAGGCGTTCTAAATTAGTTTGGCAGACAAAAGTCAACGTTGAATTATTAAACGCATAGAATAACAAAGTATAATAGACCTACCTTTCTTACACTTGAATCTCCAAAGTCAAATCCCACAAAATAATGTTCGAGGAAAGACAACATTCAGGCTAGGTTTAAATGAACTTCCTTGTTGGCCAATGGCGGTGTCATTCCATCGCGTTTTCATAAACCAAATAGGCCTAACCAATTCCATGTTTTCACCTTTTATAATTCCTCGCGTAAATATCATATCATTTGAAGCATCTTTACAAGTTAAAGTTAAAGCCATGGCAGGTTGAAAACATCTTGATGTTCTCTGCGTTTGTAAAGTCGTAAACTGCAAATGCAAACGGTCACAGTTTTCTGTTTTCTTTCAAATCTTCATACCGCTTACCGCGCCTTTGAAAGAGGACCTGGGTCTCAGTTTGAAAGGACGCAATTGGATGAAACAATAGGTCTGCACGCAGGCTAATAATTTTGGGAACTTTGACACATTTTACAGAACAGTTATTTAGTAGTGTGAAAACATAGAAGCATGGAATTCTTATTTCAAGAATATTGGCCCTATCCTACTTGAAACTAGTGACGCCTCAAATCATATAGCTTTATATTCTTATTTGGAGAAAAAAATCTGTCAATACAAGAATTTTAGGATATGCTTGTTTTCAATTTTTGCTGTGTATTGATTAAATTGCTGTTCTATTGTTATTTGCTGCTATGTTAGTTTCCGTAGTAAATTATTATATGTTATTGTTTGTTTCCGTAGTAAATTATTATATGGTATTGTTCTATTTATGTTTTATCTAATTCCTTGAAATTTTTCAAATAAAATTTGTTTTCGTGCCTGCATTTAGAAACCAGCTCAGATCTTCTATTTAATAAGTTCTTGTTTTTGTAAAAGGTTATAAAAATTTTTTCTTCATTTTTCTTCTAAACAGAGATGGCATTTTATTAATATGTTGTTGTATGGCACTGCCGTTGATAGAATTGACTATTTGACGAAGAATGATTTTCCGTTATCTTTTAATGACCAGATGTATTTAGACAACTCAGTGCAATTTTCATATTTTCTGTTGGTTAATGACGACTTATGTTCATGGCTTGTATTCCTGAAATCACACGCGTGCGACAAAACGCACGCCCCAGAAATCTAAGGCGTGCGATGGCGTGCGATCATTTGTTACCCAACACGATTTCAAGCTGTTTTCAAATCGTTTTTACTGGTGATAAATACAAACTAGACATCACGTTTATTATGTAAAGTTAAGGATTTTATATTCATGCTAAAAAAAAATTCTGCTTTTTTAATGTAATATTGAAACAAACACAATTTTGAAAACACTCCTGCCTGAAGATCTCATTTCACAGTTATTCGCTTGATTGATTCTAATAAAACAGGAAGTTGAAAGGCGGTAACTTTTTCTAACAATATCACACTAGTAACTTTTTTCAAGGTGTTGAATTTCAATACAATAAAAATTAGGCGAAAGTCAAAACAGTAATCGAATATTCGACAATGCATTATTCAATTCTAATTGAATAATTAATCAAAATCTCTTGTTCTATTTGTTACCATGCAAGTAGACAATAAAAACACAAACAAAACCTTTTCCACGACTGCAAGAAATGTGTTGAAAACATCAAATTCAACTTAACTATCTTTACATAGATTTTGAAAATATTTTGAATACATAGATATAACAGTTTGTTCGCTCAGTTTGCTTCGACATTAGTTTACAGAATTCATGTTATTCAACGCGCTTTATGCTTCATCACGTCTGTTCGATCAATTAATTGTCATAGCAACAGAGTCTGGAATAGAACTAATGGCGCGTAACTTGAGATCTTCTTTGTTATGGTAATTAGGGGGAGTTCCGTAGACCATTCAAGCATGCAAAAGACGTCGCTTTGAATGATTTGTTGCGTGTTTGTTTCGTATTTTATATCGGCGAAAAGAGCATTTGATTTTGAAGAAAAATTTATCCAAGAAAGGTTGCTTTATATTTGGAAACAAGCATATATAAAATTAATTTAAATAATCGAATTGCATCCCTAATAAAAATAAATTTTTGTTTGCTTTAATAAAGCTTCACATTGATAAATTCGAAAAAAGGAAAAGAAAGTAGGCGTGCGATAGATCGCACGCCTTGGAAAACGGAGGCGTGTGCGGAGGTGTGCGCGTGCGATCGCACGCCTTGGAATACAAGCCATGCTTAAGTTTCGTAAAACGATCTTTGAATGCTCCTTCAGTAAGGCCGATGTAGTTGTGGCCGTTTGCGTCCTCAGGTGTGGTTACGTTGGCATTATATATTATGCTGGTTGTCAAGCATTTGTTGTCATCAGGGCAGTTTATTTTGGAGCGGCAATTACATTGTTTTGTTGCTTGTTCTTTGTTGTCGGCGTTCAATAATTTTCTGTTGTGGCTTCTCAGAATTGTTTCCATGTTTGCCATGCAGCAGTAGCTGACTTTTACATTATTTTTATTAAAAATTTTGTGGTATTTGTGCTGTTTCGGAAAATGTTTGTTCAGTAAAAGTATAAATTTTCTGGCTATGTCTGTGTCAACATTTTTGCTGAATGGTGGGTTGAACCAAATTCTTTTTATTTTTCTATTCCTTTTAGCTGCAGTGGTGGTGGGTCATTGATTGTAGGTAAGATCGGCGTCATAGCCGCTAGATCTTAGCGCGCATATGTAAGTGGATTTTGACCTTTCAAAAGCATCGTTGTTGCAGGAAAGGTCAGATATTCTCTGGTTGATTGAGGCTGGTATCTGTTTGATGACGTTAGGTGGGTGATTAGACTCTGCATTAATGTATAGGGGCTCGTCGTTTGGTTTTCTGTATGGTTGGTATGTTCCGTCTTTGAGGTTAAGCGTTATATCTAAAAAATTGATTATTTTAGGTTAGTTTGAATAGTGATTTTTAAGCCGTTGGTTTGAATATTTTTATTAGATCTTTTCGTACTCGTTCTGCTTGAGGGCCAGAAGTATTTTTCAGCAGTGCAAGCCCGTCGTCTTTGTACAGACAGATGTTTTCTTTGCCATACTTTTTCGTGATCGTATCGAGTAGGAAAAGTCCAACTTGCGAGTGCGAACTTGTTGAACTTTTCCTACTCGATACGATCACGAAAAAGTATGGCAAAGAAAACGTCGGTCTGTACAGAGACGACGGGCTATATAGGCGAAAGAGTCAAAGAATACACATTCTTTAGCCTACTGTTACTCAAGTTTCATGCATTTCATAGCGATCTTCAGACAGATTTTCTACTTGAGTAACTACTATTATATATAGACTACTATTATATATATATATATAGTTATATAATAATAAAGATAGATTTATCTATCGTCAGATGTGATAGTGCTCAATACTGATTAAACATTGGCAGAGCGGTAATACATGATGATCGCACACTGCGTGAAACTATAGTAACAGAATTAAGAATGTGTTTTCTTTGACTCAGTCACCATCCTTATGTATATATATAGTTATATAGGCTACCCTAAAAATTTATTTTAATCAATCTGATCATTTAATTCATAGATGTTTATTCAGTGCTTGATCAACAATATAGGTAAACAGAGGTGCACATTTACTACGCACTTTGGACAATACAGATTATATTATTATCCCAACACAAAATGATCCAGATTTCATATGTAATGTTTTAGCCTAGCTGTGTGCAACAGTACATGTTTATTACAATTATATGTGATGTTTTAAAACAGAAAATATATCAGGACAAACCATAAATTGTTGATAAGATGTTAAGTAATAACTTAGTTTGAAAGAAAATGGAACATTCTGTTTGGGTTAAATATGTAAAGTAAACAACTTATGTGTTCTCTGTCTAGTCTAGACTCTAGCCAGAAACCAGGGCCCAGAAGTAAAAGGTTGAGCGATTGAGGATGAGAAAGGAGGAATAAGCAAAGCAAAAGAAAACAAATTAGAAAGACTCAGTCATCAAATATAATTAGATAGAAAAATACCTGACAAATTAGATATTTCCATGCAGTAAATCTAAGATAAAATAACACCTTGCAGTCCACTTTCTTACAATCTAAATCGATCAAATTTTATATCATGACTTTCATAACAAAAAACCTGTGTTCCACAAAGTGAACGCCACTTTTATTTTTCCTCCAAAATGAGACAACAATGGTAAAATAGAACAAGGGACAACTCGTCATGTCGACAAAAGCAATCCACGAACATCAGGAAAAGTTCAACAGCAAGAAACTAAAGGCCCAGACAAGATAATGTTAGATAATATACAACATTTAAGTGAAGAAACATAAAAGTAATTTGTTTATTTATCAGATAATTGATTTGAAACTATTTTGCTTCACTTTGCTTCCCACGTGGGCAGTGCGCGGGCGGTAGACCTGAAAATCGTGAAAATGTGTGCGGTGCCCGCGCGGCCACAGCTCTTTAAGCCGCGTACACCTTCAATGCATATACTGTGCCTCTGCTTTAAAACAGCTATATGTCAGCCATGTGAGTTTTCAGACATTTAGTGGATTTCAGACTATTTCCACACTTCTGGACTCTATACATTGCCTTTTTCCCATTGAAATCCATTATAAATATCTAGATTTCCTTGATTTCAGACTATTTTTAAATTTTGAATATTGAAGTCTGAATATGTAATACCAATACCTTATAATTATTGTGACTGGTATTATAAATAACAATGAGTTGATGTCTTAGTCATAATTAAGGTGCCAGGTCTCGTAATTTGATACAATGTTTTTTGGCTGCTTTATTACAGGAAAAACAAGTTTGTGTAGAGCATTGATTAACTGCAAAGAAGAGCAAATAAATGTTGATTGTAGAACAGAAGGAGTTGATCTCTACAAATGGAAAATTAGACCTGAAATAGATGATCTTGAAGTTCTAGTCGTCGATTGTGCTGGTCAAAGGAAGTACATGATCACACATTCATTTTTCATTTCACAAGGTGAGTAGACCGAAATTTCAAAGTAAATTCAAAGAAAAACTATCTGATGTCAAATGAAATATAAGGTGACCAGTTCCATTTCACTGTTAAATCAAAATGCAGCGTAAGTTGATGACAGTCTCTATAGTTACACTTGAGTGAGTTCATTTGATGTTTTTGTTGATTGCATGTCTCATGTAATCAACACCTATTCAAGCAAAAATTCAAAGAAAAAATACAATCAATTACATAATAAGAAGTTTTTAAAAAGTGCAGCTTTCAATAAGAATTGGTTGTTTATGAGTAGCCTAACTAGCAATAATTTACCCGCGTTGCTAGATTAATTCTGGCTGAATTAAAACTACCTCCATATCTTTGACGTTGTCAAAACAAACAAACAATTATTAATGTGGGAAATTTTCTAAATTAAATTTGAAAAACACTTGAAATTACCAAACAATAGAAACGCAACGCAACTGGAGGATGGTGTACCCCTGCAAAAACAGTTCAGGAGTTCATGAACAGTTCATAAACAGTTCATAAACGTTAAATGGCCCCAAATTTTCATGAACTGCTCATGAGCTGTCTATGAGGGTTCATAAACCGTTCATGAACAGTTCAGGAAAATTTGAGCCATTTGACGTTCATGAACAGTTCTAGCATGGCGATCCCAAAAAGCCAAACATAATCAGTGTGTGAAATGACATTTTCTTTCAATTCCGAAAACCAAGAGACAATTAGAAAAAACAAAGCCTGTTAGGTACAAGTATTCAAAATTGTCTATTAGTAGATGATATGATATTTGATTCATTAGCAATTGAGAAATCGTGAAAACTATCGCAAACACACATACACAAAGACATTTGCATTTATAAGTAAAGATAAATCATCAAGCATTATCACATTGAATATTCATATATTTTTTATTCTGCTGCAAGTTTATTTTGGTGACGTCACTACTCAATATTTTGTCGGACTAATCAATCAGTCATTTATTTGAAAGCAAAGTTTTCAGTACAAAACCCTGTTGAGTCTGTGATGTAGGTTTATTGGTATATTTATAATTCAATTGAAAGTACTGCTTGCATATAGCTGGAGCGGTCACTAGACAGGAGGTCTTAATTAGAGGGGATTGCTAAAGCAGGTTTATCATAAAATCACAAGCTTACTTCTGAAGTGACTAGAGTGTGCCAAATATCAATAGCTCGTAGGAAAATGTGCGCCAATTCGCAAGGTGCAGTCACGCGGCCAATATCAACACACAGCTGGAAGTCTTGGTGAAGCACCAAACACTTCTAGTACAAACCTTTGCTAAATATAGCACATTCTAATCTCATTTAAGAATTCGCTGAAAGTCCGATTCGCATTTTGAGAATGGAATTGTGATATATAAAAATTCAGACATCATATAGCAATTTTGTCTTCTTTTTCCTGTCTCTATGACCATTTTATATGCATTTGAGCTAAGAAGGGTTTGACCGTAAAATTACTGCCCTTGTAAAAGCTGTCCTGCTGTGATTCTATTGTTTGATAGATTCAACACCTCCACTGCATCTTGTATTACCGTATAACTCGCACAACTTTTATAAGCATTTACATGACCTTTTTTCCAATGAATGTTTTTGAAAACTGCTGATCATTTGGAAATTATCATCTGTGATGTCAAGTTTGAATTGTAAAATTGATTTTGTCTTTGCACCTTAGTTTTGGTATTGTGATCTGGTGTCGTAACTTTCAAACAAATCAGATTGATTGAATCAATTTAGTTGGTAATACAATGACAATTAGCTTACATTATAGCTAATAGTAAAAGTCTTTTTATTGTTCATGAACAAGGAATTTGACTATTTAAAATTTTATTTGCGTTTGACTTACTTTGATTTTTAAATATTTAATTAACTTGCTTTTTATACTGTAGCAATTTAATGGGACAATTATTCAGATTATGGATTGTAGTTGAGTTGAATGTATTATGGAAACTTACTACCCCTGCGAAAACAGTTCAGGAGTTCATGAACAGTTCATGATTGTTAAATGGCCTCAAATTTTCATGAACTGTTCATGAACTGCCTGTGAGGGTTCATGAACAGTTCAGGAAATTTTTAGCCATTTAACGTTCATGAACTGTTCATGAACTCCTGAACTGTTTTCTTTGCAGGGGAAGGCAATGATTCTTGTCAGATTAGAAGAAAATCCCATCTTTAGTAAATTCATGGAAAACTATCAAGTTTCTTATATCTTTTTGTTGTTAAAGAATAAAATCAAGTAAAAAATCGATTTTAGATAATTTACTTTTAAAAAACTGTTTTAATATACTTATGTGTAACTAAAATGTGAAATTTATTTCAAGGCTGTCTATTTCTTCTTGTGTTGGATCTCTACAACTACCAGCCAACCATTGAATATTACCGAAAAAATGTTGGTAACTGGATAAGTGTAATATTGGCCCATGCACCAGATGCTACTGTTCTTCTTGTGCCGACTCATTTGGATTTATTTGAAAGTGATAGTCAAATTACTATACAACAGAAATGTAAGCATGTACTTAAAAATGTATGGGAAGATGTTCATAAAAGAGAAAAAGATTTAGAAGCAAGTGGGCGGGAAAATCTTGAAACCAAGAATCAATTTTCTTCATCTTTTCGTGCAATGAATGTGTCAGGTAATTGGAAAAAACATATCAGTGCTGTCTTTCAACTTGGTGATGAGGTGAGTTGCAAATGCTGTCCCAGGGCTGTTTTAAAGTGGTTGTGTTTATAGCCCAAGATGTAATTGTTTCTTTTTCATTAACAAAAATGGCAACACCGCAATAGTTGGTGTATAATATGATCATTTATTACGGTTCAAACAGCATTAAAGGAGCAAGATCAATCAGCAGTTGCTACCAGCTTTAGCTAAGTAGCGTAATTCAACGATCAATGTCAGCTATGGCTTCCACATGGCTTCAAATTTCAAGTTTTATAAAAGCATGGTTTCAGGCCAGGGTCCGATAAAACATTTTTTCTTCCGGGACTCTAATGTTTGCTTCCCTAATTTTTTTTGCTGCTTAAAGGAGCAAAAATGACCGGCAGGCGCTACGCACTTAGGATCACGTGCACGCTTATTGTTATAACACAATGTTCATTGTTGACATGAATTTTATTACAAGTTAGGCCTGCGTATAACAATTGTTTCAAAGCGAGACGGTTGAATTACGCTAAGCATAAATTCAACTTGTGCTCGCAGCGGTCGCCGGTCAATTTTGCCCCTTTAAATCATTTAAATGTTTTTGCAGCTTTTATTTTACGGATTGTTGTCCATTTATTGTCTTAAAAATAATACAAATGCGTCTTTTCATTTTTATCTTCTAAGGGGGTGTTTATATGAGGTGGGCCAGCCCGGCAAGGTGAGGCGACACCTTCGAGTGAGATCAACATCCACTATTGTTGTCTATTGTTTTACAGTTGTGCGTTTATATGGTTGCCGAGCTAGCCCACCTGGGTGAGACGGAAATTCTCCATATAAACACAGTTTGGTGGGCCAGCCCGGGTCATCGCTTCATCTGCGCAAGCGCTTCAAATTGACGACGTTGAAATTAAATCATTATTTGCAATAAATTTAACATTTTAGATAAAAACATTAAGATTAATTAAGATTTAATTTATTATTTGTTATTTTCGTTGGAAAACTTAAAATAAAAATGAAATATAAAAATGAAATTTATGCGATGCTTGAAAATAGAGGCAAGCCCGGTGACTTATGCAAGGCTGAAAGTGGGATGGAACTGCCATATAAACAGGCCGTCTCATTGTCAACCGGGCTAGCTCGACTCATATAAACACCCCCTAAAGAAAAGGAAGACAATTAAGAACTTAAATACAACTATTTCCTCCCTTTCTTCTGAATTTGTGCTTATTTGTTCTTAATTCCTACATTGTAATGTTTACCCTACTGATAAAATCGAAGGAAAAGACTTTTCTAAATCGTATACTGTAGGCCTACATATCATAATACTCTTTTATAATTATGTTTTAGCTGCTGAATTATTCGGATTCAACTACAACTGACTTAATGAAAATGATCCCAGTGTCTTCATTTGGTAAACTTGATGGTATTAGTGATTTGAGAAAAGAACTCATAAAAATCCTTACCAACTCAGATGTTATGCCATTGGTTGGACAGGAAATTCCAACTGTTTACTCCAAGCTAGAAGAGTATTGTGTCAGTCAAAGATTAACTACACCTGTTATTAAATTAGAGGATTTCATTGAAACAGTTGAAGTCAAATTTAGTATGACCAAAGAAATGATAATCTCAGCTTTACAATACTTTGATACAATTGGATCTGTGTTGTACTTCAGCTACGGGAAAGAATTCGATCAGTTTTTGTTTTTGGATCCAGAATGGTTTATCATTGCATTGAAGAAAGTATTTAACCATAACAATGAAACTAATTTGAAATTTAAGGACGCATTTATTCAATCTTATAATCTTGCTTCTGATGATTTCATGCAACTTAAAGAAGATCTACTAGAGAGTGGACGGCTCAGCACAAAACTACTCAGGTAAACCAATCTAAATTATAAGTATCTTTTCAGGGATGTACTGGAAGTTAATAATATGGAGAAAGTTTTTAATAAAGACAGGAGAACAAAAATCACTATGGCTGTGTTTAGCCTACAAATTTTATATCTATATATGTACCTTAATGGATATTTTAGATATCTAGATTATATTCATCTTTTCTGGTAAAAACACTCTAAACACAAGGCTATTTTTAGCCAGATAAGATTTTTAATAAGAAGCTATAATATTTCTAGTAATCTCTACCAGCTCTGGTAGAATCAAGTGAATTTATTGGAATCTGAATAGGATACATTCAAATTTATCATGAAATGTTTGCATTATGGATGAGTTTCTCTGTATCATAAATTAATTGAATAAATTCAATTATCTGGTATTTGAAAGTGCCATTAAAAAGCTTACAGGATTTCATTTTTCAAAAAATCTCTGGGGGAGCATGCCCTCTGACCCCTAGCGGAATGACACTCTTTGGGGTGCGATTTTTATATACAAGAATGCGCATCACCCGCCTATATCATCAATTGTCCTCCAGTGTGCATGTGTTGCATAGTCCTGGTTGAATAGCAACATGATTGATTAAATTAGTTAATGATACTATCGTCATCTTTTTACAGGTAGAGATGATTTGTTGTTTTCACCAATTATGATTCAAACTTGTATATTGTTTAATTTTGTGTTCTGTAGATGTATTTGGTCTGATATTGCGGATATCATAAAGAATGATAGCATGTTTTATTTCCTCATTGAAATATTGTGTCGCTTCAACCTTGTTATCAATATTGGTAATCAAAATGATTGGGCTGATAATCCTTCAATGATGTTGCTTGTTCCGTGGTATTTTAAACCAGCAACAGAAGATCTCCTACAAAAGCATTGGCCAGAACAAAAGGAGGGAGAGACGGTAAGCAGCAAGCCCAGTTTATTGGAATGAATAATGGGACACCCCAGCTCCCGATTTGGGACCATTATAGTTGTGAACCCTTACAAATTTCAATAGGGGTAAATAATTATTGTCTCTAAAGTTGTTCAATAGGCTAGCCCTGTTTGACATAGATAATCTAAATTTTAGATCCTTAGAACCAATTAGAGTTAATTCAATCCCAATTTATTTGTGTGTGTACATTGTAGTTGTAGTTTGTATAATTTCTCTACCTAAAACCGTGCCGAACCTTGAAATTTGAAGCCATGCAGAAGTCATGACTGACGTTAATCTTTGAGTTACGCTAATCATTATTCAGAAATTTGAAGCTTTTAGTGACCGCCGGTTTGAAAATTATTACAAAGCGTAAAAAATATTTCAACAAAACCAACATCAAGTCAAAGTAGTTGAATAATAATGTGAATAATTGTCAATTCAATGAAAGATGTTTTTGTAAAACATATCAGGGTTTCTGAATAAATGATGAATGATGACGATGATGATTACTTTTTTTGTTTAATCCATTTTGTTACTTCTTCTATAATTGGAAAATACAAAAATGGAATGCCTTACATTCAAATGTTTGCTAATTCGAAATTTGTTCAGGTGTTCAAATCTACACTTGTATCCCATATTGATAAAGAATGGTGTGACATTGTTATCGACATATACAGTGATACACTTATACAGTACAGAATGTATTATTTTTTGTATTGATTTGCAGGTTGAGATTATTTCTCAGTTTAATTCCATCGTTTCTCCGTTACCTGTTGGCTCTTTTGAGCGTTTTGTTGCAAGTATTTATCATGAGTTCAGTTATTCTGTTGCTTGGCAAGATGCTTTCCTTGGAATTGAAATTAACTGCAAAGTATACTGTACCATTCAAAGTGATGGACGTTGTGGTAAATTAATTTTAAGAGGAAGATGTCGTTATGAAGATATCGATGACTTGTGGAAATCTTTATTACCAATCTTCAAGGTTTTAATTTTTTATTATTATGATATCAATATTCTTCATAGAATAACCATCGAATTGAATGCTTATCCTCCAATTTCAATTACTTTAGATTGCAGATGGTTTTTTCAAATATCTTCCTGGTCTTGGTTGCATTAAACGGCAATCATTATGCCCCAGCTGCTTTGAAACATCTGATTTAAATCCTTATAAATTCGACATCCCATGCTGGTTTTCATGTGATGTTAAAAAAGACTACATTCCATGTGGAAGAGAACATAAATTAATACCAGTCAATATGATATTCCCACCGACAGGTAATTTATGGTTTGTCTGTGATAGGCTATTCAAATTGATTATGCCCTTAGTCTATCTCTTTTTCATTATATTGAAACACCCTCTGTGGAGAAACCACCTGTCTGCAACGGCTATTCAGCATAGACTCAAATGAATATAGAGATAGATAATATCTATTAGAACTATTTATTTATCTAATAACTTATATAATTTACTGACAATTTTAAACAATAGAAAGTAAAAAATAGCATTTTAGTTCAATTTATTTCCAAACAGTATCATGTATTTTTTTTTTAATAAATTACCTAATGATGATTGCTTAGGCGTGAAACTTTAAGTAGGAAGATGAATGCTTAATTTTCAACTATTTTCAACTATAATATCTGGAACCCAATCAGTGTAGAAAGTTGAAAATTAACTACCATTTATAGAGTACCTAAATGCAAATTGTGTAATATGTCTCGTATAGGATTACACAAGTACACAAATTGTAGATTTGCATGCCGTTTTAGATACAAAGGGGATAATTACAAAGGGGCTACTTATTGAGCTTTGATTTACAAGGCTAAAATAAACAAATACAAGAATATAAAAAACTTTGATGATATTAATTTTTCTATGGCACTGTTTACTCGCCCTAGCAGACCGGGTTATGTTAGCACCCGAGACAACTTTTTGACTTGTAAACACATATAGGAAAGTAACTCGGGTAGGCGAGTTAAAATTAAAAATGTTAGCTTGAATTTTCTATTGTTTCGAACGTTTCCGTTGTAGACATCTTTTGTTGTTAACTTCGGGTAGGTGGGTTACTCGGGTTTCCCCTGTAAACACACAACACATTTTAACTTGGTAAGGCGAGTAGCTCGCCTACCCGGGTAACTCGCCCTCCTTGTAAACAGGGCCTAAAATACGAGAAGTTTGATAATAGATTTTTCTATTTTAAATTTGAATGATTGTTATACTTTGCTTGCGTAGCATACTATGCTCAGTGAGAGAGTTCCACAAGAGGATAACACTTTTAAAAAATCATTTTTTTTTAATTTCTTGACTAGATGTCAGTACTGTGCCTATTGTTCTGATTGATTATCATTACTTCAAGTAGATTGGATTATATGTTCTGCTGTTTCATTGCAGATATCGTCCATGGATTTAAAATGAAAAATGGAAATGAAATTGAAGTTCTTCAATCGATTCCAAATTGTAAGTGTAGTTGGACATTGTAGCACACATTGTTGATAGAAACAAATCTATAAAAAACGATTCTAGCAGCATCCTGCATTGAATCTTTAATAATATTTAGAATCAACACCGTACTAAGGATGTGTGCCTGTGTATAGGAGATAGTTCTAGCTCATCCAAAATAGACCCTCTAATACTGTATTCTATTGAATCAACCCTGTATATAGAGGTCACCTGTCCAAGTGGTCGTTCTAGCAATATCCGAAATATAATATACAATATTCTATAGAATCAACCCTGTATATAATACAGATGTCACCTGTCTAAGTGGTCATTCTAGCAATATCCATAATAGAATCTATAATATTCTATTGAATCAACCCTGTTTATAGAAGTCACCTGTCGAAGTGAAGTGGTCATTCTAGCCATATCCAAAATATAATCTATAATGTTCTATTGAATCAACCCTGTATATAGAGGTCACCTGTCTAAGTGGTCATTCTAGCAATATCCAAAATGTAATCTACAATATTCTATAGAATTAACCCTGTATATAGAGGTCACCTGTCTAAGTGGTCATTCTAGCCATATCCAAAATATAATCTATAATGTTCTATTGAATCAACCCTGTTTATAGAAGTCACCTGTCGAAGTGAAGTGGTCATTCTAGCCATATCCAAAATATAATCTATAATGTTCTATTGAATCAACCCTGTATATAGAGGTCACCTGTCTAAGTGGTCATTCTAGCAATATCCAAAATACAATCTACAATATTCTATAGAATCAACCCTGTATATAATACAGATGTCACCTGTCTAAGTGGTCATTCTAGCAATATCCAAAATATAACCTACAATATTCTATAGAATTAACCCTGTATATAGAGGTCACCTGTCTAAGTGGTCATTCTAGCAATATCCAAAATGTAATCTACAATATTCTATAGAAATAAACCCTGTATATAGAGGTCACCTGTCTAAGTGGTCATTCTAGCCATATCCAAAATATAATCTATAATGTTCTATTGAATCAACCCTGTATATAGATGTCACCTGTCTAAGTGGTCATTCTAGCCATATCCAAAATATAATCTATAATGTTCTATAGAATCAACCCTATATAGAGCACACGTGTCTTAAAGTGGTCAACTTCTCTACAATTTTCAACTGATTTTCATGTCTTTTTTACGTATACATGTTTCATTATACTTATATTTTTACTATAGGTAAAGTTGATTTACTTATGTTGGACGAAATCTCTCAACTAGTTGGTACGGTACCACGTTCTCTTGGTCGCTGTTTAGGCCTACCGAATCATAGAACAGAACAAATCTGTTATGATAATCGATTTGAGAATGTTGCAGAACAGAACTTTTCTATGCTTACTACATGGATTCAACATGTCGGTCGTAAAGCAACTGTAATTGAATTATATAAATGTATTCTGTCTATGAAACCGAAACAAAAAGCTGCTTTGATTTTCATTCGTGACCATAAATACCAAACAAAATGAATAACGTTACACCAAAGGTATAATACTATCACAATATAGATCGTGTTGTATCAAAAATAATTATTTTTAAAGAATTTTGCTAATTCATCGTAGTTTTTTTTTATTAAGCATGACTACTGCTAATGGTGATTATTGACTGAATCTTATTTTTATTTATTTTTAGCCTTTATCATTTAGCCTAGCCACAAACTGGGTAAGCTAGTAGCTTTTTTCACCGGTAGGGTGGTTAATCGGTTAGTGTTGTTTGGAGCGTGTATGAGTTTAAAGGCCGGATGCCTTTCCTGACGCCAAAACTTTACTTGAAAATCATTACTACTTTTGGCACCCGGCAAAAATAATCCCTAAGTGTTCATGAAAACGGCGCAAAGTCAACGCCCAATGTATAGCTTATCGGAAAGATAATTTTTTTTCTGTGAGTATTTATATCTGCTGTGGAATCTTATTGCTTGCTAACGTTCAGAACATCTAATGTATAGCTTATCGGAAAGATAATTTTTTTATTCCTGTGAGCATTCATGTCTGCTGTGGAAGCTTATTGCTTGCTAACGTTCAGAACTTCAGAATTCGCAGCGAACTGTTTTAGCGTTCCCTCTAGCTGAGAATGTGTCGCAGATAAAAAATTAGTTTTGAACGATATAGCTACAATAATGTTACTTAATCAAAACGAACGATGGACGCAAGCAGTATTATCGTTCCGATAAACTACATGCAATCTATATTGACTGTGCGCCGTTTTAATGTACCGTTTCTTAGTTTCTATAATTTTTCTTAATACTATCTTCGGAATTTCAGCTTGGCTTCAGATGTTTAGCTTACCTCAGTGATCAGTGATTATTCTTTTCAATCAATCAACCATGAGTCAAAGTGTAGGGGATCTATTTTTTCCGACAAGACTGAGTCATGAACAAACATATAAACTCGCGATCGAGTTACTTAAATAAAAGTGAATCATGTGATCTTTTTGTGAAGATAGTCTGGAGCTTTGTTCCCACTTTAATGGTGGATGTATTGAGAACGTTCAGTTCAAGTTCCTACTTCTCCTAATTCTACGACGACGCACCAAGCCTTACATCATTTCGAATCAGAAAGTAACGAGGTATAAAGAGGTTAGCAGCTAAAAAGTCCCTTTACCGCAGCTAACCAGTTCCAGCTATTAAGTTTATTTACCGTGGCTAAAAAGTTAACTTACCGCTATGAATTAATCGCATCTATTCAATCAATTTACCGCATTTGATAGATAACAAATATAACAGTCAGAATGTCAGAATTATACTTTCCTAAAAGAATCACAATTTCAATATAATGACATGATATGGCTTCGAAATGACTATATTGCACGATAAAGTACATCTTACTACAGTATCAAAATATTTTAACAATTTCAATACAATAAAAGTCATGAAAGAAGATTGTTTATCGCTAAAATCATTCTTAAGAAGCAGATGGGCATTTCAATTCTTCATTCGTCGGTAACTCATGATTGGTTTCCCTGTATAATGAAACAACATCACAATCTAGAGTCAGATAATCGAATCCTTTGGTCCCTTTTTCCAGAAGCTTTTGGTATTTTCTCATTCCACCTCTATAGGATGCCGATTCAGACAGTTTGTAATATGAGCACACACATTCGCCATCAACAACTGTGCCGAATCCAGTCGTGTATTCCCTAGGCAGGCCATGAGCCTTACAAATTGGATTTCCATTCTTTTCAACTAAGATTCGTTTCTCCTTTTCTTTGTCGTTATCTTGAGAACTGAGCTTATATCCTTCATTTCCACAACGATTATACAATATATCCATCTCAGTTGTCATCGTATCTCCATCAAATAGCGGTATAAGGTTGCTGTAGTCATAAGCATAGCGACATTCGTTATTATCAACAACGTATCCAGCGTATTTAATCCCATTTCTATCACCTCGACAGATTGTTTGATCATCATATTTCAAAAGATTAGCTTCTCTTTCTTCCAATGGTCCTCCCACTGTTGGCTTCCAGTAATATGGTATTATGCTCTGTACGAATTTCTTAATGGCATCAATTTGCATGCATTTACGGCTTTCATATGCCTCTCTAGGATTCCAGTTATTTTCTTCTTTCTCGTCATCAAGCAACATTGCCATCTGCCATGAGTCGTAGCACGCATGCTGTAGTTTCATAATTCGATCGACGTTCTGGAGTACCATTAGAACGTAGTCACCTCTTTCTGGGGGATAAACATCAGCAAATTTTGTGAATATTGATTTCTCAGATCCCCATGCCCCCTTTCCTGTAATCATATCGTGGATATTGCTCAACGCATGATCAGCACCTCCCAAACTTGCTTGATTAATTGCTTTTGCTTGTTTTTGATTCATATCTTTGGTGTACCTGATGAATGTTTTACAAAATTGCATCGATTCTGAGTATTGAATTGCAGACTCAACCATCTTTAACTTGGAACCAAGTCCTTTAGTGATTTCCGTGTATAGTATTCCAACTTGAGCTGATATTCTACTGACTTTTCTTGCTACTACGGCAGCATCAAGTGAGTCAAGCTGTCCAAGTGCAAAACCACCCATTCCCACAGCAAATTCTGATGCACCGACAACAGCAGAAGCAACAGTAAGTGCAAAACGCTTGTCGGTTTGATTGTTTCCCAATTTTATATGCTTTCTATTTTGTTTGGTACTTTTGCTTTCAACTACAATAGACCCGATGCAAAGAATAAAAAGAAATAAACATCGGAATCTTCTAAATGAAGTCAATCTTTCACTGATAAATTTCATTGTGATTGCCACCTAGAATCATAAAAGAGAGAAACATTTATCTAAGGCGTATTCCATGAAGTTGTTTATGAAATCCAAATTCTTTTTTTTTTCTACTCGTGTCTGTAATATTGAGACTGTATGATTCTTATTGGGTTGACATGGAGGATACAGAAAATAGGCGTTAACTACACGTTATAGAACTGATGCGATCTCTTCAACGATCAACACGCAAGAGAGACTCGAATCCATAAACACAAACAACAACTAATACACAATAATACCAAAAAACCTGAGACCATAACAAGATTAACCAATCACAATACATCTCTGTAATTATCACATAACAGTCCACACATTATAGAACAATTCAATCACGTTAACAACACACATAATACTAAATATTCAACACGACATTATAAAGATACGGCCAAATGACGTTTTTTGTAGCCTGACACACGTCAACTCAATGGTCAAAATCGATGTGTGTTAGCGACATAAAATAAGACGTGGCCAAATGACTTTTGGCAACACTTATCGATTCACACCAACTCAACTTTAGGATGGCCCAATTAGTTGTTATATTTGCCAACATAATTTACGCTACATCAATATGTTGAATCAAGATTTTCATGGACAAAATTTTTACCGTAAAATATGGGAATTGGTTAGTGAACTTAGCGGAAGTATAGTTATACATGTATGTCGACTTCATATACAACGTGTAGAGACGACGATCATTACGAAATACAATCACAATTTGAAAATAGTTTTTAAATATATTTTGCTCTGCACCATGATGGTGTTGTTAATTCACGGTTACAAATATAGCTTCTATAACTACTGACACTAAAACCATGAAAAAATCACTTTTATTGCTTCAAAGCATTTTCACATTTTAACATCGTGAATATGGATGTTTTCATGGTTTTCAAACTCTTTTCGAATTAAAAACTTTAGTTTTCACTTTTTTACATTTTCATTGTGTTTTCACAATAATTTCATAAAAGCCTAGTGATTTCGAAAGCTTTCATTGTTAGATCATTACGAAATACTATCACAATTTTAAAATAGTTTTTATATATTTATTTTGCTCGCCATGATGATGTTGATAATTTACGGTTACAGATATAACTTGTATGTACATAAATCAATGTACTAACTCAGACACTGGTTTTTGGTTACAATAACATTTTATAATAATAATCTCAAAGATCAAAGCAGTAAACAAGTGACATATGCATTACATTGGCAATAATAGTAATATTGGTTAAGATCCAGTGTAGTCTGTTCTTATCAAATTCATATCTGCTATGGTAGTCATCGACAATAGCTCAAATGTTATGATAGTCCATTTTTTTAGTAAAGAATTTTACTGGATTAGTGTTTAGACTTGTAATCACTTTCCTGTTTAATATTTTTTAATTAAATTTTCTATAATATTGATAACAAGGGGTTTAAAGAAAAATCCTATATTCAATCTGAATAATAATAAAAACGATTAAATAAAACAATGCCGCCCAATAAAGGTATATATTGTATATCTAACTTCAGAACAATATTTTTTTTAAAGTTACTACTGATTCCGATATTCTTACCTGTACTGTATATCAAATTTGTGACAGCAATCGATTTACCATGGCCGCTTGTATAAATAATGTGATCTGATTTTTGGCGATTACAGTTTGTTTAATCAATTGAAATACAATCACCAGTAAATAACACCACTTGACCTTTATTGATATAATTATGAAATCAAACGTTTTTGCAATGAATATATGCATTCAACAAGGTTGTGGCCACCTGGTAACAAATGGAAATCAGTGAAAGCGTTCGTCCAATATATTCATAAGCTAATAAGCAATTGGAGCACAGTCTCCTATTGTGCTATTGATATTTACCGCGAGGAAAGGCACGTAATTAAAAATGAGAATTCATCAGAAATTACGAGCCGCCTCGGCGAGTAATTTTCCCCTTTGAATTTTCTCCTGGAATAGACGTGCGCCAAATATCATTGTATTATAGCGAAAATGATGCAAACAATCTGATTGGTATAAAGTTTGACGCTAAATCACCGTAGCAAAACTTGGTTCGAAAACACAATCGATCTTGCAATTGAACTTGATATCACGAATGAGAATTTCCAATTTGATCAGAAGTTTTGTAAAACCATTTTATGAGCTAGAAAGTCATGTAGATGCTTGTAAAAGCTGTGCTAGTTATAATACAAACCAATTGGCGCACAATTTCCTATGAGCTATTGATATTTGGCGCAAGAGAGGAACGTAACAAGAAAGCGAGAAGGCATCAGAAAATTACGAGTCGCTTCGGCGAGTAATTTTTGCCTTTGAGTTTCTCCTGCAAAGTGACTCGAGTGCGCCAAATATCAATAGCTCATAGGAAAATGTGCGCCAATTGCTTACTAGCTCATAGGAAACTGTGTGCCAATTCAACATCAAGCATCTACATGATTGTTTTTGCTCATAAAATGTGTTTGAAACCTCCTGATGAAATTGGAAATTCTCATTCGTGATATCAAGTTCGAATTGTAAGATCGATTGTGTTTTCGAAGCAATTTTTGCTATGGTGATTTGGCTTCCAACTTTAAACCAATCACATTGATCGAATAATTTTCGTTATGATACAAAGATCAACGATTAATAATTCAAGACCACTGCATTTTCTTCTCCGCTGTGACTATTTGACCCGACAGTCGCAGCCATTATGAATAGCAACTCATGTGTATTATGAACGAATATTAATTTATAAACATTGTGGAACATAAAAATAATAAAAATAAATTAAAAAATTGGAACGACCTGGACTTTTACAAGCATGATCTACACATATTAGTCAGACGCACTCCAAACGAGCTATGCCGACAAAAGTTATGAAACAGAAACGAATTTAGTCTCGACTGCGTGCTTATTACGTGACCGGCACGTTTCTTCTCTCGGGCTGTATCTAGCGCAAGTAACAAATCATCCCCTGCTGATCCTACAGCTGATTCATCCATTTGCAACTATGAACCTACAGTTCCATGCATTTTTCTTGTAGTTGATGCTATTTCCGGATTGTTGGCTTGGTGCCCTCAGCGATCAGTAATCATTATTTTCTATCAATGAACATTAAGTCAGAGTGTACGAGACCTATTTTTTTCTGACAATACAAAGTTATAATAAACAAACACATAACCCACGATGGAGTTACTTGAATAGATATGAAAATATGTGATCTTTTTGTGAAGATAATCTGGGGCCTTGCTCCCACTTTAATGGTGGAAGTATTGCAAACGTTTAGTTCGAGTTCCTACATCCCTAATTCTATGCCGACGCACATAGCTTTACATCATTTCGGATCAGATAAATAAAAAGTATAACATTTGAAATTTATAGTTTTTTCAAAGAATCACAATTTCAATATAATGACATGATATGGCTTCGAAATGACTATATTGAACGATAAAGTTCATCTTACTACAGTATCAAAGTATTTTATTAACACTTCATATTTCAATACAGTAAAAAGTTGTCAAAGAAGAATGTTCATCTCAAAAATCATTCTTAAGAAGCAGACGGGCATTGAAATTCTAAATTCGTCGGTAACTCATGATTGGTTGCCCTGTATAACGAAACAACATCACAATCTAGAGTCAGATAATCGAATTCTTTGGTCCCTTTTTCCAGGAGCTTTTTGCTTGTTCCCATTGAACCTTTATAGGATGGCGTTGAGGAAATTTTATAATATGAGCACACACATTCGCCATCAACAACTGTTCCGAATCCATGCGTGTACTCGTTAATCTGACCATGAGCCTTACATATTGCATTTCCATTCTTTTCAACTAAAATTCGTTTCTCCTTTTCGTTGTTATCTTTAGAACTGATCTTATATCCTCCATTTCCACAACGATTATACAATATATCCATCTCAGTTGTCATCGTATCTCCATCAAAAAACGGAATAAAATTGCTGTAGTCATAAGCATATCGACATTCGTTATTATCAACAACGTACCCAGCATATTTATTCCCATTTCTATCACCTCGACAGATTGTTTGACCATCATATTTCAAAAGATTAGCTTCTCTTTCTTCCAATGGTCCTCCCACTGTTGGCTTCCAGTAATATGGTATTATGCTCTGTACGAATTTCTTAATGGCATCAATTTGCATGCATTTACGGCTTTCATATGCCTCTCTAGGATTCCAATTATTTTCTTCTTTCTCGTCATCAAGCAACATTGCCATCTGCCATGAGTCGTAGCACGCATGCTGTAGTTTCATAATTCGATCGACGTTCTGGAGTACCATTAGAACGTAGTCACCTCTTTCTGGGGGATAAACATCAGCAAATTTTGTGAATATTGATTTCTCTGATCCCCATGCCCCCTTTCCTGTAATCATATCGTGGATATTGCTCAACGCATGATCAGCACCTCCCAAACTTGCTTGATTAATTGCTTTTGCTTGTTTTTGATTCATATCTTTGGTGTACCTGATGAATGTTTTACAAAATTGCATCGATTCTGAGTATTGAATTGCAGACTCAACCATCTTTAACTTGGAACCAAGCCCTCTAGTGATTTCCTCGTGAAGAATTCCAACTTGAGCTGAGATTTTACTGACTTTTCCTGCTACTACGGCAGCATCAAGTGAGTCAAGCTGTCCAAGTGCAAAACCACCCATTCCCACAGCAAATTCTGATGCACCGACAACAGCAGAAGCAAGAGTAAGTGCAAAACGCTTGTCGGTTTGACTATTTTCCATTTCAGTATGCTTTCTATTATGTTTGGTACTTTTACTTTCAAGTACAGTTGATCCGATGCAAAGAATCAAAAGAGATAAACATCGGAATCTTCTAAATGAAATCAATCTTTGGTTGATAAATTTCATTGTGATTGCCACCTAGAATCATAAGGAGAGAAACATTTATCTAGGTAAGCCTTATGTCAAAGCGGGTTCGTCTAGTCTGACGTCAGGTCACGTGTTCTAATATTATGGACACCTGGGTACTATCTCATGTAGCACACTTCAAAATTGACAAATAGGACACGAAGAGTTTCACGATAAGAAAATAATTAAATTATTTGGCAGAAAATCAACGCTTCTTTATAATTTGCGCTATACTTATATGTATCAATGTGAACTGGTTGTATTTATGAAATCATATACTGTGTCATGATTGTCGTGTTCATGTAACAGTGCTAGAATGTTCATAATAAATCACTAGAGGGGTGATTAGCTCAGTTGGCAGAGCAACTGAACTTCAGATCGTATCATATCTCATCGACTGTGTTTCAAATCCCCCTCAGGTCAACTCAGCCTTGACTTTATCTGAAACATCAAATGAGTACCATCTAAGGATGGCGGATGGAATGGTTCAGAAGGAATTGCATTGTGAGTAGCTGCGGCGCATCGTTGCGCATTGACAATCAAGGTCTATCTGCCATGAAATCTGTTGAAATTGATCTGCAGTGTCGCGGCTGAGATCTAAGTAGCGTTTAACATCATTGCTCTTAGCGAAAAGAGCCACTCTTCTAGAAATAAAGGAGTGGTACTGGTGCCTTAGGTAGGGCGACACCGTCCACATTACTTACTAGAATGTTTATAGGCTCTTCGCCACTCTGGCAGCGACAACCGCATCCAATACCCTGTCTGACGGTACTAGTTTTTGGTACGTTCGACACCTTTTACTCAATGTTTGGATAAGTTTTTTATACACAATGGAATATGTTATATTTAGTAAGAGTCCTATTGCATTAGTCAGTTGATTTTCAAGACTTCAGTCGTATGTTGGCGTACTCCATTATCGCCACCCTTGGTAAAGACAAATAGCAGTAAATATAAACGCATAAAGAAGAAAGGTTATCCACCAGTAAAATAAAGTCGAATACATAATATATATCCTTATTAGGTTTTTCAGCAGCAGGCAAGGCTAATAATCCACGTGATTCTGTATCGAAAAGGTTAACTATTATATGAGCACAATAAAATAACGTGAAACTAAACTGTAGAATGGATTTACAAATTTAACCAATCCATACTGCAATACACACAAACATAGATCAAATTATTACGTGATTTTCTGCCAAATAATTTTATTCTTTCTTATCGTGAAACTCTTCCTGTCCGGTTTGTCAAGTTTATGAAGTGTGTTACGTGAGATTGTACGCACGCGTTCATATTATTTAAACACGTGACCTGACATCAGACTAGACGAACCCACTTTGACATAAGGCTCACTCACCATTTATCTAATCCTGATTCCATGAAGTTGTTAATGAAATCCAATTTTTTTTTCTCTTGTCTGTAATATTGAGACTGTAAGATTCCTTATTGGGTCGGCATTGAGGATACAGAAAACACGCATTAACTCCTTGCGGTTATGCCAGATTTCTGATCATCTTCAAACTGGTTCGCCAACACACGCCAACTCATACCGAATCACGCTAATTTAATTTGGGGGTGGCAAAATGACTTTTTTAGCCAATTTTATAAATCGGAGTTGGCGTGTGTTGGCTATGAAAAAATGTCATGTGGCTGGAGCTTATGGAGTTTTCCAAACATTTCTCTCTGCCAATAAATATAGTTAAGCGATTAGAACTCTAATCGATTAACTATGGCCAATAACACTGAAGCAGTAAACACATTTTGAAATTCATAAAAGCCTAGTGATTTCGAAAGCTTTCATTAAAGGGTTACCACATACTTGCCATGTTTGTGTTCATATTTACTAAACGAGAAAATGTTGGGAGACACGAGTGAAGCGCTAAAAAATCACGAGCTCCGAGCGAGTGATTTTTAGCTTCCTGAGTGTCTCCCAACTTTTTCAAGTTTAGTAAATATGAATACAAACATTTGCAAGCATGTGGTAACCCTTTTCTAAAATAAAACAAATTTAAAATTCAATTTCAATTCATAAACCAAGTATGAAGAGAATCCCACAACAAGATAGATTTTGTCGAATAAAGAAAGACATATACAAGAACGTCTGTAATATAAGTGGTACAATAGTTCTTTAGCAAATTAATGCAGTAATTGTTATTTAAATTTTAGGTTTACCTTGAAACAGCGTAGCCTACAATTGTCTTTCGTTCTGTGTTTTTATTTTGCATGTTACACGACCAATAACTCATTTACTACGCTTTTCAATAAATAAAAACATCTTGAGCTAAATGTCGTTTTGTAAATCGTAGCCATTATTGAGATATTTATTGGATTGTCATCAAAAAGTTATAAATTCTGTATTTTATCACAGATGAAACTTTTTGAAGCTTGCGGTTTTTCCCGGTTTTCGGAGCCATGTTTTACCCTAGGATTTCATGCACGCTCTTTCGACCAATCATATCGCAGAAAACCTTCGTGATATTTTAGAATGTTAGATCATTACGAAATAGTATCACAATTTTCAAATAGTTTTTAAACATTTTTCTTGCTCACCATGATGATGTTGATAATTTATGGTTACAGATATAACTTGTATGTATATAAATCAATGTACTACCTCAGACAATGGTCTATGGATACAATAGCATTTTATAATAATAATCTCAAAGATCAAAGCAATAAACAAGTGACATATGCATTACATTGGCAATAATAGTAATATTTTTTAATAGCCAGTGTAGTCTGTTCTTATCAAATTCATATCTGATACGCTAGCCATCGATCGCTAACTCTATATTATGATAGCTCAGTTTTTTTTTTTAATTTGCTATAGTATATTGATAAAAATGGGTTTTAAAAAATAATCAATATTAAATCTGAATATTAATAAATACGAGTAATGAAACAATGTCTGCAAAGCAATCCCTTTTTGAAAGTTTAATAGCATTGCTATTTATTCCGATATTCTTACCTTTACTGTATATCCAATTTGTGACAACAATCGATGTACCAAGAAGGCCGCTTGTACAAATGATGTGGCTTAATTTTTGGCGATTACAGTTTGTTTAATCAGTTGAAATAGAATCACCAGCAAGTTCACCAAACGTTTTTGGAACGAATATATGCATTCAACCAGATTGTGGCCACCTGGTAGCAAAAGGAAATCAATGAAAGCGTTTGTCTAATGCATTCATAAGCCAAAGATCATGGATTGATAATTCAAGCACCATTGCATTTTCTTCTCCTTTGCAAAACAGCCATATATCAAGTACAGTATCAGGCATAGCCGATGGTGTTATAAACTTGTAACTATCAGTATGTAACAATTGTAAATATTCTTTGGATAAAATACAAACAAAATAAAATTGGGCTCGAACTATTTTGATGACGAATCCTGATTCCCATTTCTTTGTTATGTGATTGCTGCTACTAGTTGGTTGGAATTGTTGTTCTGATTGGTACTTACTACTGAAATGCTCAATTTTTCACCATTTATTCTTGCTTTTCGTAATTTCACAAGTGTGATTGGCTACGACATTAACGGTATCAATGATTACGTTGAATATTGTGTTTGTATGTGTGCAAGCAATACAGCTTTTTGGAAATTTACTTTTTTTCACTTTGAAATACAAATGTTGTAGTCTTCATCAATATCACATATGCGTACTTGTTTACTGTGTGTTTTTCTTGCAGCTGCATGATGCTCAGCCTGCTGCTTAGGAAACTCTATAATAGTAGCAAAGTTTAACCAATGTTAGGTCTCGTTCCTTCAATATTCTTGTACGCAATTTCTACAAACCAATTTGGAAATCGAGCTATCCGACTGGTCGAGCAGTGGTCAATTCTATATTTGAATTTATTTAATACACTCGGCTCCCTCGCTTACGATACAGAAATTCAAGTTTGTTGTTAGAGAACTCGTCGGTCCAAATTTAGACGATTCACTAACAAGAGAGATGCAATCATTTAACTAGACACAATCATTGTCTGGAAGATCAAATATCGCTAATCAATTTCACTATAATGGTTTTGTTTCAAATTTAACAAGTCATTAATTTTTCATTAAAATTAATTTGAATTAAATTCCTACAATATCATTTGTGATGAAGTCAACATAATGTATAACTAATTTGGGACTTTTCATTCAAAATACGGTTGATTTGTGCCGATTTGAATCCAAAATTTTGCCCTTCAAAATTTCGTTTTTCCAAAATCGATACCTCAAATTTTTAGTCAGGCCAAACTGTATACCTCAAATATTTTTTTATCTAAGCTTATTTGAAAATTGATTACAATTTCATGGGTTTACATCAACATTATTTGCTCCTTGAAAAACAAACACCTCGAACATTTTGAAAATTCTGAGATAGATACCTCAAAAATTTTCGAAGACCGTGAAAATGTGCCTCAATAATTGGCACGTCCCCATATACCAGCCATTTGAAGTTACTCCGGAGAATCTAGCTCCTCCTCTGCTCTCCCTTATATTTCAACAACCAAATAAGACCAAGACAAGATCTCACACCCATAATGATATATACATATGATGACATACATCAAATCAAGCCATAGCCAATTCGTTCAACATGCTGGTGCTCACAAGTGGAATGATCTAACGTCCATAATGAGGGAGATTCCCAAGAAATGTACATGGGTATATGTAACAACTGCAGCCTAATGAAAGCATCTACGATTGCTTTTTTATTAAATCACAGACAATTTTATGAGAGGCTCCACAATGTTTGGATAATGATCAAATGAAAGTACATGATCTTTAACAAGTCTTTACCACATTTTTACTAAAGTGAGCGATGCGACCACTACGAGGAAGCTGGAGGCTGTCTCCCGGGAAAAGGCCGAAGGCTGAAGGCATGTTATTAATAATGTTGCAATATTCACATTTAAATATCGCTATGACAACATGTTGCGTGTTGAATCTTTAATTACAGAGTAGATTTCTTGTTCTGAAAAATCATCGTCATCTTTTTCAAATCACTTGTTTCTACTGCAACTGTCGAGTATAAATTGTCAAGTACAGGGCTATACCCGATATAGCAACCAAAAGACATACAATTTCAGTTGTTGCCGTGACATATTGTGGATTGTCTTAAAAAATATCTCAACCAGGACCCGTGTTTTAGAGTGATTATGAAGAATTATTAAAACACGCTTGTGATTGTGTTATCAATAATCATTAATTATTCTAAAAAACTTCGCCTGTTTGTGTGTCTAGAATATTGTTAATTTTAGCAAATTTTTTCATGTTTGTAGTACTGGAATAAAGAAGATATATATCTTCATTGAAAATCATGTATAGCCTAAATTAAAATCCTCTATATTTTTAAATGAATGGTCTATGTAAAAAGGCAATCATCGATATAGTATAAAACGAATATTATAGTGTTAGTTACAAACATTTATGTATATTAAATATGCTAATTAGTTGTATATTAAATCAGTATGTCAGTAGTGGCAACAGGTTCCTTTAATCTCAACCAAATATATTGATGCTAATTTATTGGATTTTGTTATTGTCAAGTGTAAATTCAACACATGAAGCTGTACGAATCATTGTGAAGTTCAAAAGCTAATCAACAACAGATTGATGAAAGCATTACGAATTATAATTGCAAAATGATTCAACATAAATCTGTTATGATTTTTATGTATTTTTTTGTAGTAGGTTTATGTTTGATCTGTCCAATAAAATTCAAGGCAGATAAAACATGTAGATATCCATCGACAAAGACAGAAGGATATTATCACGAGGTCAAACATGATGAATTTTACACCTCTCAGCCATGTAAAACATATCCTAGTACATACTGTTGGAAAATGGGCTATGGTAGCACCATTGCTATGGTACTGCAGACGCTAGATTTGAAGCTATGAATGTTATTGACGTGAATCAAACAAGTGTAACCTGTCAACTCTTTGCAACAAGAGAAAGCGAAAAATTGGTAGAGAAAGGCATTCTGAATTCACAAGAGGGTTGTACTTATTATGAAAAGATGGGGGAAAGCAAGTATTTTGATGAAGTGCTGGTCTAGATTACTTTTCAGTAATTTATAGTTATTTTACTGATTTATTCCATTTTGAATTTAGTTTATTTAAAGGCGAAGGTTATTTATCTTCTATTCAACTTGGAAGTCTGGGAGAAAATCCGGGGACATTTGTTTTTGAGAAACTGACAGGATTGTACCAAATAAAGTTGAAACATTTGAACGGTGGTTTCATTTGCTTCTCATCTAAACCTATTTCAATGTTGGATGAAAGACTAAGGTTGGATGGGGTTCGCTTTCCTATAGCTTCAAGCTGTCTACATCTGCTTTGGATAACAAACAGTAAAGACAGTAAACAGTGAGTTACATTAAATTGAACATGTTTAAAGAAAACCGATGTGCTCCAAGCATTAACAGCTAAATTTATTGATATTTCTCTGTTAATCAACCTATAATATAAAAACCACAAATATACAGCAGCCAGCTCCCTCCATCTCCTAGGGAGCTCGACTGTCACACTTCAACCAGCAGTACAACCAAGATTAGCACTGAAAATGACAAACTTGCCGTAGCACGTGCTATTATTTGCAAATTGCTGATATGATGAATTAAGAAATAGAAATTATCCGAAATTATTTGCAGCAATGTAGCTGTCGACTAATCTCTTTTTTATCAATTAACTATACTAATGCACTATATTTGCATACAATTCTTTGACAAAGAAACTGCGAGACTATAAGCATTTGCGACTAACTTCCAGACATTTTCAATCATGCTAGAGCGAAAGGATCTCGATGGGAGTAAAAATGTCAAAGGCTAGCTAATACATTGCAATGCTAGCTAACTCTGCGTAATGCATTCTACCGCTAGCTACCGCTGGTTGTATAGTGCTAGATAATCAAAAAGGAGAGAACATCAAATTAACAGATTATACAATAAATGCCAACGCTAATGAATATATTTGGACAACGTTTCGACTTTCACAAAAAGCCATTATCAAGTCTAAAATTTATGGGAGCAGATTATCTATTTTATACTAAAATGATAGACCTATACAATTTACATATCCTACCATATAAGGATAAGAATTAATTAATTTATTCTATTTTAAGTCTCTTAGGACCATAGCAGCGATTTTATTGAATCCGATTGCGTATTCAGAGAAGACTTCATTTCACGAATGAACAGCATTTCAAAAACTTTGCAATCGAATTTTGTTTTGCATTGTTGTAAAACTGAAAACGATTCTTGAATATTGTCCGTGTTCTCATGGTGATGCTCTTTCACATGGTTTCCGATCACTTTGGATTAGTGCTTAGCTATGCGTTTGCCTGGAGATGTCAGCAGGTGTACCCGACAGAGCTTGCTTCACACAAGCCACATTGATATTTATACACAACGTGATCAAGAATTTATCCGCGTATAAATTAAACTTTTTCGAAAAATTACTACTTTCAAGAGGACCGAATTTCTATCTGCCGCATCGTACAACCAAAAAAGAGGAGCGCAACAGTTTATCAGCATTTGAAAAGGCGTGTTATGCATCACAAAAAAACCTTGATAAAGATGTGCAAGAATTGACTTTTTCAACGTTAAAATCTTATGCCTTAAACTATTGTAAGGTGCAAGGAACATCTGCTCCAAAATCACTCCTGAGAGCTGTAAAATCCCTCAAGAAAAAAAGACGATATCATCGTAACAACGCCAGATAAAGGCAATGGTATCGTAATAATGAACAAAGTCGATTACTACCGACTGTTAAAGGAAGCCGACTGTTATTGATTTAAGATAAAAATTTCATCCATACAAACCTATTGAAAAGAGAGGGAGGCAACCCAAGTCCCTGCATCCATTATTTGAAAAAGAAAAGGAAGTTACAAAAATTGTGAGAGAAATTCTTCCAGAGGGAATTGCGACTAACCTTTGCCCAAATGGACCTCGTTTACCACATTTATGCGGTCTACCCAAAATTCACAAACCAACTTTACAAATGAGACCAATTCTTTCCGCTGTAAAAAGTTACAATTATGACCTAGCAAAATGGTTAAATGAAAAATTTCAGCCTATTTCCCAGAACAACTATGCAATAAATGATGTATTTGAACTTTTCCAAGGAATTTCTGAATTAACAATCGTTCCTACAGGCTTATTAGTATCATATGATGTGACAGCACTTTTTAGGAACATTACGCTAGATGAAACCATATCAATTATAGTAGATAATGCATTAAAAGAAGACTGGCTAAACCATGTACACGGCTTAGACCTGAATAGAGGACAATTGAAACAGGTACTAGAAATTCCTTCCAAAAATCTGCTTTTTATATTCGAAGAAAAATTATACAAACAAAATGATTGCGCAGCAATGGGTACGCCTTTGGGTCCATTAATGGCCGACGCATTTATGTATTATGTAGAACACCTTTTAAAACAAAGTGGAAAATTACCACAATTTTATCATTGCTATGTCGACTACACCATTATACACTATTGTAACAGCCTAAAAACAGCAGAAGATCTGCTTGATTGCTTACAAACATTACACAATGATTCAACAAAGTTTACAATGGAAATAGAAAACAACAAGCGATTACCATTTGTTGGGCTTTTATCAGAAAAACAAGCTAACACAATACAACCGCTATTTACCATAAAACCACGGACACTGGTCTATTAACTCATTTAAGAGTCATGAGGACGAACGCTACAAGACAGCCCTTTTAAAAACTCTCATTATTCGCGCAATTCGTTTATGTTCTTCGAAAGTTTCGAATCGAAACATGCTTTAACCCTGAATGTAAATATATAAAGTCAATTTTTAGAAATCTTTTATACCCCGAATGTCTTTAAAATTCTGTTTTATCAAAGTATAATTTTAATGTTTTTACTTAGCCATGTTGTAAATAAAGATGAAGATATAATTCGAATTGTGTTACCTTTCAAAGATCAACAATCTAGCAATGTATTAAGACAAGAGTTAGGTTGTTTAATAGTAAATCAAGTAAAGTTAAGTTTAAATCCGTTTTAAAAAGCTGTAAACTGCAAGACAATCTACGACATCACGAAGACAAACCGTCTTTTGTGTGAAGCAAGCTATGCCGGGTACACCTGTCGAAATCTCCACAAAAGCATAGCTGAGCACAAGTCCAAAGTGATCGGAAACCATGTGAAAGATCATCACCATGGGAACACGGACAATCTTCACGAATCGTTTTCAGTTTTGCAACAAAGCAAAACAAAGTTCGATTGCAAAGTTTTTGAAATGCTATTCATTCGTGAAATGAAGCCTTCTCTGAATACGCAATCCGATTCAATAAAATCACTGCTATGGTCCTGAGAGACTTAAATTAAAATAAATTAATTAATTCTTATCCCTATTTGGTAAGATATGTAAATTGTATAACTCTATCATTTTAGTATAAATAGTTAATCTGCTCCCATAATTGTTAGACTTGATAATGGCTTTTTGTGAAAGTCGAAACGTTGTCCAAATATATTCACTAGCGTTGGCATTTATTGTACAGATAAGAAAAAGAAATGGAACGCTTCAAAGTATATGATATAGTGAAGTATAGTATTGTGTATAGTATAGTGTATAGTTTAGTGTAGTTTTAAAGAATGAATAACTCTCCTTTGTTTTGTCGTACAAATATGATATTTCAAGCTCTCAATTCTCATCTGCTGTGAAATTTACCATCCTATCCGATTTCTGAAATTGGAATATCCCAGTATAATATATTTTGAAGTCCCCACCCTTGAGATTCGATACTAATATAAATAAAACACTAATTCAATTGAGCAAAGGTTTCAATTCCTCAATTTATTATCAACAATGGGAACACAATTTTCATTTAATAAAATATATGTTGCCTTTCATTGAGATACACTTTAATAGAGATTTTGTTATATTTTGTTATGTTTTAGCTGCTTAGTCATCATTATATTTATTTTCAGAAATCTCTATAAGAAAAGTATATTACAGTTCTCAATAATGTTGTTGAAAATATAATACATTTTAAATTGTAGATGGACATTTTATCCCTTCACTTTCTGGTAATATCTGCTTGTTTTCTTTGTATAATGAGAGGATATCACAATTTAAAGTCAGATAGTCGAATTCTGTAGCACCTTTCTCCAGGCGCCTATACTTAAAACTTGTTGAGCCTCCTGTACTTTTATAGCCTGACCTTCGCTGTGAGATTCTATAATACGAGCAAACACATTTACCATCATTAAAGGTCCCAAATCCGGTAGTATCTCCTTCTGACCCTCTTTCAACTACCTTATGAGCAATGCATAATGGCCTTCCATCTCCAACCAAGATGCGTAGATCATTTTCTTCGGAATTTTCTTTATTACCCAATTTATAATCATTCTTTCCACAACGGTTATACAAAATATCCATTTTTACGGTCTCTTTATCTCCGTCAAAAAATGGTACAAATCTATTGTAGTCAAATGCAATTCGACATTTACGATCTTTCGTAACGTAACCACCATATTTATTACCATTATATTCTCCTCGACAGATTGCACTTTGATTAAATGTTAACACATGTGGAGGTTTTTCTGCTAATGGTCCTCGTGAAGTTGGTTTCCAATAATATATCTTTATGCTTTTGACAAATCTCTCAATTGCAGCAGTCTGCTTACATCGTCGTCGTTCAAACGCTTCAGCTGGATCCCAATTATGCTCCTTTTTCTCATTGTCCAGAAGCATTGCCATTTGCCACGCCTTGTAACATCCTTTCTGCAAATGCATAATTCGATCAACATTCTCAAGTACCATTAGGACATAGTCACTCCTTTCTGGGGGAAAGGCATCAGCAAATTTGGAAAATATGGATTTTTCAGAGCCCCATGCCCCACTTCCCGTGATCATGTCATGAATATTGCTCAATGCAAAATCCGCACCTCCCAAACCTGCTTTGTTGATCACTTTAGCTTTGTTCTGGTTCATATTTCTACCATATCTGATGAAAGTTTTACAAAATTGCATAGCTTCAGAGTATTGGATTGCTGACTCAACCATCTTCAGTTTTGAGCCTAAACCTTTAGTTATTGCATCGTGTAAAACTTCCATCTGGGCTTCAATTTGCATAACACTTGCTTGCATCTGTTCAGCACCTCCAGATTCTGCTCGACCGAGAGCAAATCCCCCTACTCCTGTTGCAAATTCTGCTGAACCAATTACGGCCTCAGCAGGTTTAACAAAACGCTTGTTGGCTCGATACTTTCCAGTTGCTCTGTGATTTCTACTTTTTCTTATTCTTCTGCTTTCAACTTCACCACAACAGATGCATAAGAGATAAACAGATAAAAGTACAAATCTTATACTGATGAATGCCATTGTGGGTACCACCTATATAGACAACAGAGCCCTGGAATGATAAAAAGTAAAATATATTATATACAGTAGCTCATTATATCATAAGTAAAACATTTATGATACGCTTTCTCAGCAATGATTATAGTTACAATAGATAGTAAAAATGCATTATTTTCCGAAAACTTTGAAAAGAGAAACAGCATTTGTCAATTGATAGAAATTAAAAATGTATCTCAAGTTCTATATGATTCAAAAAATATATAATACTACTTCTTACCTGATTGATGTAGACAAATTTTGCAATCACACGATATGGTATATGGTTGCTTCTATCTCTATATAGTTTAGTTTGACTTTTGACTACGTTAACCTTTGAAACAATCATAGGCTTCAATGGGTACCAGCCAAGGGCCACCCCAAGATGAGAAGTTCATACCGTGATAACTTTGTTTACATGTTAGTGCATTCAGGTGACTAGTTTCCTATCAGTCAAATACCATTGCGTGACAAAGTCAAACAGCGAGATTGCTCATTCTTTTGCAGTTACAGCCATTATGGATTCAACTGCGCTTGCGCAGACAGTCAAATACGTCATTCACTCACTCGATCATGTGTTTCACTCATCCCAGGGTTAGGGCTAGGTTTAGGGTCCGATCAGATGATAACCACACGGTCGATATTGAATTAAGCCCCGTTTCATTAGTTTTCTTCGGTTGGAGTAGCTCATTCGGAGTGCGTCTGACTAGAGTGCAGGTCGTTCCAAATATTTGATTTATTTTCATTTTTTATATTCCAAAATGTTTGTAAGTTAATGTTCGTTCATGATACGCATGCGTTGGTATCCATAATGGCTTCGACTGCCGGTCAAATAGTCACAGCGTTTTTTTAAATCAATCAACAACTCCAATCGTCTCCTCTTATTGATTTACTTTTCAATAATTCAAATAATTGATTTCTACTTTGACCTATTTTCAAGTATTCATATAATTTGATTATTTAATTCTTGATAGTGAACAAATTTAGAATAGGAAGAAAAGATGGCTGGAAGAATTCAGAACTGAGCAAATGAGCATCAGAAACACCTTGAATGCGTTCTTTGGCAGGAATGAAACACATCCAATACAAGATTCATTGATTGATTTTTGTGCTGTAGAATTGAAACATCATATTCAGAAAATGATTGGTTGACATTTACAAATTAACATTTCCATTTTTCTAATTAAATGATGAGAATCTGCATGATCCTGCTTCCAGAATGATCTCACTTCAAGCTGGGTAGCTTACTTTACTCTAGTATATTTTTGGCTCCAAAGGATTAAAACACAAAATAATGAATTTGAAAGTACTGATTGCTGTAGATTTCATAAATAACTTGTTTATTGTAGATTTCATAAATAGAATGTTTATGTTCATTGATACTTTCTTATGCATGTTATATTGCTGTTCCTATAAGGCACATGGAAGTTCACATGTAGTAGATCTAATTTTGATTTGCTTAATCTATTATATTAAATCATATAACCAGGCATATATATAGCACACATTATGTAACTTTTACTAGTTAAAAAAGTTTATAATGTTGATAAATTTGGCTCTGAATAATTGGCTCTGGAGCATGTTTGGTCTTATTATTTTAGTTTCTAGAGTAATTTGAAGAAGCTTTATTTTATTTTATATTAAAATGACTTTATTTTAGATTTTTGGCATTTTTGTGTGGCATTTTCAAACTTCCGAACTTTTGTGTTTACAGGATTGTTTGGACCTTTGGGGTATTTCATTATTTCCAAAGCAGTACCTCCCCGTCCATGCAGAGCTGATGCTACCGGCCTCCTCCTGGAGCTGAAATATATTTTTAATGCTATTTTACTAAATTTCCTCAATAATATTTGATGATTTACTATAGGTCCCTTTTTAAATTGTCTGTTGATAAATTGCTCAGGTAGCTGAATCAGACTTAGCAGAGGGTAAGCTAGTAGCTTAACCTCGACGCTATTTACATCTGGCTATATTAGCTACTACATGGGATCTCAAATAAAGTTAACCATTTGATCTGTATCGATGGTTTTTTATGTTTTACATGCAGAAGTTCTATGGTTCATTTCACAAATAACAAAGTTAGCCACATTGACCTTTTTCCTAGACCTTATATATCTGCACGGGATTTCTATGACTGCTTCCATGAATAAACAATGTCTATGTTAATCTAAGTCACGAGATTCTCTTCGTTTTGCTTCCTGCTTTGAAAGAACTGCTCATTTCAAGAGAAGAAAGCAAGCTTATGAATTATAATGTATATTTCATAAAATGTATATGTAATTAAAACTTTCTTAGATAAAAATTTTAGTATGAAAGATAGCGACAAACAATGACGATTAGACATGCTGTTGTCATCATAAAGGTTACAAGACATATTTTATGAAATTACAAGATATATACATGTATAGGTAAAATGTTCTAAGATATAAAATTATCATTCTCAGACGTCTGTCAAGCTGGCTCACCCACCCTTTCAGATTGTTGATGCACTGCTTTTTCAAATTATTAAGTCGAAAAGCTTAACCTAAAGCTTAACATGGAAAAGACTGAGGTCATAGTGATAAATGATAAGCCTCAAGATGATCCTCTATTACAAACCATCAACTTATGTAAGAAATTAATTCCAAAACAATCAAAGTCCGGAACATCGGTATAATAATGAATTCGACAATGTCAATGGATCATCACATCAATAACATTTGCAGAACATGCTTTTATCATTTGCGGAATGTCAGTAGAATCAGAAGATATCTCACAAAAAATCAACAGAATCTCTGATCCATGTTCTGATAACTACTCGGTTGGATTTTTGCAATGCGTTGCTATATGGTGTCCCCAAAAAATACATCGAAAAACTGCAAAGAATTCAAAACACAGCAGCAAGAATTGTAGCCCTTGCTGGAAAATACAACCATATTACACCAATATTACAAAGTTTACATTGGCTACCAATAGAACAAAGAATTGTATTCAAAGTCTTAGTGATAACGTTCAAAGCAATTCACAATGTGGCACCTACTTTCATTTCAGAACTTGTTACTCTTTATGAACCTAGAAGATCACTAAGGTCTAAAAACAGTAAAACTCTGAATTTTAAATTGTACAAACTATGCCGTTATGGCGGAAAAATGTTTACCCATGCTGCCCCCGCCGTGTGAAACAATCTCGCAGTAGAAGCAAATTTTATGAAATAACAATTGAAACTTTTAAACAACTAATAAAAACGAGTCTTTTTAAAATTGCTTTTAAATGTTAAAGTATTTACAGTATTTCTTAACAAACTTTTAACTTATTTACACCACTGTTTAAAGTAATAAAAAATAAAATAAATATATATATATATATATATATATATTTATAATATTATAACATGTAAAGCGCTATTGAGCAACTATTGGAAATAGCGCTCTATAAATAAATAAAATTTATTATTATTATTATTATTATTATTAAAAGCCTATCTTTAATTTGCTGGAAAATGTGCTACGATGTTTACTGCAGAAGTGCATACGCTAGATTTAAAGCAATGCTATTGACGTTAACTATGCCAGTGTAACCTGTGCAATCTTTGTAACAAAAGCAAGTGAAAATTATGTAAACTGGTCTAGATTACTTTTCAGTAATTTATAATAATTTTACTGATTTATTTCATTTTGAATTTAGTTTATTTGAAGGCTACATCATCTTCCATTAAATTTGGAAGTCTGGGAGAAAAACCGGGAATATTTGTTTTCGAGCAACCAAGGGGATCGAAACTATAAATTTGTATCATTTGAGTGGTGATTTTATTTGCTACCAATCTAAACCTATTTCAATGCCCTTTGGATGCTACTTCAAAAGTCCAATAGCGAATCAAGTCAATCTTGTGAAAAACTTTCGTGGGAGTGCCATTGTGAACAATAATGCTTTCTCTGAATGGCAAGGAGATGTTACTTCACCTTCGTTTATATTTACTTCTGCATGTTTTTCTTTGGTTCCAAACTCAAGCTATTCCTTTTTGTACCACGAAGATCTTCATGATGGTTCTGAATTTGGAAATTCAGGAGTGACATCATTTGAAATGAAGCCTAATGCTTATATATGTATTTTAATTCAATTTTTGGATTTTATCATAAGCGGCATCAATAATGCCTCCCTGTATTTGCTTGTTACCATTATTGTCAAACAGACATACAACCCCCTACTATAGGTACACGCTCTTGATATTTTAAAAGCTTTACGTACGCACCCCTGTAATTGGTATATGCCCATGAACATTTAAGTTTTCATTTCGTTTACCATTCCTATAAATCTTTTACCTAATTCGCTGCAAACCGTGCGGGATCCCTTCATTTATCGACGTCATTTCGTGTAAAAATATTTCTCCTGCGCGGCAAATCCTCGTAAATTAATGTGGGAAAACTTACAACTTGGGACTTACGTCGAGAATTTAAGGTCGAAAATAACTTTTACATTTTAGATAGCATACAATCAAATCTAAGTAGAGCTGAGTTATATGTGTGCGTTGAATTGTGTTATTGTGATTGAATAGAAGCTAGATCAAAGCTTCCATAATGTAACATGAATTCACTGTTGGATGCCGTTGTCCATACTGTCTACTTCTTGTTTGACAAAGATATCATGACTCGAGTAACAAGTAATTACTAGAGGCATGTTACCATCGTGATTGTCTTACGGTTACGACACACGCTAAGTAAATAAATTATGATAAAAAATAAAATGTGGTCGTAGAACAAGCACCAAACAAAACAAAACAAAAATTGCGAAGATTGGCACACAAACAGAACAAATTCGTATTTAAGAATAGTTAGAGGCTATATCATCGATATTATTAAAAGCTAGGATGAGGTTGGATGGGGTTCGCTATAGCTTCAAGCTGACTATATCTGCATTGGATAACAAACAGTAAAGACAGTAAACAGTGAGATAAATTAAATTAAACATGTTTAAAGAAAACCGATGTGCTCTGAGCATTAACAGCTAAGTTAATTGATATTTCTCTGTTAATCAACCTATAACATACAATTCGCAAATATGCAGAGGCCAGCTCACTCTGCGTAATGCATTCTACCGCTAGCTACCGTGGGTTGTATAGTGCTAGATAATCAAAAGGAGATGAAATGAAACAGGTGAAAGTATATGATATAGTAAAGCATAATTTAATATACAGTATCATGTAGTTTTAAAGAATGTTTAACTCTCCTTTGCTTTGTCGTACAAGCATGATATTTCAGGCTCTCAATTCTCATCTGCTGTGAAATTTATCACCCTCTCCGATTTCTGAATTTTGTAATACTCTCGTTTAATATATGTCGAATCCTTTACCTTGAGATTTGATTTAAATATTCAAAAAACACAAAGGTAACTGAGAAGAGGCATCCATTCCTCAATTTATTATCAACAGTGGGAACACAATTTTCATTTAAAAAAATAAATGTTGGCTTTCATTGAGGAACACTTAAATAGAGATTTTGTTATGTTTTGTTATGTTTTAGCTGCTTAGTCATCATTATATTTATTTTCAGAAATCTCTATAAGAAAAGTATATTACAGTTCTCAATAATGTTATTGAAAATATAATACATTTTAAATTGTAGATGGACATTTTTTCCCTTCATTTTCTGGTAATATCTGCTTGTTTTCTTTGTATAATGAGAGGATATCACAATTTAAAGTCAGATAGTCGAATTCTGTAGCACCTTTCTCCATGCGCCTATATTTAAAACTCTTTGAGCCTCCTGTACTTTTAAAGCCTGAACTTCGCTGTGTGATTCTATAATACGAGCAAACACATTTACCATCATAAATTGTCCCAAATCCGGTAGTATCTCCTTCTGACCCTCTTTCAACTACCTTGTGAGCAATGCATAATGGCCTTCCATTTTCAACCAAGATGCGTAGTTTCGTTTCTTCGGAATTATCTTTATTACCCAGTTTATAATCATTCTTTCCACAACGGTTATACAAAATATCCATTTTTACGGTCTCCGTATCTCCGTCAAAAAATGGTACAAATCTATTGTAGTCAAATGCAATTCGACATTTACGATCTTTCGTAACGTAACCACCATATTTATAACCATTATATTCTCCTCGACAGATTGCACTTTGATTAAATGTTAACACATGTGGAGGTTTTTCTGCTAGTGGTCCTCGTGACGTTGGTTTCCAATAATATATCTTTATGCTTTTGACAAATCTCTCAATTGCAGCAGTCTGCTTACATCGTCGTCGTTCAAACGCTTCAGCTGGATCCCAATTATGCTCCTCTTTCTCATTGTCCAGAAGCATTGCCATTTGCCATGCCTTGTAACATCCTTTCTGCAAATGCATAATTCGGTCAACATTCTCAAGTACCATTAGGACATAGTCACTCCTTTCTGGAGGAAAGGCATCAGCAAATTTGGAAAATATGGATTTTTCAGAGCCCCATGCCCCATTTCCCGTGATCATATCATGAATATTGCTCAATGCAAAATCTGCGCCTCCCAAACCTGCTTTGTTAATCACTTTAGCTTTGTTCTGGTTCATATTTCTACCATATCTGATGAACGTTTTACAAAATTGCATAGCTTCAGAGTATTGGATTGCTGACTCAACCATCTTCAGTTTTGAGCCTAAACCTTTAGTTATTGCATCGTGTAAAACTTCCATCTGGGCCTCAATTTGCATAACACTTGCTTGCATCTGTTCAGCACCTCCAGATTCTGCTCGACCGAGAGCAAATCCCCCTACTCCGGCTGCAAATTCTACTGCACCAATTAAGACAGTAGCACTGCCAATAGCGCGCTTGTTGTCTTGATCCTTTCCAGTTGCTCTGTGATTTCTACTTGTTCTGCTTCTTCTGCTTTCAACTTCACTACAGCAGATTTGTGAGAGATAGACAGATAGAAGTACACAGGCAACGAATTTTCTACTGATAAATGCCATTATTGCTACTAACTATAGAGAACAGAGCCCTGGAATGACAAAAAGTAAAATATATTATATGGTAGCTCATAAAGGCCCGAGAAAACGATCCAACTTTGTCGTTACGACTCTGTTCGACTTTGTCGGACCAACAAAGTTGGATCGATTGCCCTTGCAGTCGAACCTAGTTGGATGATCGATAATGGATCTTAGTTTCCGTCTCGACTAGTCGAACGGACTGAAAAAGATTTTGACTGAGTTCGAAAACTAATTCAGAGTCAGATGGATGCTGAGAAATGTTTATGAGATTTTTATGTCTGGAGATGTCTGGAGCATCGAAAGCGAGCGTATATGCAGGCGCAATCGTCAGAATACTTTGCGGTTGCATCTCCGATAATTTTTATCATGTTGATTTAGAATATGTCGAGTGTTCTGAATGGAAAACACTAAAAATTTATCAACAATAAGGATATCAGAAACTTTCAATTTAAAGGCTAAACACAAAACCTATAAATAATTTAGGCAAACTTTCAGTATAATTAATTGTGGCCTTCAATTTTTCCTATTTGTAAACATTTAGGATTTGAATAGTTTTTAATACTGCATTCATGTCGAATTTACACGTTTTAAAAACAAGCTTTACGTTGTTGGCTATAAAGTCGAATTGTCGTTTGCCCACGTATTCAAAAACGTTTGACTTTTTCAGCCGACAAAGTTTGAACCAACAAAGTTGGTGGATCGTTTGCGCGGGCCTTGGGAACATAAAACGTACATATATAGTACGCTTCATCAGCAATGATTATAGATAAAAAAAAGATATTAAAAATGTATTATTTTTCCAAAATCTTTGAAAGGAGAAACATCATTGACCAGTTGATGGAAATTAAAAATGTATCTCAAGCACTATATGATTTAAAACGTATATAATGTTATTCTTACCTGATTGATGTAGCCGAATGATGCATACACACGATATGGTATGATTGGTTCTATTTATATATAATTTAGTTTGACTTTTGACTATGTTAACCTTTGAGAAAATCATAGGTTCAATGCAGGTACCAGCCAAGTTGAGAAGTTCATACCGTGATAACTTTGTTTACATGTTAGTGCATTCAGGTGATTAGTTTCCTATCAGTCAAATACCATTGCATGACAAAGTCAAACAACGAGATTGCTCATACTTCAAATCAATCAACAACTCCAATCGTTTCCTCTTGTTAATTTACTTGATCAATAATTCAAATAATTGATTTATACTTTTGACATGTTTTCAAATTCTCAGTTAATTTTGTTATTTAACTCTTTATAGTTTACAAATTGGAATAGGAAGAAAAGATAGATAGAATACGTACCCGTATATCTCTGAGATTCAAGCGTTAAGCTAAACTGGGTTTTGCATTATCTAAATATATTTTCTGTATATTATGCTCTTTTCAAATAACATCATTAGCACTTCCATATGCATGTGCATAGATATCCGAGTTTACATTCAATTTAATTTTTTGTTAATTTAGTAATATAGTTAAGTCTAAAAATGAAAAGTGAAGGATGATGATCAGTTGCGAAACGTAGAACTGATTGTTTTCTAAGGCATTTTTGTATCATTTCATTTGTTGCACTATCTACATATTTCGTTATTAGAATACCAGATATAGGACACATGACGAAATACAACATCAGAAAGACCTTAACTACGTACTTTGGCAAGGATGAAACACATCTCACAGAAAAACTTCATTGATTGTTATTTATGCTGTAGAATTGAAATATCATATTAAAAATTGATTTGTTGACATTTATATGCTTAGATTAAATTTTTTAAATATTAAATCACTAGGATCTGCATAGTTCTGCTTCCAGGATGATCTCAATTCAGGTGAACCCAGCTAACTATACTCTACTTATTTTTATAAACAAAATAATGAATTTGAAAGTACTTATTGCTGCATATTTCATAAATATCGACTAAAATGTTATGTTAATTGATACCTTCTTATGCATGTTATATTGCTGTTAATATAAGACAAATGGAAGTTCATATGCAGTAGATCTAATTTTGATTTGCTTCATCAATTATAATACATCATATAACCAGGCATATCTAGCACACATTACGTAATTTTTACTAGTTAAAAAAGTTTATAATGTTGATAAATTATTTTTTCTTGTGATCGTTTTTGCATTAATCTAGGTTATATAGCTACGTGTACGAAGTTGTGATTCTTAATTGGCATTACAGTAGTTGGAATTCAGAAAAGATTTCAAATAATGCAATATCCTCTGACTACAATTACAATAAATTATACTATCTATTTTGTCTTGAGTTCGATAATTTTCAACGACTTATGTAAAAAATGTTATCTTAGCTGTAGTCCCTGCCGTGGGGTAACTCCAATATGACCGCTATATGGACATTTTTTTGAGGTCATATTCCAGCTGAAAAATAATTTTTGGGCTGTAAAATTCAGGCTCTGGAGCATTTTGGGTTTTATTTTATTCATTATTAAAATAACTTTTTAGATTTTTGATACTTTTGAGTAGCAGTTCTAAGTTTTTAGAACTTCTTGGATAGTGTTTACAGGATTGTTGGAATTTTTCGTGTATTTCACATTTTCCAATCGGTACCTCCCCGTCCATGCAAAGCGGGTGCTACAGTCTCTTCCCGGAGCTGTAGTAGATCTTTATGTTATTTACTAATTTTCCTCGACAACATTTGATAACTTACCATCTAGGTCCTTTTTAAAAATGTCTGATCATAAATTGCTCAGAAAGCTGAAGCGGACTTAGCAGAGGGCAAGCTAGTGGCTTAACCTCGACGTTATTGACATGTGGCTATATTAGCTACTGCACGGGATCTTAAATAAACTTAACCAATTGACTTGTATCGAGGGTCTTCTATGTTTTAACATGGAAGGTTTATGGGTTATTTCACAAATAGCAAAGTTCTCCCGACTGACCTTCTTCTTGACCTTGTGTCTGCACGGGATTTATTTGACTGCTTTCATGAGTAAACAATGTCTATACAATTCTACATCACGAGGTTCTCTTTGTTTTGTTCCTGCTTGTGAAGAAATGCTCATTTTAAGAAAAGAAAGATAATTTATATATTGCAAGCTTACTATTTATGATTTTTTTGTCATAGCATTTATATGCAATTAAGCATTTATTCGAAAAACATTTTATTATGAAAGATATAGCGACAAAAATCACTACAGATATAAAAACAACAGAACGCTGTAACAAAGGAAAACAATTAGAAACGCGAAGAACGCGAAATTATTGAATAACTTTAAATATTGAGAGTCAGATTCGCTTCCTAACTGCTAACAGTTCATTCACCAAACAGTCAAATTTGTAATTGCACTTTCGAACAACCGAAAACATGTGGGAAAACTTCCTGCAATTTTTATTATGGGTATTCAAGAGTTTGTCGATTGCAGACCAACCATGATCAGCAATGCGTTGAAGGGATGTCGGTAAAACCGACATAATCTGCATCACATGAATCACAAATCGGTCTCGACGGATCTACATCGGTTTAGAGCAGTTTATACAAGTAAAAATAGCAGACGATTTTAGAGTTCGTGAGCCGAGACCGATCCTTCTGTCTCCAAAGTGTGTTGTGTATCATTTTAAGTGTGATTCTTGCGATGCGAGTTATGCCGGTTTTACAAATCTCCGCCAACGCATTGGTGATCATGTTGAGTCAGCCGTCCACAAACACATAAAATCCCATAACGAAAATTAAAGTTTTTTTTTTAAATAAAATAAACAATAAGTTATCTACTGCAACAATTGTTAGTCGAACAAAAACGTTTACCATCAAGTACAATTTCAAAATTGAATAACTTTTCTCTTTTTCATTTGTTTACAAAGCTCGCGGTAGATTTGTAGTAAGTGTATCAAGGTAGTAAATGCAAATATAATTTTGAATATCAGTTGAAACAGAATTACACGTTTGTATTTTTATATGGTTTATCAAGTTTGACAAAAAGGCCTGGGACTAGTTCAGATGTGCACTTTTCATCACTTTTTTATAGGGAATTGCTCTATAAGTTATAATAGGTACTGATTGACTCAGCTCATTTCGAGTCCTGTTATATACCAGTTTTTTAAACTTTAAACCACATTGATTTATAATAGATATCTGTTAATAATATATTCATGAAATACATTTATAATTTTAAAGAGAAAATACCCTTGAAATTGAATCATTTATGTTTACAAACCTAACATAAACCTAACAAATTTCGTTAAGTATTCACTTCTTTCGAGTCATGCTGCCATGAGTATTCAATTATTTTGAATTTACGTTGCCACGGTAGCCAACGTGAGTAAACTGTATAGCTCAGAACTAATCTGTATAGCTTTTTTCGAAATTTCTCTCAGTCAATCATAGCTGAGAAAAACATACCATAATTTCATAAACATATATATAAAAAAACTTATTGATTACTGTAAAAGTTAAAAAGATAAATAAAAATATCTGTTTCTATCTAAAACCTAGAATGACATACCTATCTATCAATATCCTGCTGGTTAAAATAAAATATATCCTCTATTGTCATCAATCAACGGTTGTAATACCAGACTAAATAGCAGTAGTCCCAATGGGTCTTCCCAGAGTCATCTATTTACAAGAGTTGGGACACGCTTTCATGTGCCGCTATCGTCTTCTATTGGACAGATGCCATTCACGTGATTTTTTGGACGCCATTTTCGTACTTTCGGCACCAGGGTTCTTGTTCTTTTGGCACCAGGTTTCCTGTTTTTAAGCGAAGTGCGCGGAAAAATACAACTTTTATCAGTGAAAACAAACATAGGCTATTAAATTATTGATTGTGTTAATATACGAAATAGTAATCGAAATAAAAGTATTGTTTACTATTCCAACTGGGGACAAGAACTAGAAAAAAGTTGTATTTGACTGCAAAGAATAAGCGTAAAGAGCGTAAGAGATGTAGTCCATACTCTACAAACTCTTTGTCCATTTAGCAATTCCAATAGCATTGATCTGATTTACTCTCGAGCAGCATGCTGATGAGATCGATAACAAAGTAAACATTGAAGTAAATTTATATTCTTATTTTGAGAGTCCAGCAAATAAATGTGAAGAAAGACAACTAATAAATGGTTATGTTACTCTTGTTAAACGATCGCAAACCATTTCACACAGTTCCAAAATGGCTAAAATGAACACAACATTCTCTTTCACATGCGCACTGCTGTTATAAACGTGCTCGGGTCCAGGCCAAAAAACAAAAATGGCATGATTGTCCCATCTCTTGTAAATAGATGGCTCTGGGACGTCCTGTTGGACTTCTTCTGGAGTCCTTTTGGAGCCTCACTTCCTGCTTTTAACATACCAGATGATGAACTTTGACCTATTGCAGTGGGCGATACTATCGGCAGATTAATTTCAAATGATTTGCCCGTATCTCCAAGAAGCGTGCATCCGAATGGTTTCTACAACACACAATAGGAGTAGGAACCAGACAGGGAGCAGAGACTGCAGTTCACGCTGCAACCACAATAATGGACAACCTGCCAGACAACTACAATGCAGTAAACATTGATTTCAAAAATGCTTTTAATAATATCCAAAGAAATCTACAAAGGGGATCTACTGCTGAAAGAAATTAAACAACATCTACCAGAGATATTTAATTACTTTGAGCAATCGTATTCCAAAACCTCCAACCGGTTATTTGGAAATTTTAAATTTCATTTCATTATGATTTTCCTTGTCACTAAATACTTGTTACTAAATACTTTTGATAGATAATTTGATACGGAATAATTTAAGTAGCCTTGGTACACGGGCGGACGGAGTGATTTATTGAAACGCGCTCGATAATTATTTATTAAAAACATAATATAAATTAAAAATCATTATTATACAGATATAATTTCTTGAATTATATATTAATTTTATGGTTGATGATATATCCCTCAAGAACATAATTTTCTCGATTCTTTGAGGCAAAGTTCAAGTTTTGGGCCAAAGTATTTTATTATCCTGATCAACGATCTGAACAGATGTAAACAAATCACCTGAAAACTTTATTAATCTGAATCTACCAGAGATTGGTAAGAAACGGGCCAAACAAAGTATCAGTGATAGTGAAGGATCAGAACAATTTAAGTGCAGCGAAAAAGTAAAAGAATCTATCCAATAAATGAAAGAAAAAATAATATTATTGAAGGAGATTATTTCTAAATTTATTGAGAGAGAAGCGTTACCATGTAAACAAAATTCTTAGTCACAGGTTTAAAAATTTCAAGAATTATGTTAACTGTTATATAATTAAATAATTAAAACTAAAACTGAAAACAAAATTAATTCTACCTACGTCTGGCAATGAATAAAAGTTAAAATTAATGTTAATCTGAAAATTTCTTAAATGACATTTTAAAATATATAAGGTATTATTATATTGTGACCTGACCGCTAAACCAAAAGTATATTCAATTACTAGCAATGGCATAAAAGAAACTTTTTCAAATACCACAAAGCTTCTGTCAGACGAACCATCAGAAACTATTCTTGGGAAGCTCGAAAAGACCAAAACCTACATCGAAGGTTCAATAATAACAACGAGAGGCAAAACTACATCAATCGAAGTCCCAAATGAGAAACTGGACAAGGTAAAATCATCGTTAAATAAAGGCAAATTAACTTTTAAAGAATCAAAAAGTGCGAACCGGTAGCAATTATACCAAACGTGCCAACATGGATGACTGCTGACGCAATTAAAGTCTCCTTATTAAAAGATAACCCAGGAACTTTTTGTGATGAAAATGACATACAGAATCTTTATGTGTTTCCTACAAAAGAAAATGCTCTTCATATGAGAATTTCACTTCGCCTTAAATCTGATGCATTTTCTAGGAAAAATGTGGTTAAAGCTCGACTCAATTTTGAATGTTTGTGCATACCCAAATTTGAAGCCAATACTTTGCCTTCATTGTGGTCTCTTTGGCCATAGTGCAAAAATGTGTGAAGAAAGTGACGAACATCCAACCTGTTTCAATTGCGGTGATAAACATTCCCTTAGCAATAGAAAGACTAATTGCAATAAGAAACCCCAAAAGGGCGTTGCATGCAGCAAATCCAAAACATTTCAATCACAATCAACATCTCATCATACATTTGATGGAAAGTGCCCTCTCTTTCAATTAAATATGAAACGCAGCATTGAAAACACAAACTTCAAGCCTATCTGTCACAGTTTAATTCAAGCACCATTCCAGCACATGACCCATTCAAAATATCGCCATACCAATTAATAACCAACTATTCAGAATACCGACAGGCCTCTTCAATTCAACTTACAAAGATATGAAAATTACCAACTGTTACTACAGCAATTCAACTTCAAATTTGCAAATGATTAACGTAACCCATCCTGACCTTGAAATTTTTCTTCATGTTATGAAATTTGTCTCAACTTTTAAGCACAAAAGTATCATTCTAATGATTGCATTGCATTATCAATATCATCCCATCTGATCCTACTCTACTGTGGTGATATTTATCCAAACCCTGGGCCGCAAAACGAAATTAAAATGATAAGCTGGAATTGTAACAGCATAAGAGGAAACAAGACAAAATGACCCACATAGAAACAAACTTAAACCAAACATCATTGCCTTATGTGAAACGAACTAAACAATATGATATGCAATAAGCAATTAGAAATTGGTGGCTTCAATCTTGACAGAAAAGATCGCCCAATAGCACAGCAGGGGGGATTGCTGTGTATATTGACGAAAACATTGCTTGCAGAAGAAAAACAACATGAGAAATCGATGACATAGAAGTTATGGCTTTAGAACCCGCTTTAGAACTTAGGTTTTGGCTTTAAAAAGCTTTCACTACTACTGTCGTACCGACCACCAAGTAAATCACTGCAAGATTACTTCGATAGTCTGAGTAATGTACTTGAAACTGTCTTGCGAACTAGATTTGAAATAGTTTTACTTGGCGATCTCAACTGCGACCTGAAAAAGATCCGAGGCAGCACCTGGACAGAGACTTCTCGAATTTATGGACAACTTCGCTCTCAACAACATTATCAACGAACCAACAAGACCATTATCGGGAAACACTTCTTGACGTAATCCTAGTAACCCACGAAGAAGAATTTACATCTAATAGAGTATCGCTGCGACTGGAGCATCAGACCATCACATATGATGCGCAAGTTACAAAACTAAACAATTAAGAACCCAACCAAAGTTGATTACTTACAGCAAAACACTAATAAAACTGACTTCACATCCTTGAACAACGACCAACGAGAGTTTGGGAACGAATCTGACAAATGACAGACAAGAATTTCTACAAGCATATGTTGTCTGGGATAACTGGTTTTCCACAGTAAATGCAGTATTAGAAAAGCATTCGACAATGAAAACAAAGTTGATAAAAGCGCAAAGAACCCCATGGATTACATAGACATCGATGAAGCCATACAACTAAGGGACAATATTTCAAAGCTACCAAAAAACGATGAAAACATCTCTCGATTCAGAATTCAGAAAAACACTGTAACCAAACTTAAACGAGAAAGTTTAAAAGAATACTTAGAAAAAGCATCCAAATCAAAACTGTCAAGATTTCATCACAGCCTCCAGAGAATTACTGGAATCGGAAAAGCAAAAACAGTACAAGTCCCAAACTTAATCGATAACAATTGCCTTATAACATCTTCGAAAGCAAAAACAGAAATAATTAGTAACATGGTATACATAATCACAAACATGGCATAATCACACCAATTCACAAGAATAAAGACCCAACAAGCAAAGTAAACTACAGACCAATAACTAACTTCACCCACATTTCCAAAGTATTTGAACGAATCTTAACAAACCAACTAAACTCACATTTCACTCAACTCTTTTCTTCCGATATGTTCGGATTTATTCAGGGCAATAAAACTGAAACAGCCCTATTAAAATTAACCCAAGACTGCAGAGCATCAATTGATGATAAGAAAAGTACTGTAATCGTATCACTTGACGTTTTTAAAAGCCTCCGATATGGTATACCATTTATTGCTGATAGAAAAGTGGAAAGCATACGGACTCAATTAGGCCAGCTGCAAATTATTAACAAGTTCCTTGAGTGGAAGGACTCAATCCATTAAAATATAAAATAAACTATCGAGCCCCTCTCTTTGCCATCGTGGAGTTCCTCAAGGTTCGATACTTTTTCCGTTACTATTCAACATCTACGTAGCTGATATTTCTTTCGTTACAATAAACTCGTCTATAATTCGATACGCTGATGACACTATCCTCTACCTTTCAACCAAAAATAAACACACTGCTATTCATAAAATAAATCAAGACCTAGAGAAAGTACATCAGTGGTTAAAAATAAACAGCCTATAGTTAAAAAATCCATCAAAAACTCAATGTATTATTATCACCAACAAGACAGATCCAATTAACCACTACATCACAATTGAAACAACTGAATTACCCTGGTTAGAATAAAGCTGAAGATACTTCGAGCCCACATCGACAGTAAACTAACCATGATAGAACATATCATAAACTGCATCCGCAAGGCAAACATATGTCTCTACCAAACAAGAAAATCAAACGATCACTAAACCAACAACTTGCCACCACACTATATACATCATACATCCGTACTAACCTTGAAAACTGCAGTCTATTACTACTCAGCATCAATCAAAGGGATAACTTAAAACTTGAACGCATGCAAAAAAAATCCATCACTCAACTTACTCCTTACTACAACAATCATTGCAAAGATCATCTCCTCCAAAGTCTTCGTACTAGCAGAATAGTCAAGCTAGCCACAATAATCCACAAACACTCAAAACTGATTCCCCAAACTTAATATTCACCCTCTTCAAAATACCTATTACCAAATATACATCATCCGAATATCAAAAAAACCTTATCTCACCTTGATGTCATACAGCCTCACTAAGATGGTCATTTGTGGCAGTTGGGACAAGGCTATGGCAGTTTACACCACATACAATACTGCAAAATAGTATTCAAACTTTTAAAAGAACATTATCAGAATACGTCACAGCTTTGGGATGGAAAAGGAAGTGCCATCTGATGACTATTAGCAGCCGTTAAAAAATACTCAAAATCATCTGCTTAACAACATATAAAATAAACTCAACCAACTAACATACGTAATTATTAAAAAAGAAAAAATCAACATTACCATTATTGACATTATTATATGATTATTATACTTATTTTTATTAGATCCACTATTATATATAATTTCTTCATTTTTCTTCTTCAATGTTTTGATCATTATATTCACTATTGTTATTACTAATATTATTGACTCAATGACAAAACATTTCGTTGTAAGCGATATCAAACGACTCATTCGCAGAACGTCGCTCGGGAGATATCACTTTGAACACAATCAAAAAAATAAATTTCATATGTCGCTATGCACCAATAATTATCCATATAATTGAAATCTCTGCACAAATATATTAGAGTAAGGCTCCCTCCTCCCGCGTTTATTATCCATGGGATTTAAGCAAATATTACAACATTTCAGGCGCAGTTATATACATTCGTTATATGCTTGTTTCTATTATTGAAACTTAGTTCATGCTCCAAATAAAAATAGATAAAAAATATTAATTAGAATCGGTTTTACTCAGTCAATCAATGTAAGGCTATTGCTGATGTGAGGGAGACATAAGCGACACAGTAATTGATTCAAATATTCTCATATCACTGGTCCCTCGACGAACTCTAAACGCTAGTCCCTTGATATGACATTAAACTCTGTTTTATATAATAACAATCACCGCTGACCTGCGATCCTGCAGTCAGCTGGCACACTTTACAAGTTTACATCAAATCATAAATTACATCACGGCTATGATCACAGGAATGGACAGCACGCAATATATCTAAACATAAATCACACATCCCTACCTGATCTCATGATCACATAGCACATAATTTACAAACTTACATAAGAAACTTAACAGTAAACATAGGCCTATATCTCCCTCACATCAACCATAGTCTTACAATCAATATTCTGCCCTTAGGCTGGGGCTATATGGATGCACAGAACTCAAATGATTCATTCGTTCCAATTAAATCTCATGATAGCGAGCTTCGCATAACACCATTCGGTTCATCAAAACTCCTCAAAAATCATTTGGTGCGTCGAGCTAGCTTCGCACGTCAAGCCTTGACGTGCAGAGCTCTTCTCCATGAATTAAATTCATCGCCGCGTTGTACGAGCAAGCTATCATCGCACTGAACTAAATACATTCGAATCACGGTGTCGTGACAGAGCTCCTATATTTACCTTATATGGCAATAAACCGGGGGATGTGCAAGTCATACATTATTTTAAAGAATGTTCCCATGGCAATGCAACGTAATTAAGAACATTGCTTTTGATAAGTTGTTATGGTGACTTATTTATATGATCGAAATGTGGCTGACAGGGAAGCTGATGTTCTTCAAAATTATGATTTAAAACATTTAAAAACGTTTTATTTTAGTCAATCACAATGCATCAGCACTAGAATTGAGTCGCTTTTTATATCATTTTACGTCATTTTAATGAAAATTCACATTTACATTACTCTCAGTACTATCAGGACTATTAAAAACAAAAACTGTTTCCCGTAAAAATGCTTTCACATCTTTGAGATTACTACTTCATACAAGTTTCAAACTATTGATAGTCAAAATAGAACGGAAAACCCGCTAAAAGTGAATAATAATGTAAACAAAACACTCTGTTTTCAAACCATGCGGAATAATTCCAAGAAACTACTTCCTATCACGTGACATTTTTGCCAGTTTTGAAAGATCTTCGACAATTGGTTCGTCTGTATAGCCCTAAATGCGAATTTAATGCTATTCAGTGTCGCACCTAATTCGAATTGAATACAGCGTTTCAGGTTTCAAGCGAACGGACGTGTTTTTGACTCTCCGAAAATATTTTTGAAATTTTACGAATTTAATTCTCCTATATCATTTCTCAACGATCCAAGATGTTTAGCAATTATACTTACTAGTGGTCTTTATTATCAAATTGCTATCACGCGTTAGATGATTGCTGTATCTACTTATAGTTTTATTATTTATTTTTTATTATTATGTCGACTGGTGATCAAACGTTGTGGGAGACCGTTATAATCGCGACAACAGGAGTTAATCATGGCAATATTTTATCATGCTGTGAAAGTTTTATGAGTGGAGAAAACCCTAAATGGCCAGTTAAGGCAGAGCTTATTGATTTTATTGTCATGTTGAAGAAAAAATTATCAACAACAAAAATTACAGAATCTGAATGTAATGTTGAGCTTCAAAGTTATAATTTTGATGACGAAACAGTTGAGTCTGGCGCCATTATTTCAAATGAAGACAACCAGACAGTAAACACTCAATTAAACACTCAGGTTAGGAATACCGCAAATATTTTTCCTGTTGGACCGAATGACAGTGCCGACGATGACGCCTGTTGCGATCTAGACAAGGAAACGTGCAAAGATTTATTGAAAGGAATATGCAAACACGGATTATCCGGACGGAAAGATGGTGTGTGTTTAAATTTCCATCCTAAAGTATGCACGCGTCACCTAAAGAATGGTCGATTTCGTGGTGGATGTGAACTGTCGAAAGACATGTGTCCTAAAGCGCACATATTTATTTGTAAATCTTCTTATCAAAGAAGATCATGTTATGACAATAATTGTCCATCGTTGCATTTAAAAGGAACAATTCGCTTTCTTCGGTCTGATCGAGTATCTCCCGTTAAACCCGGGGTTAAACCGCAAGAATTAAACAATCAACCTGAAAGGGCTGATACAGGTGCAGGCAGATCCAACACAACATCTGCAAATGAAATACGACCAATGGTAACTCAATGGAGACATCCAAATTCTCAAGACACCTGTCAGCTGCCAATTAATTCTCAGATGATGCAACCTCCCGCACAGCCTCCTTTTTTGTACCCGGTGATGCCACACCCGGTACCTCCAGACTCGATCCGCTTGGATCGGATGGAGACCAAAATCAATCAACTAGTACAGCTACTGATCAATGGCCTCAATCATCAACAACAACCTCATCAAATTCCTCGTTGTTGAAATGTTATTATTTTAATGCCAGATCAATTCAAAATAAATTAGACAGTCTCATTGTCATACTTGATTCTTATGTGTATGACGTCATCTTCATTACGGAAACCTGGTTATCATCTATTATTCCAGATTCGATGTTGACAATCTCAACTGGATACACTATTGTTAGAAAAGACAGAGAGTCGGATGCCATTGGTGGGGGTGTGGCCATTTTGGTCAAGAGTAATATTAAATTTACCTGCGTAGAGATACCATCAAATCTAACTCATCTCGAATGCTTTGTAATTGACATTCACCTGTCCAGTCATCAATTTTATCGAATGGCATGTGTATACCAAGCACCTTCCAAATCTAATTCTGTTATTTCTACTGATGAGCTGTGTTCGTTTGTAGACTTCTGTACCATTTGTACTTTCCCGTGTTTTATAATTGGAGATTTTAATTATCCGTCAATTGATTGGAATATTCCAATAAGTTATGGAGATAATTGTCACACGAGTTTTGTCGACGCTATTATGAAAAACAATTTGTATCAAGTAGTAGCTCAACCTACACGTATAAATAACTTTTTAGATTTACTGTTTACCTCAGAACCGTCACTTGTCAGTGATATCGAAGTGGTTGAACCGTTCACTCTAATGTGTGATCATAATGCAATAGAATTTTCCATCAACGTCCCACCATGTCAACCATCGATCAGCAACAGCAATAAAAGAAATTTTAGGAAAGCTGACTTCACGAGTATCTCAGATTATGTTCAGAGTGTTGATTGGCTATTACTATTCGAAGAAGCTAACGGTAATGTCGAGCTGTTTTGGCAGAGTATTTGCAGAATTTTGAACTATTGTATTGAAACGTATGTCCCAAAATTTAAAAATATCAAGCGGAAGACGAAATATCCCAAACAAATTCGATCTCTAGCTTTGAAAAAACGCGCAATGTATCGCAAATCTATATCTTCAAATCATTATAAGGCTGAATATATAAAAGTCTCGAAGCAATACTATTCTGCAATGAAAGATTTTAATGTTGAACGTGAAAAATCTCTGCTCGAGGATCCATCTCTTGCAAAGTTTTATTCCTTTGTAAACTCTAAATTACAGTCTAAGCCTACGACGCCCCTTTTAAAAGATGACAGCGGTAACATTATCACGGATTCGAAAGAGAGAGCTAATTTATTCAATAAGTATTTTTCTACAGTCTTTACTGAAGATGATGGCCTTACTCCCGAATTTTCACGTCAAATGGATGATGAAACGTTTCTGTCAAATGTTAATTTCTCGTATTCAAATGTTTTACGCACAATATTGGACTTACCCAATAAAACATCACGTACGCCGGATGGGTACCCTGCATTTTTGTTAAAAAACATTGCTACTGCTATTGCTTTACCTTTATCGATGCTGTTTGAGTTATTATTTTTACAAAGCTGTATTCCGGACGTTTGGAAAACTGCGTTTGTTATTCCGATCTTCAAAAAGGGAAAGTCATCACTATGTCAAAACTATCGCCCTGTTTCCTTAACCTGTATTTCGTGTAAGGTGATGGAATCGATTATAGTTAGTCAAATGCTTGATTATCTTCGTAAACATAACTTGCTAACAAAAGAACAACATGGCTTTTTAACTCGTCGCTCAACATGTACTCAGCTTATTGATACGTTACATAGCTGGAGTGAAGCAGTGAACAAAAGGCTACGCGTTGATACAATTTATATCGATTTTAGCAAAGCGTTCGATACGGTATCACATAGTAAGTTATTGATCAAGTTAAGTGCTTATGGTTTCGAATACGAACTTTTGGACTGGATTTCTTCATTTTTAAATGACCGTTCTCAAATCGTATGTATCGAAGATACCTATTCAAATCCCTTAAACGTTGTCAGCGGAGTACCGCAAGGTTCTGTGATTGGACCACTCTTATTTATTTTATTTATTAATGACATTGTCACTTGTGTTGAAGATGATTGTCAAATTAAATTATTCGCTGATGATGCAAAGATATTCTCTTGCAGAAGTACAGCAAACGTTAACTCTGATTTATCTAACAGCATAGAAAACCTTTGTCAATGGTCAGAAAAGTGGCAGCTACGTATCGCTTTTGAAAAATGCTCAGTCTTTAGTGTAGGAAACATGAAAATACCTTCATGTGATTACAACTTATCAGGACGCTATTTACAACATGTCAATAAGATCAAAGACCTTGGAGTTATCCTCACTTCAGATCTAAAGTCATCTTCTCATTGCTCAATGATTGCATCTAAAGCATATTCAAGACTTTATTTAATATTAAAATGTTTCACCTGTCGTAATCCTGAATTACTAGTCAAAGCCTACAAAACATATGTGCGCCCACTGTTGGAAACGGTTTCACCAGTGTGGAATCCCTGTCTTCAAAAAGATATTGTTACAATAGAGAAAGTTCAAAGGCATTTAACAAGAAAAATGAACCCTTCAAGAGTAGACAGTTTGTATTACAAGTCATATCCTGAAAGACTAAAATATTACAATCTTGAATCGTTGGAAACTCGTAGAATTGAAAATGATTTAATTTTTATGTTTAAAATAACCCATAATATGGTCGATTTAGACATAAATAAGCTTTGCGATTTTGATATAAATAAATACAACATGAGAGGAAACTCGTACAAATTAAAATCCAAATCAATCCCCAAGTTTAAATCCATTCAAAATGACTTTTGCAATCGTGTCATACCTTGGTGGAATTCTCTGCCAGAGAAATGTGTTACTTCAAAGACAGTGCCAGCATTCAAACGTTCTTTAGCTAGCATAGATCTAAATGCCTTGTAAATACTTTAGTACAAATGTCGTAACCTTTAAATTTTATTTTATAACCTTTTTAACTTAGCTAGATAGTTCTAAATGCCTTGTAAATATTTGAGTAGCAATTTTGTTTGTAAAACTTTTATCTTAATAACATATCTTAACTTTTTTAACGGCTTTACATAAGTGGGAACCACAAGTTTCCCTGTATTTGCCTGTCACCATTGTTGACAAATAAAATACATACATACATACATACATATAGCCCCAGCCTTATTCAACACTGCAAAGAAATAATAACTTCTTGTTATGAATAAATAAGAAAATCGTAAGCGGTATTACAGTACTGGACTACTGGTACAAAGAAAGAAGAAGGACTGCATCTTATGCAATGTGAATATCGCTTATTTATTTTTTATTTTTTTCTATAAATTTTTTATTTATTATGTTTTTTATTAGCTGTTATCTATTGCATATAATTCGCGAGTGTTACAACAATATATATATGTTTTTTTCTTTTGGTTTTTATAGTTTGTCTTATTATAGCTTTTATAAATTGTAAATAATTGTATAATTATGATTGTAAAGCGCCGTTGCGGAGTTTCAGTCATTAAAGGGCGCTGTATATAAATACTCACTTGAAATTAAATTAAATTTAATTAAAGGGAGAATACTGACCGGGGAACATTGCGCGCTCAACCAACTCATACGTCATCAATTTAAACAAAGCTTTGAGAAAAGCTGCCGTGCGTGTGAGCTTCGTTTTATTATTCTGGCCGTATGTTGATTTTATGGAAAGTATTTCAAATGAACAAATTAAAATCACAATTTGGGAGCTATACTACATACTTTGGTTTCATTATTTTATCACGTTCTGGACTTTAATGTATTGTTCATTATGTGATCAACAGTATAAAAAGTATGATGTGCAGAAGCGTTACAGTTTGATCAGTTCGATTGATATGTTGAACGAAAGTAACACTAAACAAGAACCTTGTTCAACATTTTGATTTTCGTTATAAAGCCAAATCCTTGTGTTTCTTGACATCTTAGGTCATCTTGCGTATCGACTATCGTTCTTTTTCATGTTTTTGATGTAACGATCGGTCCATAAAAGCTTGCCAACTAATAACAAGGCAACTTCAGTAAATATAACCAACGATAAATATACCAAAAGCAAACTAATGTGATAATTCAATAAAACTATGCGAATCTGAGTTAAATGCATGGAATAAATCGTGGTTTAAAAACATTGATTCGTTGATGATTTGTCACGAGTTCACGGCTTCGACATTTGTTCCTGTCTCGTGTTTTTGATTATTTCGTTCAAAACAATAGAATTAAGGCGAGGCCAACTCTGTTTCAAAACGAGTACTTGAATTTGGTATGAAGAATTCAAGTTCCGCGCGCAACGCTCCCCGGTCAGTATTCTCCCTTTAATACTAAATTTGATTCGCTATCTCTTCAAATCTCCTTGTGATCATTCTCCAATTACTATACAATATCTAAAGTAAAAAGGATATCGATCGAGAACTTATAATTTTCAAATCAATATGGCGGCAAGACGCGCGGCTGATAATTATTTAACTATTATAAATTCTATGTAATGAGATTAATATACAGGGGGTCTATACATAGTCTTTCATGTGCGTAAACACTTACTTGTGAATATGCCATCAATCAATCATGGATGAGTGAATTCTGTAGTTTTACCTGCCAAGCACCATCTCAGAACCGCTTGGATCAATTGAGAAAAGTTTGCAACAGCTGTGGTAAAGAAAAGGTAGGAAATGTTAATATTTGTATGTATATTCACAAACATTACGATTAGGTGGAAATGCTTGAGAGAGTATTCATAACAAACTCAAGATATTAGAAACAAAACAACTTCTTTGATTTAATAAAACACCGATTTTAAATAAAGTCTGGATTTAAAATTATTCAATGAACTATACAATCCATGATCTATGATGTGATGGATAGTATTTCTACAACCATATATATCATCCAAATAATATTACGAATAATACATGTTCTAAATTTTACTTAACGGTAAGTTATTTTTCAACAAGAATAAATTTAGTGCAATGTAGTTAAGTTTAACTGCATATAATTCAATCAAAGGCTTTTGATCTGATGATCTTTGACAATGTGCCAGGTCAGTGGAATCAAATGTTTCTCAAACAATTTCCTATTATAAATATGTTCAAAGCAACTAATTACCGACTATACTTGGCTCCTATCTGATTGTTTACCTAAAGCTTTTTCTTCATTGAAAACCTAATGTTCAACTCCCTCATTTAGAATCTAGAAAACGTTCAGATAAACGGAAGGAAAACACAAAAGGCAGTAGCTTTTCTGCTTACTTAATTTGGCAATTCTGATTTCTGTCTGGGACTGTCCTCAAAGATTGCGTAAATACATTGGGAATAGGATTCTATAGTAAGTCGATTTTTACATATGCAGTTAAAAGGGAAAAGTTTTGCTATATAGTAGAGCCCCTTCCAAGTTTATCTCTAACATCCATGTAACCCGATTATCTTTACAATAGTGATTGGATCTACAAAGTACTGGTTATAAAATTAGAGCGGGATATTAAAACATCTCCCTCAAAAATATTATTTATTACAACTCCGGAGAACTGCAGATGATAAATCTACTAGCGATGGAACAATGTATATTAAATGAAAATATAAAAATTGTTTTTATAATGATATAAAAGAATTTGTTATCTAATAGTATAAGAAGAAGCTACTCATGATATTAATTAATTATTTCCACCCGTATTACAAAGAAGAGTAAAATAAGTAAAGTGTATTTGCTAGTATTCTTGACAACTGCCCATTATATCAAAGATCCTGCTGATCCAAGTCATACAGCTTTTATATATCTAAGGAGTTACAGTATATATTCTATTTGTTCGTGATGGTTTTATATAAATTGATAAAAAATATTAGGAATTAATAGAAGGTGGATAATTTGCAAGGATCGAGTTGAACTGTGTTACTAATTAGCTTAAACACTGTCGTTGAATGCATAATTACAGCAATATAAGCATACACGTGCTACATTCAAGGTTTAAATGGTGCATTTCAAATTTCTCATCATCATTAATCCTGTTTAGCGTTTATCGTGAGTTTTATATTTATATTGTTTATGCCTCCCCAACAGAACAATTCTGCATGGCCATAGTACAGAATATTCCTGAATGAAAACAATCCCCCCGTCCAAAAATGCAATTTCTAGACTCAGAACTCATGGCTTATTTATTTTCCTGCGGACACTGCCAATCACAGCAAGGGTATTCTTTCATGTTTAGATAGACTAGATGGAACCAAAGACTGATCATTTGACCCGGGGAATAATTTGCATTATGCATACTATATGCAAACTATAATCTGCATACAATCCGATTTAGAGAATATTCAACGGCTTCAATTTGTATATTTTTGATTACATTGTATTTGTAGCCAATGTTTGTTTATTTCATTTAAGGTGGCAAGATGGACAGTCTCAGGCAATACAAGGCATCGCCTATTGTCAGAGAATGTCTCGCAGAAATGATGGGGACGTTCATTCTATGCGTAAGTGATATGTCAGTGCGCAACGATGAGTGCTAAGTTTTGTAAAATATACCAATCGCACACCTATATATTTAATTCTGTTGTATTAAAACGTTAAATATATAACAAGGTTGCTGCATGCCCCTTGGGTGTGTGCATGTATTTAGTATACATCTTAATCGTAATATCCCTAATCTACAGTACGTTCAAACCACATAAACTGATTTGCGTTCCAGCAGAAGACTGAACAGCAATCAAATTTATAATTAAACATCTACTTTAAATTAGTTCTCGAAATTATAATGAGCTTTATTACTTTCAGAACTTCAGAATTCAACACGAACTATTTTCTATATTGGTAAAGTCCCCTCTATATTCAAAAGTGCGGCAAATACAAAAGTTTTATTTTTTTATCGATATAGCGAGAATAATATTATTTATGCAAAACGAACCTTATGGATTGATGCAAAGTTGAATTATCGATCTGATAAGCTACACAATAGGTGCTGACTTTGAGCAATTATTATGAACAGTTAAGGATTAGTTTTGCTGTGCTAAAAATATTGGGTCTCGTGTTGAGGTTCAATATCAATTCTGCCAGGAAAACTGGCATTATGGCATTATTGGTAACATATACGGCTTGAACCAAAAGATTATAAATAGTACCAAGATAGTCTAACTCAGATTTGTGTTTTAAAGAGTTTTAAACAGGCCAAAATATTATCTTACCTTTGCGAAAATCGAACAAATAAAATGTATTTAACATCTTCAAGTATTGGATAATTCAAATATAAAAAACAACATCTTCGTCCGACATCAATAACATCCTCAAAAGTATGTCTTTGTTGACCCAATATTGATCATTTCCAAGCATTTTGATCGGCCACGGCAAAATCACTGAGAATTGGCCTCAAAAGGTATTTTAAGATCATCTCGTTTTGTCGCGAAAAAGTTTCCTGGGGTCAGATTATCAAACAAACAAACTTGGTTTCTTATGAAAAATAAAACATTTATTAAACATTGCTGATACTCAATATGTTTTGAAATGTCACGCGTGGCAAAAAAATCAAACAGAATCGGGTTTCATAATTTAATCTGAATATCGCGAATAAATGTTTTACTTTTCACAAGATACCCAATTAGTTTGTTTGATAATCTGGCCCCCGGAAATTTTTTCGCATCAAAACGAGATGATCTTAAAATAGCTTTTGAAGCCAATTCTCAATGATTTTGCCGTGACAGAAGCGATCAAAATGTTCGGAAATGATCAATATTGGGTCAACAAAGATAGACTTTAAGGAGGCAGACGAAGATGTTGTTTTTAAATTTGAATTATTCAATACTTGAAGAACATCACATTCACAAATGTAAGATAATCTTCATGGCCTGTTTAAAACTCTTTGAAACACAAATCTAGGTTTGAATATCTTTGTTCTATTATAACATCTTGCTTGAAGTTAATCGAAGACGTATTTAGTTTAACGGTTTTCTTGATTTTGTCATACTCTATTCTCGTTGACAGTGAACAAATCAGGTTCTTAGTTTGACGAATCATTATTCAATTAATTTTCATTGCCTTGAGAAACCAACTATGAACGGTTTGTTTACTCGTTATTGTGGTCTGTTAAGCATACTATTCTTCTGCATTTCTTTCAGGCGTTTGGTATTGGCTCAGTTGCGCAATTTCTTCTCGGAAAGGGTGCATTTGGGAGCTATTTTTCCGTTGATATTGGTTGGGGGATGGGGGTGGTATTTGGTGTTTATTGGTCTGGTGGTATCTCAGGTGATTATAAAATGTCATTACCGTCATCCATCCACTCTATAATAATGTAATTATATATAGTTAATGATGCCGATCTAACCCTGCTTAGTCCCTGCCAAGAAGGATTGATTTGATCTGCAATTTCTAGTGCGAGGCAAAACGTATAAGTTTACGATGATGTTACTTTAATCTATATCTACAGGGGGACATATCAACCCTGCTGTCACATTAGCCATGGCGGTTTGCGGTCGATGCAGCTGGGGAAAAGTGCCATTTTATTGGTTAGCCCAATGTCTTGGAGCGTTTCTTGCTTCTGCTTGTGTACTTGGTGTATACAGAGGTAAGAAATAGATGGTCAGATAAACATTGATATCCTATTTAATATCTCTTATCATTATCATTATTATTAGTTACATTTTTATTGTCAGATATGTCTGCTACATAATTATTCACTATACATATATAAGTAACTGAATGTAGCATAGTAATGTAACTGAATAGTAACTATACATACCGTCTGATGATCGTGAAATAAGCACGTGAAACTTGGAGTTACGAAAAGGCTTTGCCTCATCTTTGTCTAAATTTTATATTATGCTCTGTTTTAACAAACATTGAGCACTTTCACATAAATGTGTTTTAACTTATATTACATTATTATAAGTAACTGAATGGATGGTTTTATTTGTTACTGGTTTCAGACTTTCTTATCCATTTCGCTGGATCGGAACGGCTAGCATCAGGTGCTAATGCAACTGCTGGCATCTTCTCAAGTTATCCTCCTGATTTTGTCTCAAATCTCAATGGTTTTGCAGATCAGGTAAATGATAGGGTCTGAAGATGATTGATACTGTTCATATGTCTCATTACCCGATTACTAAAAGCGTTGATTGTAAAGCAACACCATTATTGCCGTTGAATTACTTTTATAACATTTATTCTCATTTTATTCTCTTTTTCGTAGCTTTTTGGTACAGCACTGTTTGTTGGCACAATTTTTGCACTTCTTGACAACAAGAACATTGGACCTGGTTCAAATTTGGCGCCTCTTTTAATTGGACTCACACTGGTAACACTTGGGGCTTCATTTGGTGTCAATGCAGGATTTGCTGTCAATCCAGCAAGAGACTTCGCAACCAGATTGTTTTCCTCCATTGGTGGATGGGGAGGTGCCGTTTTCTCGTAAGTTTCTGTTTCTGTAATTCAATTTGCTTGAATCCACGGTCATACTATAAAGATGTATTGATCACTCTGTGCTTTTCAATCGCTATCCCACCAGATTTTTGAGAAATTACAGAAAATATATGTTTCAACCAGGAGGAACATCCCACTACTCATCAGGGTAGGATTGCTCCGCAACCATATATAAATGAACCGCAGTAGAACAGTAGAGAACAATAATGAGTGCGGATATCTTTCAAAAGTGTCACTTTGCCATGCTTGGTTGGCCTACCTCATTAAACATCCCCTAAAGCACATATATTAATCATAGGCATCGATGTTAGTATCGATGTGTGTTGACCTTGTTTACATTATCTAACCAATACAGGGCGCACGATTATTGGTTTTGGTACCCTGTTCTTGCACAATTTCTTGGTGGCGTTCTTGGTGGAGTAGTCTATGAAGTAACAATAGGAATGCACCATGGTGACCATGCGGAGTTATCATCATTAGAAGACGAAGGAAGTGAGAATTATCCAGAAGATAAGTGATGCATAGAAAATACCATACCATGAAAAGCCACACATCGTGAGACATGTGAAACAGCGAAAAGAATGAGCATATATGCTTAAATATCATGAATGTAACCAAATTCGAATTATAGAATCGAAACATATTTGGTAATTATTGATAATGACTTGTATCAAATAATTTATATATAGTTGTAATGCTGAATAGTAATAATAACTATGCAAGTATGTTTAACATACAGTCCAGGTAAAATTGATGTTGTATATAATATGTTTGTTGGATAAAAGAATAAAAATATTTAAAAGTATTTCTATATTTACTTATTCTTGATTGTCATTCATTGATTAATTTGTATATGTCAGTAAAATTCACATTGAATGGAATTGGGTTGACATTGCCAAATATTTGTCTTCCATCGAGCATACAAATGCTTTATGCATGATTAAAAAAATGAATACTTATTTACATTGATGTATTTTTCAACGTTAAGCAACATAAAAGTTTCCTGAAATATGGCAATAAGTCAAGTTAGTCAACCTTTGATAATCTATTGCTAAAAATGATCACAATGTGAATAATATTTTATCACGGAGGGTCGATATTGTTTTTATATAGAATAACGATGTCAGGCAAGATATATACGCTTGGTTCTGCCGCATTATCAAATCAGCTAGGTCATCATAGATAGACAGTTGTAGATTGATACAGGTAAAGTTGAGGCATATAACGGAGGGGTACTGTGCTACATTACCTAAGTCGATTGATTTGGTTTCTACAAGGCAAAGTCTCTTCTAATTGATGCATATTTGAATTGGAGATCACTAGAATGCATACCTGCGTTGCTTGGTTCATTTTGGCTGATTTAAGGCTACCTTTGACGTGAAATGAAATTAGTAGCCTGCGTTACAGACCGCGATTCATTCACAAAAGAAAGGGTCTGTGTGAATAGCTCGGTTTCTCTGTCCGGGCCTCATATCAGAATAAGATTGATGTTACATAATTATGCAAGATTAAGGTGATTCTCACCGGGATTCTCATATTACTTTGTTTACTTTAGTTGACATGATTGCAATAAGTTCTATTTTAGCATTCGTAGTTATGACAATTAATTGATCAAACAGAGGTGATGTATTTATTCACTAAGAACAATAGATTTACATGCATCGATCAGAAACTTACGCTCCATGTTTTTGTGAAGTGGATGGACAGAGAACTGCGCAAATCACACAGACCCTAAGCATTGTCCAGAACGACTTCAAATTCATTGTGTCTACTTGATGAAATTTTATTTCTATAAAACTAATATCAGTATAGCATACCGTTACTATGAGACCTTGCCATCTGTCATGGAATACAGAATTCTTAATTTGATACTGGTTTCTGGATGGCCACAAACAACTCGGAGTGTATCTATTTATCAAGATAGTTTTTTTCACTTGAAATGTGGATTTTTGGATTATATACTTTGAAATTCATGTAATAACTGTTTCAAAGTAAACCAAAACCTTAGTTGAGACTCATTACTTTACCCTGCAAAACTAGTTTCGAAGTCTTCACGTAAACGGTGCAAAGTTAACAACTAATGTATAGCTTATCAGAAAGATAATGCAATTTCGCATCAACCCACCAGGTTCTCTGTGCTAGTAGTAATTTCCTATTGGGCATTTTTCCTGGACTTTCCTTGATTGGATTGCTTCTCCAATGCATTCTTGTATAGTGAACTTCAGTTTGACATCCTCAATTAAAACTTGGCGGGATCAATCATAATCAAGAAAATGGAGAAAAAAGGGCACGGACATTTTTTACCCAAACGAATAAGTATTGCCATTCAAAGCGGGAATGCAACAAGCATTATGGGTACATTAAAACGTGGTCAACCACCTGACGAGTTCTTTTTCTTTAATCAAAACGGTTTAGATTTAGCCGGATTAGTAGAATTAGATTTTGAAATTAGTTTTAATATTTATTTTAGTTTACAGTTTCGAAATATGTACATATATAGACCTTTATAATTTGCTTTTTAAGTATGATAGTTTTTAAGAATTTGAATTATTTGTATACTATGGAAATAAAATTAATATCAAAAAAATTGAAAAAAAATTAAAACTGTCATCTTGTGTAACTCATCATCTTTTTATTTTTACGATATCTCATTCAAAATAGCCATCATATTGTCATGCTTAAAAGCAGGGCCTATAAGAAGGTGGGATGGGGGTAAGCAGGGTAATCTTAATCTTCCTGGACCAAGCCCCAATTTATATGGCCCCAGCTTCTCTTGGATTTTTTGATTGTGTAAGGGAGCCTCGGTCACGAAAGTTTTTCAATAAAATTTCCAATGAGAGCAAAAAAACAAACAAATTTTGTCATAACCATAAATTTGTAAAACTCCTCAGAGGTCGGCATTTTCTCTGTGGCTCCGTCTGTGACCCTATTTAACAGTGTCGAATACATGATTCAATTGTAATCGTTATGTAATTGTCACAAGCTTTTCCTAATTATGACATTCCAAGTTATTTTATAAAAGCATAAGGAGGCCAGAATGTCTTTTAAAAAATAAAGCACAGTTGTTAACTTTAAGTAATCCTTTATTTCATCAAAGAAACGTTACCATCTGCTAGGTTACACTTTATGCTGGCTGGATTATACTGCTTTGCTCACAATGTGGCATAGCTTTTACAGCTAGTCCACCACACAGAAGAAATTTCTGGATTACAGCACATGAACAATACTTATGTGATATGGAACAGGTAAGAGGGCTGTATCGCGTTGTATTAACACCAGCGATGCATAGTGAGACACAAGAAAAGCGTTACAAAATCACCATCCCCCATGCGATTGACTTTGAGCTTTTCGAGTGTCTCGCATCACCTCGCTGCAATCTATTTGCATAGAATATTCGACTGGTTCAGATAGGGGTTGTAATATCTTGGTATGAAAAGACAGGTGTGCCATTTTGTCTTTCAGAATAAGGACTCAACATTTTAATCATCGTTGAAATGATACTCCCAAATGTAGGTACAAAGGTAATTATTTCTTGAGAAAGGACCCCCACTATTTGAAGAATCCAAAACAAATAAATGTGTCCAGTCTTGAATTCGATAACGCAAAATTGACAGCATTGATGAGAAGGTCACCGCCGTAACTACAATCTTAGCGGGGGGTCATTGGTCAACTTTTTCTGACGACAATGCATTTTTTCAAAACAAATTGTGGAGCACTTTGCACTGCATTTGGGAGCTCAGTCAGTACCGTATATTAATTAATAGACCTTCTAAATTGCAAGATATATATTAATTTTTCGTCTCAGAATTTCCCAGACGATGACTCCGAATTTTTTTAGGGACACGCGCCATGAAATTTTTAATTTTATCTCTTAATCTTAGTTTTTAATTTTCTCAAGCTTATTTTTATTAAATTTAATTTTAGTTTTTGATAGCAGCAATTGAATGCCTACTTGTTAGGTACCTTGCACGGCCGTGGAAAATGTTGTCGGATACTAGCTGTTATACTATAGTTTAATTTTCATTTGTTATTGCCAAGTTATGATTCTTTCTTACTTTATTAATATTAATGTGTTATCACCCCTGCCTGACAATCCTGACATACAAATAAATTGCAGAAAATTTCAATGAAAAACCAAAGAAAATGAAATAGAGGTTGCTGATTGTACCACCAAATTAGAGGTGCTTGGACCATGCTTGATATAGATTCTTTTTAGATAACATCATTATTTATGAATTACCATAAAAAATTCCTGTGTATCCTTGTTCCTATCATTCCTATGCCGTTTCTAAACATGTCTCTGCAATTTCCACGAGATTATTAATTTCTTTTCAGGATAAATCGAGATCAACTTTGAAGCTAGATCTCGAATCCCAATGACGATCGAGACACGATTGATTTGCCTCACTTACAAGAACGCTGTTGAGATAAGAGGCAAACTGAAGATGGCACAATTATTCCAAATTTTTCGAAATTGTAATTAGTATTTAATAATCATATTTGTTTCATTGAATACGTTGTTTAATCAATTGAGCATATTCTTTAATTCCTTTATGAACAGTGCAAAGAGAGAAGATCAATTTACGTTAACGACGTGCAAGAAGACGATAGCCGAAATTAAATGAAATTAAAAGAAATCCTAACGCCAGCTCAGCAAACATTTTAAAAGTTCTTACGCGATGGGAGCTTTTCAATCGACAACGAGTCATCCTGGAACTGAAACAAAAGCATACACTGCTAATATTAATAAGTTACTTTCTGATGATTGTGTAGTTGTATTCACAACTGAAACGTGTCGCTACTGCACTATGGCAAAAGATTACCTGAAGGAGCGTAATGTAAGATTTAGTGAAGTCAAACTGGATAAGATTGGTCGGTTAGATCCAAACCTTATCAGGGATCTAACACATTCTACTGGACTTAGAACGGTTAGTTGAACCAACATTGACATTGAATTACAGTGTTGCTAGCTATTTCATTAGGACTATCTATTGCTAATGATCAGCTAATCCCCACCCCGACAGCAACACCAAAAGTGTGTCAGCCTCAAGCCCTCAATCATCAGTTTTATAATTGATTCTGATTTTTTTTACAGGTACCTCAAATATTCATTAATAAATCATTTGTTGGTGGCTATTCTGAGCTACAACAATTAGGATATACTCAAGAACTTATGTCAAAGATTAGTTCATGTGCAAACAATGACTTTCAAAAAGAATGCTCACCGTAATATTATCCCACTAATCTGTAGGCCTATGCATTTGGAACTCTTTTGACTGTAAGGTATGTAGCCTATCATATTATAGCTGTTACTACTTGTCAAGAAATATAATTGTGAATATACCTATCGATATATATATGTATATGTATATAGCTATTTACAATTTATATGAGATTTTAATATAATCTAGTACGGTTTCTTTTGATTTTGAGGGTCTATTTTTCAACTCCAAACCTATCTTAGTAACAAACAATCCCCTGTTGAAAACAGTCCAGGAATTCATGAACAGTTCATGGACCGTCATGAACAGTTCATGAACTCCTGATTTTTTTTTTGCACGGGTTATAAGTCTCACTATAAATCTCAGGATTTTACACAGAATGTCCCAAGGTCCCCCTTAAAAATGAGTCACCCTTTTGGGTTGGCCCCTATAATTTATCACCAGGGTAAAGATCAAGCCTATATAATATCAAGATTGTAGAATATAGAATTTCAAAAATATCACTAGGTTTTGAATTCTCAATTTGGAAGATCTGTTGTAAACCTATCTTGAAGATATTTTCTATATTGCGCGTATATCAAACTTGTAAATAAACTTACCTGTGATATCATACCATATATCATATTCACATCATGTCTATTGTGGTCAATCTACTGTATGTATTTCAGATCTTGTATGTGAATGTGGCTGTTATATACAGGTTTCACCAGGTAAGACTGTCCCTTAGCTATGATATATGCCAATGATCATGTATCAACTATATCTCAAGTGGACTTATTCTATTGTATCAACCAATTAATTATGTTTATGTATAATTACCACATATCATACAGAATGTTATACGTCTTTAGTTAGGTTTGACTATTTAAAACTTAGGCTATTAACTTTCTGGAGTCTGATTACTCTGTATTATCTTAAAAATATGTCAAGCTTGAACTGAAGAAGTGAAGGCAAAATTGACAAATCAAAACAACTCAGATCGTTGAACAATTTGATTGTCATTTGATCCAGCCACTTTTTATTAGAGGCAAAAACATGAAATGCTAAATATTTCTTCCAGGATAAACCCTCTAATGGAAGATAACCCTGGTTCCTTGTGGCGGAAAATGAGTGAGACACAATTTTGTCATTTTGACAGCATTTTTGGAAGCGTAACCGCACAAACTAAAAACGCAAGAAAAATATGTACAAATAGAGTATTGTTCTCTATCTAAGGAATTAATCTGGGAATCTGGGATATATACACTTGGGTAATCGAATCAAAGTCTGGCAGTCTGTATCTTTGCTTAAACCCTACTAAATCATTATCAATGAGTAACGTCTACCAAGTAATACCTTCTAGTGGAACGTTGATGGGGTTGTTAGGGAGTCCACATCTCGTCTTGCATGGTCTTGGGTTCAATATATCCTATACCTGGTAGAAGTACGGCTGGTTGGTGACAGGAAGGGCATACAGTCATTAATCACAAACACTTGCCAAAACACCAACCAACCAACTAGCTAGCCGGTTAAAAAATGCTACTTGCTTTCCTGATTCATGGGAAAATGATACATCCAAACGTAAATATCTGTGAAGGGGGATAGAATATACAAATAGTCAAGTCAAAATGTCAAGTCAAAATAGAATTTATCTTCTTACTAGGCCTACAAAGTGATACGGCAAAGGGTAATTTTATATCAAAATTATCAGCAATGCCTGATCTGTGATATACCATGAAAATCCAAATCCAAGCAGTATACTGTTTATACCCGAATTTGACTCATTTATATTTAATACTCATGTAAATAATGCAGGCACTCATTGTAATATTTCATTCTCATTGATAGAGTCTGAAAAAATTACCAAAGGGCATTTACTATGACTTTTGAAACAATAATAAGCTAACAGCCTCAAGATAAAAAGTACACCTTAGCTTTTGTTTAATGAACATCATTTGAAGTGAGGTTCAGAATTTAATTTATACATAATTCTTATGCACACCATGATCTAAAAATAGTAGAGTTAAGTGAGAGAGAAACAGTGGGGATAGAAATATGATAGATAGTCATATGTACTGGAATGAGCTGTATAAATATTTTAGTTTCTACTCAATGGCTACATATAGGCAATGACATGAACAAGAATTCAGTATGCTTGTTTCAGTTAAAACTTTATTTAACATCAAAATTTAGTTTCGCATGTCGGTCACATTAATGGGGAATTTCCTTATTTACAAGTATCTTTGTCAGCTATGTCTGACTGTCCCAGTGATTTGAAAAATTTAAAAAAAGCTCGGTTTCCATGCAATACGTTTTGTTTCCTCTTATCGAGTATATGCAATACTACTATGATTTTACAAACTTAAGAAGAAAAGAAAATAGTCAGACTGTGATTCGTGGCGTTCCTTGTGTAGCAAATATGTTAGACGAAAGAGGGACGGTACGTTCGTATATAGTGTGACTTTATATGTGGTGTATTTGTTTGAGACTCGTTTAGAGAGAGCACCACACAAATATGTATAGATGATATAAATAAATAAAGTCAATGACTACACATTTTTTCACATGTGTAGTCATTGACTCTATTTATTTATCTACAGCTCTGTCATTTACTGACATTGGGCACTACAACACTGCGATTGGATCAACAATCAAGTAATTACTACTATAAATGATATATATAATATATTTGTATAGAAGTAGCTGGCATAATGAGTATCATATGACTGTAGTAACAGAGCCTCTTTGATGATGAACCAGCTATACAAGTTGATGTTTACACGATGACTGTTCAAAAGCAAGAGAGGGAATAAAGATAATACATTACTATTTACAATGTAAAGAATACCTAATTACAAGCGGAAGTGACGATGTAAAGCTAACAATGACACAGAGCCGTATATTCAATACATATACTTCTACTATACTACAGTACTGCACTCGTATTCTGATTCTGAAAGGGCTGATTCCATACGTCTCTAATTCTTATCGATTTAAAAGGGTTCTGTTGAAGCAGGTAACCATGCAATACGTTTTGTTTCCTCTTATCGAGTATATGCAATGCTACTATTATTTTACAAACTCAAGAAGAAAAGAAAACACGTGCTTTTTCTATAGACATCATATAATCTTTATATCTAATAGATTATATCTGATTACTATTTTGAATCAAATTAGGAGTTTTATTAATGGAGTTGTTGATAATAACTAATATCAGTAGACCTCTGCATGGTCTATGTGAACTATACCGTCGGCGTAACATGTGCTCGGGTGTATGTTTTATCTTGTAAATAAGACAATTCACGATATCAGACATTATAAATAGATCCTACTTGCCCATAGCGCCATCAAAACATCTCCTTTGATTGCCAGCGACGGATGTTATATGTATGCTCCACAACCGCTGCATGACATCCTTCTCTGGCAACCGAAGGAGATGTTTCGACGGGGGTATGGGCAGGTAGGATCTTATCAATGGTTCCGCTATCTTTGGTTTCGTGAATTGTCTTATTTATAAGTTTCTTTGTCAGCCACAACAACAACAGATTAGGATATTGTTTGCCGTGGACATTGTTATAGGTAGCCTACACTTTTTTTTGACATTCGAATAAATTTCAACTTTTTACCCAATGAATCAATTGTTCAAAGAAAAGATTGTTAACCCTGGATCATGTACTGTTATGAAGCACCAACATGGCCGGTGTGAGAATACCTATTGCTGGATGAAATCGGAAATAAGATCACGCTCACATAAACTGTGAGTATACATTCCAAGAACTGAGCGAAATATGTAGACAATGTGCTAGTGGCTCTGCGGAAGACGAGGAGGATTTTCTATTTAATTTCACATTGTATAATCAAATACGAGAAGAATTGAAGACGAAGATGAAAGAAAAAACATATTATTGGTCAAGTTTTACTGCGACGGAATTTATTCAAGTGAAAATGAAATGAATTAAAATAAATCAAATATATGATAAATCTAAATGAAATTCTACCTAACAGTAATACACTGGCCTTCGATGACATCGGCAAATTCATTGAAAAAATCCTATCGAAAGGATTATAAATTGTATTTCTAACGTATATTCTATAGACGGTAATTTAAGTTTAGTTACATTATAGATACTTTAGTTATTGGAATACTTTATTTACTTGATACTTTATTTATTTTATATCGTGAATTGTGTTATTTACAAGTTTCTTTGTCAGCTGGACAGCACATTCCTATAATGTGACTGTCTATAGTACTACTACTAGTAGTTATTGGATAATGTATAGCGCCTAATTGTTTATTAACTGATTAGTTGTTTATTTATATGCTGACTAGAAATCATACGTTTGGTAATAGGTATCATCATATCATCATATCTTTAATATACGAACTTTCCAGTAGCTTTCTACTCCAACCCATTGTATTTGGTGTACGATATTGTATGACAACGCATTTAGTAACGTCGCGATACAGTGTTTAAGGCAAACGTGAATCCTCTTTCATGGTGTGTGATCTTGTTGGGGTGACGTCAGTGTAGATTGGCTGTGTAACTTTCATGCTTTTGGTATACTGTGACGCTCAATTAAATTATTAGAGAGTGCCTTTCTTAATTTGAGAAAAACATTAGGGCTGTTTCATCGGAAAGAAACGTTGATTTTAACCTACACAGTGTAACCCGCTTAAACGAAAGTCAATATTGTCAAAGGTTTTCATGTGCATTTATCCGAATTTTCGGTTATCCGAAATTGTTTACCAAGGACTTGACCATAATTTATAGGGTTTCGATTATAGGTTGCAGATAAGCGGGAATTTCACTTATTCGAATTGCACTTAAGCGGGTACCAATATTTTTGGTGTGTCAATCCAATTTTTTTGCTAACATTGTTTTTACTGATCTGAAACATTTTTATGGTCATCGTCCTAAAATTCTATTTGAACAGCTCCGTCGAAGTGCAATGGAAGTTACATCACCCCCAGCGATATACTTCTACTTTTACTACTTTTACAATTGAATTCGGAATAGTACAATGAGTCTATACGCAGGTTATCAGTTATCTTTTTTAGACTTCTGCGGTTTATAACCTAGCAGATAGTACTTACTTCCATTCTTACTACAATATTGTTTATCGAACTTTTTTCTTGCTATCTCATTTTATTACCGCCTTAGGCCTGTAGCTTATCATTTGCAGTCTGTGGTAATGCCTATACAGTGTTACCCGCTTATGTGCAATTCGGACAAGTGAAATTCCCGCTTATCTGCAACCTGGCTTTGAAGCCTGTTGAACAATATTGTGGTCAAGTCCTTGGTAAACAATTTCGGATAACTGCAAATTCCGATAAATGCAATGAAAATCGTTGGCAATTTTGACTTGCACTTAAAGGAGCAAAAATGACCGGCAGGCGCTACGAACTTAGGATCACGTGCTTGTCTATTGTTTAAAACACAATGTTCATTGTTGACATGAATTTTATTACAAATTAGGCCTGCGTATAACAATAGTTTCAAAGCGAGACGGTTGAATTATGCTAAGCTTAAATTCAACTTGAGCTCGCAGCGGTCGCCGGTCAATTTTGCCCCTTTAAGCGGGTTACACTGTATTGAGAATTCATTCAATTCATGCTATATACACAGTATTTGGTATAGTCAAAATGTTATTAACGTTGTCTTTGCTAAATCCTCAGAGAATGAAAAAATCATTCATCACTTTGCTTATTTTTGTTACTTTTATGGTAAAAACAAATTTGTAATTTTTAGCATCATTCGAAATGCTGTCATGTTTCTATATATGTAACATGTGACGAATATATCTGTTAAAAAGTTATTGAGCTTTCCAAATTGTTCGGTGTCTTTTACTTTTACAGTATATTTATGGTGTCTAAAAAGTGTCTTAACATACCCTGCTAAACATTGATGTGGAATGCTTCTTGGCATACCTTTTGCTTTGCTATCAAACATTTTACAAAACTTTTTAGTTACAATTATTTTTAAATACCAACTATATAGAGTTATCTCGCTTGACATCAAAACCCTGAAAAGAATATGAAATTGCATAGAGTTTTCATGGCATTTTCACATTTCAATATCGTGAATATGGATGTTTTCATGGTTTTCAAACTTTTCATGGCTTAAAAATGTTATCATTTTCATTTTTTTTTACATTTCCATGGTATTTTCACGTCACTTTAATAACATCTTCATGGTTTTGGTGTTGGTATTGTATACACAATTTCAAGAGGGTTTGAAACTGCATATGAATAAAGCAGTAAATAAATAGATTTTCTGGCCATTGTTTGTCGTCCGAGTCATGTCTTTTCACTGCTTTTTTTTATGTGTTTGTGTTCTATTTGATTTCAACTTCGTTGATGATATAATGAGCATGAGTAACTGTTCGTTAACATCACTACGAATTATTACGAATCACGAGCGATTTAAGCAAGAAACAACTCTACCAATTTTTGAATTTTTTGAAATAAATACGCTAACTTTTTGATGAACTTCAGATAAATACAATATCACCCTATAAAAAAACGGCACGTCCCTGATAATGTGTGTGTTAAAGTAACGCATATATGCACGTATAAGGTATTATAATGACACATATCCCAGGTCATACTACATCTCATATCGTATATGACACAAGTATATACAAGGCGAAATATAGAGAGATTGTTTCATGACTTTTTAAACCGGCGTTTCATGTATTTTTGTCAGACCGCGATCGTGATCGTTTCATATAGATTACAAGTTATCAGTAAATAACTGTGTTAACATTGAACGTCTTATTCTAATTTTCTATTGTTCTCAATCATTAACGATTTACTTCTTAAAGTCGTAAAGATCAACTTTACTGCATTAAGATAAAATTCGTATTATATATATTTATATATATGCATGGTGCATGGTGAACGACTTGTTAATTAGACTTGTTCTCTTTGTATTTTCAAATTATATACATCATTTTTTTTTTTTTTTTGATAATATTTGATTTAAAATATAATTTTGATCATCATCATTAACTTACGTTATTCAAACGGTGTATTATTGCTGTGTATTCATCAATTATGTGGATTTTCAACTTATATACATTACAGTAACACATTACCGTTTTTTGTGTACAGATGTATGAATTATCTACTATTGCAGCTGCCTTAGCTCTTTTATTCTATTGTATTATTTGAAAATCAAAAAGATTGTCTTCATTTTTTATACTGCATGTATGTAACAGTTGGTTCATGTTTTAATATTGAGTTCTACTCTAGCAGATGTCTTACGAGAAGAAAGCTGTTCGATATTGATGCTATAGTATATCTTCACGTAGTGGAAACAAATATATTTCAAGGTAAATGTGTTTATTATTTATTATTTTATACACTATACATGACACTCTGCTATAATTTATTATGATATGTGTGTATGCTCTTTACTGGGAACAGAAATTTCGTAGGTGTGTAAACTCTATAATAAATATATTTAAAATTTATAATTCTTTTATCTTAAAGCATATCGGAACAATGCTGTGCTATAGAAATTTCCGTAATTTGGGTTTCACGCCTTGATTTTGCAATCAGTAAATATCTTGATGATATGTTGTAATAGTGTAATTCTGAATGATAATATGATTGCAATTCAAGTCCCATGATTACTGAATAACTATATACCTTTCAATTAGTAATATCAAGGTATACTTATGTTGTCTTTGCTGTTTCAATAGTGCTCGATGCCATAAATGCAGAGCTGTTTAATAATGAATACACGACAAAATCAGACATTCATATTTGCTACTATGTGCTACCTTCCAATTACAGACATTACAGCTCTCCGTAAAAAATGTTCCGACTAATTGAATTTTAAAACTTGTTTATATACGTAATAATGTCATACACTATTATACTGAGACCATATACATAAAGAAATTGCTAAAATCGAATATATGATGATTATAATTATACGATTAAAAAATAAATGTGGATCTTTTCACTAAATCTTTCCAAAAATGTTTTTATTTCCCTATGTTCATTCTCCTGTGGTTTAAATATTGATTTCGTTCAAGCACAATTTATACCGCCTTTCTGTTATACTGATTGGTAGATATATTTCCTATAAGGACTTGATTTTGTTCACTCTAACTGTGCATATACTACAAATGGTATATCTTTGTTTTTCTCATTTTCATTATTTAAAAATTACGTTTTGTAATTGAGCCCAATGCAACTGAGAAGCTCTGTTTATAAGTCATTTTCTGCAATGTCGAAATGTCCTAATGTTAGACTCATAAAGCATTTTTTTTATATACATATAATCTTTTAGTTATATTGTTCAGTACACTGCTTGCAACATCAATAAAGCTGCAGCGATTAACATCGTCATTTAATAACACTATATGTGGTTCTCATAACATACGGATTTCAAGTCATTATCAGAAATATTGACCCTTAAATACCTATGTGGAAAATTTCTATATTTTTTTTTCAAAGATATCGTCTTTCACTCCTTAAACAATGTTAACATGTAGAAGACGTTTGTCTCTTGTATATTAGTTATATTTTTATTCCGGTTTAGATGCACTTTTCTATGCACTTTTACTAGCTACCGTTTAGCTGTGAAATTGTTTTCGTTTTTGAATTATTTCAATCATGATTATTCAGGATGCTTCACAAAATTGTGTTTGGCGTCCTTTTCCCATTGTTCCAATTAGCTGATTGGGTTCTTTTTCAATTTGGCAACGGTGCATTTTATCTGTTGGTAACAACACTCATTAAAAATATTTTTGTTTTGAAGGCGTGAATCTTGAAATGTTATTGTTACTTTGTTTCAAGCTGAAATACTCTGAGCTATACAGCGTGCCAAGAGAAAGCGTGTTTTCCGCATTGTGAATATAAATGTCAATTTCGTACACGGTTTCTAGCGCGTCACTTATAAAATGCAATCCACATTTCAAATATGTTTCTATCATTAAAAGATGTTTTAAATTTTTTATTTGCTTGTTAGAAATACACTATATAGTAATAAAATTATATGACAGCAAATTATTCAGTGGCTACTTTAATTTATGGTGTACTTCTTCTCTGAGGGAGTTTCGATTACTTTTAACATTCAACCAGATTTTCCATTTCGTTAGGTAAGTTAGTTTTAGCTTTTAAATATTGCAAATTTGTTGTTTTATAAACAAATAATTACGTTATGTATATGTGTTTATATGTGAAATGACAAAGGAGCTTCTGTGACTATTTTATCCAAATTTAGAACGATCGTTAAGCGCGTAGGATTAGCTGAATATTTTCAATTGATTATCGATGTTGCTTAGTTTCTTATCTGTCAATTGAAAATGTGCCCTGTTCTTGTTTATGTTTTTTTTAAATCACGTCTTATGCAATATATTACTAGGAAAATAGATTTTTACTTTAAAATTAAATGAATAGAATTACGTGGGTATAAGACATGAGACGTCATATGTCCCGCCAGCAATATCTCATCTCACTGTAACATGAAATGAGCTAAAGAGTCATTCTGTACACTATGTATATACACCATAATTAATTACAAGAAAATGTGGATCAAAAGTGGATATAATAAGCATGAGATAATATACATATAGAAATTTAATTCAATCTCCAGGGAGGAGGGGGGGTAACTGGCCATTGCGCTTCGACGGGATTGTTCAAATGGAACTTTGGCAGAATGACCATAAACATTTTTATGAATAACAGATTTAGTCAACAACAAAAAACTGAAGAAAAAAAAACATTTCATAGGTGAATTTTGTTTGCAAAATGAAAAAAATTGCAAAGGCGTCAAAAAGATACCTCAAAAGCTTTTCATGACAAAGCATACCCTAATCTTTTTTTTCTGAATTTTGAAAAAGGTATCCTCTTATATTTGAACGTCCCCGTATACCAAATTATGGAAGTTACCCCCCCCCCCGGGTTCAATCTATAGAGAAAAGTCTTTATATATACGGATAATGATTATTACCAACGATTTAATTTAACTTCCTTACTGTTTTGACTTTTATTATCATTATTGTATGTCATTTCATTTATTCATATGCTATAAATGAGATCTTCTAGTCATTTTTAATACACATTTAATGGCTATACTTGTAAGAGTGTTGTGTCTATACCTACATTTACCTAAACTTTTGTAAATTATGTGAATAAATCCTATCCTATCTTATATCTTATCCTGTAAATATCTTTATAGCCTACCAATTAAGCCCGGGTACTTCCATATATCGGCTATTCACGGCGACGTACCATTTTTACAGTCTTTTTCTCGATGAAATATGAAGGTTTATAGAATCAAATTCAGTTTAGAACATATTTGTCCTAGGTCATAAGAATGTAGAATTTCAAAGTATTATCTTCGGCAATTTTTGCAATTTTACAATTTCCATTTGCTATTTGAAATTTTCAACCCTCCATTTCCAATGATGGCAAACCCGCGGTGACCCACCCCATTAAAAAAATATTGAAGCCCCCCTCCTGTATGTGAGCTAAAAACTTTGAAGTAGGAAATGAACATAAAGTAACAACTTGATTAATCAATCAAATGATGAAGTGGATTTCAGCTTACATTGCAACCATAAAAGCATGTGATAGAACTACAACTTTCATTTCCAAAATTCTTAACTGAGTTTGTTCTTAGTTTCTGATTTATGCTTGTGGCAATCGCAGCCTGCTTGAATACTCAAATGTAGCCTCTCTCAAGTGTAGAATTTTTATTATATGAATTATGAATTATACACTTTTGAAAATATACCTTCGAGTCTGCAAGCAGGCTCAATCAGTACTCATCAGGATTAGCTTACTGACACTTGTAGGCCATTGAGGACATTATAGATAATTGCTGTCGCTGTCGTGACCGTGGACCAGACGATTGAAGTAGTCGAGATTTTTCGATTTGATGGGGCTTTTTTATCGTCTCTTGAAATACATTTCAAAACAAAATGAAAATGTGGCGCAGGTTACAGTTGCTGTAATTTCTTATATTTTGTTCGTGCAACACCGAACACCTGCCTTTTTTAGAAAGTTTGACATTCATTGTCATTTTCATCGATTTCCTTATGGACATTTGATAATCACAAAATAACCTGAGTTGGAAGCTTTATTGTTATTGTTAAATACTTTAATAGAAATGATTCCCTTGATGAAAAATGATGACATGACCCAAAGTTCACAAATCCACCCTAAAAAGAGTTCATAACGGATGCATTAAGATGCTATGTAGATGGATTGTGAAAAATTGATTCGCAACGGCTTATTGAGCATCTCCATTAGCAAGGTCTTTATTACAATGATTTATCAGATCTATCCATGAAACCCGAAACATGAAGGCATGATAAAATCATATATATTCCTATGTAGGCATAAGTATTTTACATCAACACATTTCTTTTTTAAATTTTATTCAACAAAAACGCATCGTTTCGATAAAATCTGTTTTTATATATGCTCTGTATTAAAACATGTCCCTGCGTCTTTTGTACTTACTCCCTTCCAACGCAGGTAAAATTATCTATAAGCGTAACTTGGGTCATTTTTAGCACATATATATTTAGTTCGTAATCAACATGTTTGAGAAATGTTTTAACTTGTGATCAGTTGATCAATTTGCAAATCTGCTAATACTGTAAAATTGTACTGCCCCGCAAATAGTGAACGTTCCGTAAACGTGTACTTCCGTCCATTCACCCTAAATGTTTCGTGAACGTTCACGGAACGCTCTTAGATGTCTTTATAAAGACTAATTATTCGAATCGGATGCTCCTTCAACCTTTATAGAACTTTAAAAAATAATTTGAAGATATTAAGAACGTTATAGGGGACGCTCCGTTGACAGCAAATCGAACGTCCCGTCAGCATTCACTGTTAGACGAATGAGAATATATATATATATATATTATCTGGTGACACTTTTTTAATCATAGCACCTCTAGTGCAGTAGAAATCTTTAGATAAAAATTATAAGGCTATTAGTAAAGATAATGTGAGGTCGGAAAATGTCTAATATAATTTTCTTTTGGTATATACAGTAATCAATATTCTTGGGCATCACTCTACGGAAATCATGAGGTCAAATCTACAGTTGTTGTAAAATCAATGCAGTACCAGAGTTTTCTTAGTACAGAAGCGCACATTTGATCTCGTCTCTGTATGTAGTTACATTTAAAATAAAGTAAAGTTACGGAACCATACCAGGAATGACGGAACAATTATTTTCATAACTTAGTTTACGTTCATCCGAGTTACGTCTTTCTGCCTAATGTTTTTTACCTTGACTTGTTCTTGATGGATTGGGAAGTGATCAAACGCTTTCCAATCATGAAAATGAGGCAGCAAAAAAGAAAGCGGGACTTGAGCCAGTCAATTTTTTACCATGCTCTATTATATAGCCAACATTTTCAATAACTGATGTAACCTATACTATTCATGTGTCTTCAGAAGTTCATTCGACTCAATATAATTAATTATGTAACGTTTTGTTATATTATTTGCTATGTTTAAGTTCACAGTATGTATATACTGCTGCTATATACAGTAGCTGTTTTTGTGAAATATATGATATCTTTTTCATTCGTTTACGTCATATCAAATAGAAGGTATATAGTACATATACCTCGTTTAAACACCATTTTTCATCAAGCCGCATATTATTGGTTACACCACTATGAAACGCAAAATAATTATTCAAATTTATGCTTATCTGTGTTACGATCCAGTCCTATGTTCAATGACTGATTGTGATCATTTTGAGTTTGATTTTAATAGATATTAATTTGTAGCGCTGTATAGTTACTGTTTTGGTAAACATTTGAAGTCATCCACGCTGAATACAGATTTAACAATACTGCGTGACGCAGCAATATTTATCCCAAGCTATTATTATATGATATTTTGATACTAAGTTCATATGCTTTCAATTTTATAGTTATTACTGCTAATTAGAAAATATATTATCGTGATAGGAAAATAAAGCATTCAACTGTAATATTACTTGAGATATTATAACAGCAGTATGGAGATTTGATAGACAGCATATAATAACTAGACTAACGCATGCGCATTAATGGTCTTTGGATTACTTGACGTCATCTGGTTTTCTGCTCTGTCATTGCCGATTATTGGATGATGTTTTGGAAGGGAGAATTTTATGTACTGCCGTTGGTTGTTTGTAGTTGAACATTTCAACAATAACAGAAGACAATGGTTGTTTGTGTCCACTTTGCGTTTTATGAACAATCATAGTTAATAATGAATTAAAACCGGACAAGAAGCGCATATATTTCGCATCCGTTTTTTCATGTATTGTTCTAAAGCGGGGCAATGTACCGAAATCAAAGTTTGTAGATTGCAATACAGATTCTATAATTTTGACGACACTTTAATAAATGAACGACTTATTTACGAAATTATATCATTAATAATTCGTCACAAATACTTCCATATGCCTATTTTGTTTTTCTATTTACTACTTTGTATATGTTGAAATATTTTGAGTCATGTTTTCGTTATTATTTTACTAAACACATACCCCCGTTTTTCTCTATTGAATAATGTGAACACGAATATTCTAGTACTAGCTCTTGCCCTGTTTTGATTGTTTAAGTTAGTATTGATCCTGTATTACTACCGTTGAAACAATACAACTTTAATGATTCTTTACAATATTTTAAAATTGAAAACATCACCAATGATGATTCCGTATTTTCATATTATCGCTGGCTTATTTTATTTTAATGTTGTGTTTTGACTGTCGGGACTATTTTAAAAGTATACTATTCTTGACAAACTTTTATACTTGAAAATTGGCATTTTAATTAAGATATTAAATCGAAGATATGTACTGGAATTGTAATGCATGGATTTTGAAGGATTTTATTTACTTAACGAAAGTTTTATAGTGACATTAACTAGACGAAATTTACAACATTGAAAGATTTCTGCGATCAAAGTTATATTTTAAAAAATTTATTGAAATATATTTCAAATCGCTTTCAGTATTCAAAGCCATTGTTCATGATTTATTTAAGGACTTCGTAACGAGTTAACTGTCTTTCAAGGCTGGAGATTCATTATTTTGGTGAGTGCTTTATTGTGTTAAATTATAAATCTAGAGGAAGCCTGGTTCACTAGCTATAAACATCTGTACCCAGCATCTGTATTACTGTTTTTGCGGCTAAATGCGCAATCGATTATTTCGTTGGAAATTGCGTACTAAATTGATCGTGCGTAAAATTGCATTATATTATATTACTAATGAATTCGAAATTCTACTCTGAAATTTCAAATATTTACCAGCATAGTATAACTCATTACTTACGCATGTTTCAAGCAAAGGTCACGGAAATTTGAGATACAATACATACAAGCGAGTTCACTTCGGCCATACTATTTAAGGTTCTATATGTCAGTAGCTCACGACTCAGCTCGAACGCTTATACCATCTTATGTGATCTTCATTTGATCCTTTTAGAGTGTTATAGTATCTGATTCAATTAACTTTCATTCAATTTTATTCAATAACATATAAAAAAAATAGCAAATGCACTATAATACTGATAATGTACACATTTAATGACTTGTTCAATTATTTTTAATAGAATTTTTGTGCGTGGGTGTTCATTGTACATACCCTTAGGCATGTATCACATAATTCATTTAAATACCATAGTTTTTTTTTTTGCTAAAATCGTTTGTTCTCGCTTTACTTTTCTCTTTTTCTTTAAATATTTGCAATAAACGTAACACGAAACTGAAAATGTAACATGAAATTTTGCTGGTATTTATACCTTTACCAGGTCCCAGATCTGTCTTTCTCGATGTTCAGTAAACATAAATGGGCTATTTAATATTGTGAATGAAAAATTAATTCATTAGATCTATACACTATCATGGCACTATATTGTAACATAAATGAATACGTTATTAATAATAATGTTGTTAAATATATTTAGTTAATATAATGTGGGTGCTGGTTACCCCCTTGAGAGTTTGATACATGGTAACATTAATGACAGAGCCTCTATGACAAAACCAAAACTACGCTGTGAAGATTAATGTCGAAAAGCGTGCTTTACATAATGTACAGGCGACACATTTACAGATTTACATCACACACCCATCCCCAATAAATATTTTGAGAAAAAATGAAGTGCTGAAGCTACCAGTTTGCATATGTCGGGCAAATTTAGAACCCCCCCTCCAGTCGGGATCAGGTGGTTGTAGTTGCTTCCGTGTCCATGAAACTATCTATTTTTCACTCGTTTTTCAATCACTCCATAAATAACCTATAAGCGAAATGCAGGCTAAACTGTACAATGTGTAAGACGATATAAAATTGTTGAACTCAGATGGAATATATATCATTAATAATTCGTCACAAATACTTCCATATGCCTATTTTGTTTTTCTATTTACTACTTTCTATATGTTGAAATCTTACTGAAAGTCCCGGGGTGTAACTCCAGCTCTTCAGGGACGGGGGGAGTGTCACTTTGGAAAAAGGTGAAGCACCCAAAAAGTTCCGAAAATTCTGTTGATGCTACCCAAAAAGTGCTAGCAGGTTGATTGATTTTAAGTAAATACACAAAAATGAAAAAAAAAAAGAAAAATTCTTGAAAAAGTCAAAAATAGGATACCCAAAAGCTCCAAAATTTGATATCTCATACCCAAAAAGTTTCTTTCTCAGCTGGAATATGGGCCCAAAAAAATGGCACGTCCCCGTATAGCCGTCATATGGGAGTTACCCCCGGGCTGAAAGTCTCAGAATGTATACTTGATCGATTTAGACTTCTTCTGCAAAATAGTTTAAATTTCAATAATACCACACATAAGTTTTCACTAGAATTTATGATATTGGTTCTAATAGGTTTCAAAGAAAACTTATAGCTTCGTGGTTAAATATCAATTCTTACTTCGCCAATATTTTTAGTTTTTTTATGGATAAACCATGTTGATCACCTTTGATAATATATTTATACATATTGATACTATAATAATAATATAATAATAATGTAATAATAATAGTTGTCATATAGTCGGATTGTTCCACACCAGTTCTTTGTATAGTGCTCAATGAAATTAATCAGAGCATTTATAGAATGAGAGTCAAAAATGAAACATGCTAGAATTACGCTACTTCAAGTTTCACGCCAGAAGGTGATCATCAGGCGAAATTGAAATAAAGTTGAAATAAATCGCCTGGTAATCACGTTGTGGTGTAAATCTTGAAGTAGCGTATTATTCTATCATGTTTCGTTTTAGACTTTCATTCTACATATTGATGCTTACATGTTCATATGAATAAAATTTGGGTAAATAATATTATTGAGTTGTATGTATCAATTGTAAAATATTATCTCTGCTTATGGGCCTTCATTAAATGGCAAAAAACTGTTTCAAATTGCCAAATAGGGTCTGATCAAGAATTGCTATTATCGTCGGTTTTAGTTACCGTACTCTATTCATTGATTGCACCAATTTCAAAATATTCGATTTTAATGATATTAAACTTTTCTCAGAGAATCATTCTCCCCTCCCCCCCCCCATTCTCGCGGCAAGATGACGTATTGGTCAATCAAATTGAGTGTCATTTTTAATAATAACTCCATCTGTTTATTGTCTACTTGCAGGTTTGTTCTTAACCTCGATTTGACATTTCAAATATCTTAAACCACAAAGCTTACGTTTAAACCTCATTGGACGTGTTTTGAAATCTCAAATTATTAAATAAAAAAGTTCATGATGATAGTATCAATTGTGTTATGGTGTCTGCTGCTATTCCAATTGAACTCTATCACACGTGTTTCGTCAAATAAAACAGATATTCATATTGGTGGACTGATACCGTATCTATTTAATGATCGGTTCTCTTACCATGCAGCTATCAGTTATGCTGTTGAACAAATAAACGCGAGAGATGACATTCTACAGAATTATACACTCAATGTTCACTATCGTGAAACCTTTGTAAGTATGCAGATTAAATTGGAATTTAATTTATCAACTTCCAACATACTTGTAACCAAACATGATTATAATGTATTCAAAGTTATGTATTGGGAACATTACATTCAAAAACACATCATGATCATAATAATAGCCATAAGAGTTTAAAACTAACAAATATACTCTTTTTTATAAGAACACCGAGTCTCAAATTTGATCAAAATAAAAGAAAGTTGTTCGAGTTAGACTGCAATAGAATAAATACAAGTACAGGCCCAACTCAATTTTACATTGTTCTTAAAGCCCTTATTATATACAAAGAGCGTATGAGGCCAAAGCATGCTACGTAAACTTGGACTGAGCTTTCGTCAGAAATATTGACATAAAAATCCAAGTTACGGTTATGGGGGACTTTATTTGAATAATTTTTGACGGGGTAGAGGGACGACATGACATTAGTTAAGGTGGGCCAAAAATTGAGAGTTCCGACGAATACATACTCAAATGTGGTACGTCCCCGTATAGCCTGCCTCTGTATGGAACTTTCTTTCCCAAGTAATATTCGAAATGCACTTTGCTTTATCGTCAGACAGTGAACTATATATTTAAAAAAAAACATTGAACTCTTATTTGCATTTGTATATATATGTCCTCCCTATATAAATTGTTAAGTAATGTATTACTATCATGATTATTATATGGGATAAATAATTCACGCGGGTCAAAGGTGATATATCTCACCAACATACGAGTGAATTAAACAATAAGAAAGGCCTTATTACTTTCATCATTGCAAACAGTTTAACTTTATGATTTCAGCTGCAAAAGTGCATTTGCAGACTTTATGTTGCTTAAGGGGGGCGTAACCAGGAAATAATCTCTTGTTACTGGGTCTACTTCTAGGAGTTAGGGCCCGTATGGTGCTACCTTGGTAGCTGATCCGTTCTTTATTCAAATTATGCTTGAAGATACATACAAACATATTTGTTAGTCAAGGAAGGATTACATTACCTATTCCCTATTCACAAAACATCGTCAAGGTCAAAATTTCATTATTGTGCAAATGTACATTATTTAAACCATGCTATTATCATTTGACTTCTGATATTTCATCACACTTTTCGAAAAACATCCATCATCACCATTTATCACTCCTTTAATATTACATTAACATTCAAAATTGGATTTTAAGGATCTGAGGGTCACGATTTATGCAATAAAAACTGTATACTTTACATTTTTGCTAGAAAATTCTTTTATATACGTAATGTATGTCATAATCATCACAATCATAATAATTTATTCAGAATTTGGTAAAAGCTGAATATCTATTTTCATAAGAAAATGTATCAAGTATATCCTATTGATTAATTTTCATTTTCATTTTCATTTTCAGGGTCAATCGTCTCATGCCATTGAATCTCTCTATGATTTAATATATACACAACCTACAAAAATTGCCTTGTTAGGACCTGCTTATTCGGGACCAACTGTGACTGTGGCTGATGCGTCGACTCTTTGGGCAACCAACCAGGTAAAATACATAACATTATCTCATCATTTGTTCAGTATCCCACGCCAGGGGGGTAACTTCCATTGCGCTTCGACTGGGGTGTTTCATTTTTCAAGGGACATATTACCCAAAACAAAAATAAAAATTTCAGCAAAAAACGAAGTCAAATGAAAAAAAATAATAATTTGCAATAGGTTGAAACAAAGTTTATACCTCTCAAAACTTTTTTCTGGTAAAACATACGTTTAAAAATGTTTTCGGAATTTTGAAAAAAGTACCCTTTAATGTTTGAATGTCTCCGGAAAAATATGGAAGTTACCCCTGGGATCCCACGTTAGTTTAAAATTAGCTTAAAGGAAAAATAAAATCTATATCTGTACATAGTTGAGTACAGTAAGAAATGAAGTTATAGCGCAAAGATGATTAAATTAACAAAACTATAAAGTTTAAAAGCAGAATTATCATGGTTATTTTTTCTGGGGATCAGCCCATCATACTCTCCTAGCATTATCCTGAAATATTTAAAATCACATGAATCATGGATTGATCAAACTTAGCCAGCCAGACTAATTTTTGTCAAGTATCCCTTAATTCTTCATTGTTCTCCAAAAAACAACTAAATTTTCAGACTATACTATCTCTGACTATTTATTTATGTTCGAGCATATATTATATAGTCCATTGTGTATTCTACCGGAGTAATACCATACTCTGCATGGATGGGGAATGCCACCTTGGATAAATTTAAAGTACCCAAAATTCCTATAAATCCTACCCGAAAAAGTTCCAGAAAAATCTCAAGAAAGTTCTTCAAAGTTCTTCAAATTTCAATGTTCTCTAGAGTTTTCGAAAAAGGAGACACAAAATGTTCCAAAAATTGAAATTTCCTACCCAAAAAATACTTTGTTTCTCAGATGGAGTATGGACTCAAAGAAAGAGAAACGTTCCCGTATCCACATAGCCGTCATATTGATGTCAACCCCTCACCCAGATATTGTCCGTTCAATTTCTTTTTTCTTTTTATACATTTACTTCCATTTTAACTAATGCCAAAGGCTATAGCCACATACATACCAAACATTCGATATTGAATCATTCGATTTTTTTGAACATTTTATGACAATGATTGTGTTAGCCTGTTGGGTCATTCTCTGGTTTAGAAGTTCTGTAAATTTTCCCATGGAAATGAATGTGGGGTCTCCTGTCCATTAGGCAAGTCATGGATGGTGGAATGAATTTACGAATATTTAATGTATTTTACATTTCAGATTACTTATGCTGCCTTACAACCGGAATTATTAAATCGTGCCAGATTTCCATTTTTTGCACGTAGTACACCGTCCATGCATTCATTTAATCGGGCTAAAATCGGCTTCCTAAAGAATTTCAATTGGAAACGAGTTGGAATTATTTATGATTATACTTCAACACTTTATTTTGCGGTAAGATTATTAACTAGCTTTTACTATCTCTTATATTTAACAATAATCCGATTGTCAGCCTCACAATATATGGTATACTTCCTGAAGAGCATTCATAACAATTCGGTTAACGATTAATTATTTGAAAATTAATTTATCTTTTATATAAATAATAAATTCAAAAATTAACTATATTGAGTGTAAAGTCAGATACGCATATGTATATGAAAGTGCTCAATGTTGGGTAAAACAGAGCATTATAGATCAAAGACAAAGATGACGCAAAAGCCTTTTTACGCTACTCGGAGTATCACATGTTTAATTGCGATCTTCCGACGATTACGCTTGAAGATAGCTATTGAACGCGTGAAACTCTGAGTAACGTAATAAAAGCTTTTGCCTAATCTTTGTCTCTTATTCTTTTATATTATATGAAACTTTTTGACAAAAATAAATCATATCATATCCTCATATCATTATTAGAGTTAATAAAATGTTGAATTAACTGATGTTTCAAAATATTGCTGTGAATTGATAAAATAATACATTTTTCATAGACTGTCGATGCCCTTCAAAAGGAGTTAAAAGCTGAGGGATTCACAGTGTTATCAATTGAAGGGTTTTCAAGTGATTTTGGTCAAACAGCAACAAATCAGATCAAGAAATTGAAAGTAAGAAACTATATCTATTCTACATAGTAATACAGTCGAACTTGCTTAATATCCCCCCTCTGGTACAGATGAAAAGCGGGACATTAAGCGAGGTAAGAATATGAGAGTTTGTATGGAGAATTGAAAATTGAAATCAGTTTTAAGTGGGGATATTAAGCAAGTTGGGACATTAAAAGAGGGGATATTAACCGAGTTCAACTGTATCCCTTTACTTTTTTAGGAAGTAAATTCTCGCCACAGATAAGCATCATGCTCATTTCACTGATGCTCTCTTTAGCCGTTAAGGAGTTTTTTATGACCTATATATTTTTATATTGTTTTTGTTTTTATCTTGGAAGAAAATAGGCTTTAAAATACAAAAAGTCACTGCGTGATTTCTTGCAATCGTATTTGAAGCCTGGCCTACGCCTTTTTACACAAGAATGTTGGTCATTCCCGGCGTGTAATTCCATGCATCGGTTTTACGGGAATGTGCCTTTACGGGAATGGTCTTTTTCCAGATGCTTGTGAAATTTTACGACATCAATTTAGGACGTAAAAACATGAAAGTTTACAGTCTTAATTCTCACTTGCTGTGAAATTGTATTTTCCTTCATGGTTTCTGAAAATAACAGTCCAGAAAATATCAAAGCCCTTCCCCCCGCCTAGGTGGTCAATGACAGCATAGTCGTCAAATCTTTTTACCCAAAAAGTGACCTTTTTCAACTGGTACATAACGGGACTGGAAATGATCTAGAATAATTCAGTAACTAGCTTGGACCTAATCCCAAGAAAGAAAATGAAATATAAATAAAATGAAAAATAAAAAAGTTATCCAACTTTGAAACTGCACATGTTTGTTAGCTTTTTTGTTTGACTAATATTTGTTGTAATAACTTTTTTATTTTTCATTTTATTTAAAAAGCTCGCGGTAGATTTGTAGTAAATGTACCTAGGTACGAGATTCAAAAAGAATTTCGATTGAAACAGAATTTACACGTTTGTGTTTCTAGATGACCTACTTAATTTTGACAAAAGGGCCTGGGACTAGTTAAGGTGTGCACTTTTTCATAATTTTTTCTTGGGACTGGTCCATGTTAGTTACGGATTGATTCTATATCATTTTCAGTCCGGTTATATGCCAGTTGAAAAGTGTTTCTTTTTGGGTAAAAGATTTGACGACTATGCTGTCAATGACTCTTTAAATAAGGGGTGCTGCGTCTGAAATCAATAATGAATATAACGTGCAAAATGGTCACGCTCCATTTAATACAGCACCAATGAAAAATCCTGACTTATTCGATTTCCTAAATCTTCTTTTTGCGTGTAATTAAAAATGGTTATCAAAATAAAACTACAAAGAACAATCCGTTTTTAGACTATTCAGCGTTGAAGTAATCATTGATTTTAATTCTCATAAATATATCCAAATATTCTACTCAAAATATATACCTATTCTTATTTATACACTCTTTTTACTTTCTAGGAGCTTGGTGCTAGGATTATATTTGGCGAATTTTCAAACAGCGGTGCACGCAGAGTGTTCTGTGAGGTATTGTTTTAAAAAATAGATAACCATTATGTTGCATATCAAGACTTTCCACAATTACGTTTCCCAAAAGAACATCAAGTCAAATGTGACATTGCTGGAGTATTCTATGTATAATGATTAGGGGTTAAAGTGAAAATTTTACAACGTTAAACTAACTGTGGATTTTGAAAATTTGATGAGGTGCTCACCAGAGGTGTATGGAGTCGGAATTTTCAGACTTCGAATCCGAATAAAGTCCTAACAAAGGCGTTTGACTCAAAATCCGGCTCCGAAAATGTAAGAAAAGTAGACTCCAACTCAGATATTGCTCCAAAATATTTTAGAGAAACTGATGTAAAAAGTCTGAAATTGAATTAACTTATCAACCCCAAAACTAAGCAAACATCAAATAAATCAAACTTCTATGTAGAGATATATACACATTTTTCAACTTCGAAGTGCTTTAAGAAATTTCTAGTACTGCATTCTAGACTCCGGCTCCAAATTCTGCTCCTGACTGACAAAGACTCACTTCGACCTGACTCCCGTTAATATGTGGATACTTCGACTTGTACACCTCTGGTGCTCACCCAAATCCTTCATTAGCGATTAATCTATAAATAGTGGCACTTTATATATTAACTGCATTACAAAACCGAGGATCAATTCTGGGATTCAAAATTTTACGTATTTTAATTTAATGGTTGTACGTACAGTATGTAGTTAATCATTTTTCCCGTAGATTATGGAATACAATTAGTTTCCCTAGAGATTTTCTAGTCTATTGTTTCCAATACGTTATGTATTTACTTAATTTGAGACCCGGATAAATATCCTTGCTGCAAATCTGTTCACGTCATTATAATTATATTACTTCCTTGTATCCTATCATTTTTTGTCTTCAGGCTTACTTAAATGATATGGTTGATCAAAATTACGTTTGGATTACACCTAATAGTTTATCATCGACATGGCTAACAGATTTGCGTTTATACAATGTATGCTCAACGGAACAATTACGTATAGCAGCAGACCGTCGAATTGTTACTGATCGTTTGGAATTAAGAGATGACAATGTTACGACAATTGGTGGAATTGTGAGCTTTTTTATATTACTGAAAACTTATTTGTGTTAGATAGTAGTAATATGACCAAGGTAGAGATGATGCTTGTGACTGAAAGAAACCCGGATGCACTCTTTAACATTTGGATGGGAGTTGGATTTGGATTGGCTAAAATTTAGATTTTAATTATTGAGTATATAGTAAGGTCGACTTTCGGGCAAGTTTGAAGGTATTACAGTACTGAAACTCCCAAATATGCAAATTCATGCAAAAAACATGCAAAAACATGCAAATTCAACGCCCTTTTTTCGGGCAAAATTAACAAATATCCCCCTCCACTCCCGATCAGAAGCAATGAATCTACGGCGGTGGAGAGACTCGCCTATTTTCAAGGTATTCTTCTCAAATTAGATAAAATCAAGTGAACAAGAAAATGTATAATGTCTAGACGATATATTTTTTAACTCAATAAAACTTTGTGATACATATTATAATGATGATCTACAAATTCAGTCAATTTTGCAACCATGCCGATAAGCTCGCTTGCTCAGGATGTTTTTGCATACTTTTTTTTAAGGGGGAGAAATTTTTTGTGAATGCATTTATGGTTATCAAATTATTTTATAGTTGCTCTTATGATTTAGAAAATGACAAATTATAAAAAATTTACTGATATCTATGTTTTGGCTTTGCTAGACATTGAGATGAGAATCAAAGGATAGACAAATTATAATGAAAAAATGGCTTTATGACATATTTTTATCTAAGAGTTATAGCACTCTCCTTCTTTCCACTCGTCCCGTCTCAGTAACATACTATCATACTCTAGAGAATTACTCTCTCTCGTCCAGGGTAAATCTCCGTGTTACACATCAAAACTAATATTTCCATTAATATCTCACATAACTCTCTTTTATCCAGACTGCGGAGCAATTTATGACTGAACTTGAACGCAGAAGACCCGGTGCTCGTAGCTTGGCCTCTTTTGCATACGATGCGACTTGGATTCTTGCTCTTGGAATGGAGAAAGCCTCTCAAACAAGAAACTTATCCACTTTTACTTACAAAGATTTTTCTCTTGGTCGAACATTTTCTGGCGACATCAATAGTGTTAACTTTGAAGCGATTTCAGTAAGTTGTAGCTAATCTAAATTTTAATTACATCTGAGAATACTGTTGGAAGTACACTCATTCCTTACGATCCTCCTTTCCATTATTACTTGAGTTCTGTTGCTTGCAAAGTAGATATAACTATGTTTCAACCTTAATTGATACTCAGTATCCTTGGCTCATCGAAACTAAACCCGAAGTGTTCACAAAAACGGTGCAACGTCAACAACTATAGTACAGTTTATCGTAACCATGACATCACGTTGCATTAATCGACGGCATGTTCTTTTTTCTTAAGTAGTTTTATTTTCGCCATTTCTATAAGAAAATACTTTTGTACCTGCGGCTCCTTTGTAACTATATGGACACAGAGTATTGAAATAGCTCGTTTCAAATTATGAACGTCAACAGCTTGCACTTTTAAAGTGACAAAAGTGACCGGTTGGCTCCATGCGCCTAGAGTCTTGCTGTTGTCGGCCGTATTGTTTCTGTGCCTGAAACCATGCTGAAACTTGAATATTGAAGTCATGCGGAAACCAATGACTGACATTGATTGTTGAACTACGCTAAGCGTTATTCAAAATTAAGATCGTAGCGACCGCTGGTCAATGTTACCCCTCCAACGCTTGCATCTTCTTCTAGGAAACGAAATTTTTTTTATTTTATTTTACTTTCATAGGGTCCATTGTCGTTTGATGAATCCGGTGAAAGATTAGGGAAAGTGAGAATTCTACAATACAGGAATGGTAAGTCAGGAAATTAAAGTTTTCCTGACAGTATATGGCTCAGCTGAAGGTGTGCGTGTTGCTCTTCTTGGGGGGTTGCTAAGAGCAATGACATAACAACTGCTCATTACTGATCTCAGGCTTGACGCAATATATAAATTTCAACAGATGTTTCCCCTTTTCATGACAGATGGCAAAGGACACTGAGAAAGGGGTTAAGCGAAGCAAATTTCCTGGCCCCTAGATTTGTTTCTGTATTTTGAAGGTAGTGAGAGAAAAATGTAAAAAGCATAATTACAAAATCGCCAGGGTCTGAGATTTTTCTCGTCTACATCTCTTTATAATGTTATTCCCTCTGGATTATTTATTTATTCCATCATCTCATTAGAGTATTTGATATTGAGTGCATAGTCGTCAAATCTTTCAACCAGAAGATGACTCTTTTCAACTCGTAGATAACGGGACTGGAAATGATCTAGGATCAATCAGTATCTGATTTAGAGCCAATCCCAAGCAAGTAATTGTAAAAAATTTTCCACCGCAACTAGACCCAGGTCTTTTTATCAAGATTTATTTGGTCATCGAGAAATACACACGTGTAAATTCTGCTTCGACCGATTTTTGAAAATTCCTCTTGCATCTTGAACCTTGTCACATTTACTGTACTACAAATCTACCGCGAGCTTTTTAGATAAACAGAAGAACTATATTGCAATAAGTTTTAGTCAAACAAAAACGTTTCCCATAAAGTGCTGTTTTAGAGTTGAATAACGTTTTTTTCCATTTTATTCAAAAAGCTCGAGGTAGATATGTAGTAAATGTACAGATGTACCTGATGCAAAAAGAATTTAGAAAATCGGTTGAAATAGAACTTACAATTGTGTGTTTCTGGATGATCTACTAAATCTTGACAAAAGGGCTTGGGACTTTATTCAATAATTGTCATATTCAAACAAGATATGATAATTTATGCTGGTTTTATGGCTGATTAAATTATACATATCCTAAATCATAATTTTTATATTTATTTATTTGTAGGAACGACTGTCGAGATTGCTAAATTTGATTCGATAGTAAATAATATAAGCTTTGTTCATAATGAAGAAATGCTCATGTGGAACGGTAAGCTGCTGCAAGCATATTTGATTTCAAACTTATCCGATTGGGAGAATATAGTATGGGATATCTAACTGGAGGCTGACTTTGTTTGCTAACATGATACATATAACGCGATTATAAATACCATCGAATTTTTTTTTATCGATGCGTAATTGCGTTCGATACATAACGAAGAATTCGTTTTATGTGTTAATGAGTCCTCTATAATCTACATTTCATAAAGATGACTGATATAACTGATAAAGTTTTATTGACTAATTTCCTATACGAAAACACTTTTAATATTCCCAACAATATGTCATTTTACCGCTTTAAGGTCACTTGCTATTTAAAGAATGCCATTTCAGCTGTGACTTTGATCCGTCTCAGCTACATACAGCTTGCCACATGTATACTCAATAAGTCCCTTGAGAATTACTCAAACAAAAGATTATTAACCCTATAGTACCGTTAGTAAATTGTAGGCCCTTTATTAGTGCACAATATTTTGAAAAGACCGTGACCCAGGGATATATTTTTATACATATGTAACAACAATATGGCTGTTGTGGAAAAATCATATTAGTGGAATAGTGTATTTATTTATTTATTTATTTATTTATTTATTTATTTATTTATTTATTTATTTATTTATTTATTTATTTATTTATTTATTTATTTATTTATTTATTTATTTATTTATTTATTTATTTATTTATTTATTTATTTATTTATTTATTTATTTATTTATTTATTTATTTATTTATTTATTTATTTATTTATTTATTTATTTATTTATTTATTTATTTTGTATTTATCATTTTTCCACGAACCGGGTAAGCTTACAGCTTTTTTTCACTGGGGTGGTTGGTTAATTTGTTAGTATTTTGAAGCTTGTGTGCGTTTAACAGCCGGATGCCCTTCCTGACGCCAACCTATAGTGCTTCGGACAGGGATTGAACCCGAGACCCTGCGGGCCGTGGTCCAACACCCTAGCCACTACACCAAGACCGCAAGTGATGTTTCATTCGTTTGATTTCAGGTAAACCTATACCGCGTGATTTTCCTATGGAAGTTCGTGAAGAAGAGATTTTTTCCATTGCCATGGTAGCCGTCTTGTGGACAATTGCATGTCTTGGATTTATTGCAGCTGGTGCCTTCTTATACCTTAATATCAGACACAGGAAGAACAAGTATGTATAACTGTAGCATATTGATAATTGTAGAGTATTCACTTCATTTTTTAAAAACATTTATTATTTTCAACAAGAGTTTCTAAAAAACATTCGTATTCTCAATTCTTTACAAACTACTGTAATTCTGGAATTGAAATTGGAATTCTCAAAATATTACACAAACTTATTATAATGGAATTCGAGAAAACGATATTCTGAGGTCAGAACAATTTGAGGCTCGGGTCGTGAAATGCTGAGCCTCAGGCCAAGGTTACGCAGTTACTGGTCCGTTGTTACTGTTCCGCTGTTACTGGTCCGTCGTGACTAACTCTTATTGATATTGTAAATAATTCATTTATGTCTATTTCCTTTCGTCATTAGGCTAATCAAGATGTCATCTCCAATGATTAATAATATAATTATATTCGGTTGTATGTTGTGTTACATTTCTGTTATAACATTTGGTATCGACGGTCGACTTGTGTCGAAAGAAAAATTGCCTGCTGTATGTGAGGTAAATATTGAGAATGATCTTTGTTTTTTAGAAAACATATGTACACAATGTTGTCATTTGATTAAAATGATGAGTGAATTTGTATTTTGCCATATACCATTGTCTCAAGCTTGGGCATGCTTTCGTTATTTGCAATTCAGGTCACTTTATAGAAATTAAGAGTAGATGAAATAGATTTCCTTTGAGTTCTTTTCAACCTCGTTTCGATATTCCTCAATAAAACTCATAATTAAGGATACCGTTATATGTCCTATACGATAGAAGGAAGTAGCAGTTTACATTTAAGTAGTTATAATATTATATTTTCTGATTTCTACATTATATTTTGTTTCATTTTTGTTACTAGATATCCTCTTGGACACTTTCAATTGGCTTTACACTGAGTTTTGGAGCTCTTTTTAGTAAAACATGGAGAGTTTACAAAATTTTTACAGCTGCACGTTCAATGGAAAAAGTTGTAAGTACTATTAATAGTGATATGTTTATTTAATTATGCCGAATATTTATACAGGATAGAAACTTATTAATGCTTGTCCTGTGTGTACATAAATCCCATATAATTAATAAAAATATAATCAGACATCAATGTTTGTTACTAATTGTTTCACGCTTTTATTTTTTTGCGTTGATTTATTATCTAAAAGTACCTAAAACCACTCATTTTTAATATTTTTTTGTCGGACAACAGTCACAACAGTGAGACGTTTTTCTGAAATGTCGTAACTGTGGTCAATAAAAACACATTATCGAGGATGTTCTTGATATCGGTCGTACAAACTGTTTCTAGATTTGAATCATTCATTGTTTAAAGATGTTAATTATAGTTTAATTGGATTACTTACGTAAATGTAAGATAATATTATGATCTTTTTAAAACTCTTGAAAACGCAAATTTGAGTTACACTATCTTAGTTCTCATTTATTATCTTGATTTCATGCATAGATAAAAATTAGTACAACATGTTCAAATTGTTTTTATCTTCTTGAACATATTCAGAGCAAATATAAAAGTTCTAATAGTGAATAATATTACTGTGTCATCACGGCATGAGTATCACAAGTGGATTCTACTAGAAACATTGGGGTTAAATTATCCTGGTCTGGGGGATAGTTAGACCACTCTTCGAGCCCAATTGTCAAAGAAGTCCTGATACAGCTCTGTATGTGTTAGTGGAAAAATTAATCCATCTGTTGTCCATCTGCTGCAAGATGCCCATTGTTTGCTATCCAATGATTTTCACCAACATCAACTATTGCACTGTGCTATGTTGATTTTGAAAATTATTTCAATGAAGCATAATAGTAGATCCTCTATATACTTCCACGAGATTTCCAAGCATCGGCTCTATGGGAACGTATATCAAAAGCCATTATCAGATTCTCTAGAAAGTTTTAGGGTGTGAATTCAGGCATCTTCCAAACTGTCCTATGTACTTCCTTTTCTCATTACTTCAACAAATCAAAAAGCATTAACATTTAAAATTTTCCGTAAAATTATTCCAAACATAATAAAATGGATTTCAGTTCTCACATGCTGGAACTTTTGAAATCCACCTTCAATATTAAAAAACTTTTCTCCACATGTTTTCATTTCATTATGGTAACCAAATCTATGGGACAAAAAGTAGTAGGACCATTTATATTCTTAACTTAGCATATTCTTGTTTGTTTCATATTCCAGGCAATTCTTGATTGGCATTTATTTGGAATTATATTTATGTTATTTGTTATTGATGTCATCATTTTGATTACTTGGAAGCTCATATCACCATTTCATGTTGTGATTCATGTATTAAAATCAACGGTAAGTGTTACATGGATTTATTTATATCATTACTACTAACTGGTCAAGGGAGTCATGTCAATAGGGAGGTTTAGATATAGTACCAGTACCGCTTCAAGTTTAACTATTTTTTTATTATTCTTTTTTTATTATGAGAACGATGGGCCACCATACTTATACAAGTTCGAGAAGCTTAAGAGGGCCTGGAAATTTGACGTAAATTGTAAACACAGAAAATTAAAAGCTGAACGTAGATCTTGCAAACTGGATTTCCAAAAGGAAATATTTCTTTCAGGCATAATAGAATTATTTCAATTTGTTCTCGATTATTATCATGTGATTGTTGAGGTTTTTATATCATTTGCGTTTTAGACAAATGTTTTTGAAGACATCGTGTATACTCCATTCCATTTGAGTTGTAACAGTGATCATCAATTTGAATTTATGGTCAGTCAATACGCATACAAAGGATTCCTTCTTTTATTTGGATTGTTCTTAGCCTGGGAGACCCGCAAAGTGAAAGTATCCGCATTAAATGATTCAAAATACATTGGCATGTCTGTATATAACGTTGTGGCAATATCCGCTGTTGCAGTAACTTGCGTGTCAGCTTTAAACAATGCAGAGAACTTTGCTGTCAGTTACGTCATTGTGGCACTTAGCATTAACCTATGTACAACTGTCACTCTCTGCCTCGTTTTTGTTCCAAAGGTAAGATCTCTAGTCATTTGATTCCTAAAAATGTGATTGTTACTTTTGTAAGCAAGAACCGGAAGAGACAGGAATTACTCGTTTTCGAATTATTATTTCTAGGCTTCACTCCTGTCCCACAACATTCCTCGTTTAGTGCATCTGGCCCAAATTTCCCTGATTCCAATGTATAGGACTGATGGTCATGTTAGACTGCGAAACTAAATATTCAACACGCTCTAGGCACATTCGGTTACCAGACCCTTTGAGAATCAGCACTTGTAGGATCGATTTGATCAATTCAATCCATTGCTATAATTTTAAACTACAGTGTAGGCTATGCCAGCACCATAAATGAATATTTATCATATCAACCTAGTATCTACGTTATTTCCCATGTTAGTTAGAATAACCAATATATATATTGAGAGTAGAGTCAAACTCAAACTCTTTCAGAATAATGACATAATGATGATCACTATGATGGTTTACTGTCAGCAGCTCTATTATGATTATATTACGTCAATACGGAAATCGAACGAAATTGAACAATTCGATTGGTCGAATATGGTCGGACTCCGGTGAATTCTGAACTGTATTCACCGCTCCGTGTTTTCTAACCGTTATGACTGCAGTTTGTTGACAGTAATGGGAGTACAGTAACATCGTGACAGTTGAGAACATAAAACTGAAAAATTTCGTAAGAATAATTTTCAATATTTAAACGACCATTATACAAACAGTGATAAGTTACGACCAATTGCCAATTACTTTTAAAGTCAGTGACCTGCATATACGACCATATAAATAATACATATGTGCTCTTGTATTTTTAGCTTCAATTGTTCTTCAATAAACGAAATTCAGATAACCCAACTAAAAAAGTCGGTGTAAATGGTTATATGTCAAGCGATTATATTGGTAGCTCACATAAAAGTGTTGTTTCATCACGCTGCAGTAGCTTTATTGATAAACAATATAGTAATTCCATCAAACGTAATAAACCAAACGGAATGAATGGTCACAAAATTGAAATCAAAGAAGATGCTTCAGAATTTCGACAATCGCAAGCATGGTCATCCGTTACCGATATATCGCGTATGTCACTCGATAATCTTGCAAACTCACCTAATAATACTGATATGAATTCTATTGCACCAAACTCTGATAGTCCTAATAAACGTCGGATGCTGAATGCAGCAAATCAACATACTAACTCATTAGCAACAATACCAGGTGAACTAGATGATCAAGATGAAAGACTTTCTCTTGGGAGTGGAAACTCAAATTGTAGCAGTAGCTATTCTTCATCTAAACCGCCAAGCGAAGGTACAGATACAACACTTGTGTTTCCTGAGACACCAAATGGAAATTCAGAAAGTCACTTAAACCAGGATTAATCACTTGTTTTTTTCCACTAAACAAAATTATCCGCCCGCACGAGAGATAAAAATATCAAACTAGGCATGCGTTAAACAAAATACTACGAATGTCAAGTATGATGTTCAACTTCAAGAAATTTTGTGCGGGTAAATAATTTCTTATTGTGAAAAACAATCTTAATCGGTTGTGTTGCATATATATTTCTTTTAACTCGTCTATTAAATTGAGCAATTTGCCTTTCAAATTTTAATACGTCCATTCAAAGTTTCTCAAGTTGATATTATTCAAATATTGCAATAATATTTGGAGGTGCATACAAGAATTGGCAAATGACTATTGTATTGACGTACAAAATGTATCATTTATTTTTGGCACTAAGAGGGCAAACATTGTATACATGTTAACGCTTTTTAAACATTATAGACAATTCTCAATATCAAGCTTCTAAAAATTTATCATCAAACTATATGATTAATTATGTATTTATGTAAATATGATATTAAAACATAAAATTAAATAGCCGTGATTAATCTGAGGATAACTTTCACTTTATCCTTTATAATATTATAATTCATATGTTATCATTATTATTATCATTATTATTTGTAAATTGCATTATTTCGTTTCAATGTTATATATAATATATGTTATATATATATATATATATTACTTTTTTGTTTTTATTATGTAAACCAATGAATATCGCTGGTCGAATTGATCATTGCTAGGGGAATTATGCTGTTCATTTCATTAATGATTTATTATTATTAATATTACTATTATTATACTTTTCTTTGTTATATATATCTCTTAAGTAATAATGTAGTATATAAAGTTAATATCTGCATGTGAATAAATAGAACAATATATATGTGTTGATATTCAATATTCTAGAAAAATACAGTAAAAATGTTCTTGTACTGTCTATTGCCTATAAATATTATAGTATTAGAGTCATATTAAAGCCAACAGAGATGAATTGCTGCTCGAAACAACAGTCACTTTCAACGCGCCAAAACAACTGCTGACAGCAGTTTCAACCCGCTTGTTTACAGTGAACATATTGATTATTGCTTCTGAAACTGATTAAAAAGGAAGATACAATGTATGTACTTCATTGAATTCTTTATATTAATCCCATAGCTTAATAAAATTTTTGACAATATCGTCTTGTATATACGAAACATCATTGTAATTTCATGAATGTTTAAAGTTCATTTTACGCTCCCCAAAAATAATATCCAACAAAATAACAATTCAGATAATGATATAGCATCATATAAATCACTTAAAGAAATGAAAATTCAACAATACTGAAAATCTATTGCTATTAATTAAACTGATTTTATATCAGCGAAAATAATAGAACAACCACCTTCAATTTCGATCCGCATGATTGTAACCACCGATACCACCGGCGGTGAATTTCGAGTTGCTCGGAGAAACCTGCCGTTTTAGATACGCGGCGTTCGGTCAATTAAAATATATAGCTGTATATTAGCTAAATAATGTAAAGTTGTCCACACTTGTGTAAAGTAGGTATAGTGCTCAATGATAAATACTCATTTTATTTACTAGTATGTTGGGTATCGGTTTTATTTGTTGTTTTTACCTCCAAGGGGGGGGGGGGTAACTCCAAGTGCCGCATTGACACTTTGGAAAAATACGAAGTACCCGAAAAGTCCCAAAAATTCTTCAAAAGCTACCCAAATTGTTATAAAAAAGCGTGAAAATGCTACCCAAAAAGTGCAAGGGATCTGTACTTCTATATAGGCTCTGTGCGAGGATGTTCCATTAACTGTATTGGTAAAAATTCTAATCCTGTTTTCAGTTTTCAGCCTTCAAATTCAGTTTTTTCCAAAATTCTCTAGAAAATCGAAATGGGACCCAAAACGTTTGATATTCTAAAATATCCTACCCAAAAAGGATATTTCTAAGCTGGAATATGGACCCAAAAAAAGTGGCACGTCCTGGTATAGCAGCAGTATGGGAGTTACCCCCTCGAGTTCTTAACCGACTTGATCTCATTGAAATGTTAGATATCAGACCCGGGTATCAGACTTGACGATAGCTGCAGGAGTCGCATGAGTATGACTGAGATTTTGCAGACAAATACTGGCACTTGATAGTAAATATTGTACAATATGTAATTCACTGTAAATATGAATAAATACAAATCATTGATTACTATAGAATAAGTTAGTCCCAAATCTAAATATCGCACGTTGCTATAATGCTTAAATCGGTCTGCTTCCCACGGACTCCGGTTTCTTCTTTCTTTCTTCTGCTGATGCTCCCCGATGATTACTTGTATACTGGCTTGAATGTACTAATTAACGTATATTTATACCTACTATTCTATTTCTAAACATACACAAATCTTCGTCATGATTTGATTGTTTACAGGATTGAGATTTTAATATTGTCTATGGATTAAAGGTGCAAAATTGACCGGCGACCGCTGCGAGCACAAGTTGAATTTATGCGTAGCGTAATTCAACCGTCTCGCTTTGAAACAATTGTTATACATAGGCCTAATTTGTAATAAAATTCATGTCAACAATGAGTGCGTAGCGCCTGCCGGTCATTTTTACCTTTTAACTGCATAAAATACTACCGTAAAATACTACCATAAAATACCATGGTCATAAAATACTACTTAAATACAAAGGATATAATTACGCGTGACGAGGTAAACAAACAAAGTTGTACGCAATTTTACATGCAAACTCTTAAATAAATTAACCAAACAAAATGTCTATTAAAGTTGTTCAAGAAATATATGCAACTGCATCTTGCACAACTATAATAGTTACGGCTATAATACGATTACATTATACTATTTCTATTAATGCTAAATTGTTTGTGAAATGTCTGTGATGCTGACGACATATTATTTCCATCAAGTCTGTATATTAAAACAATACACAAACAACCTAATCATGTATTTCTTTGTGAGATTGCTTAGCCTATGGCTACGGAGTATCCATGAGTCTATGCTATCAGGTTAGAAAAAATAGCTAAATCACGGTTACGAAAGCGTGATTATGGGCGCGACTTATATATTATGCTGCGACAACGTTTTCAATCATGGACACCGTGATTGTGACCGTTACCGCGATTTTTGTGTAAATAGCAAATCGCATACTGCTTTGCCCGCAAACAAAACATAGACAATCATCGATTGCGCAATATCCGCCTAGACTTGACTGAGTTATTGTTCAGATTCTAGCATTGCCTTTGGATTCACTGCTAGGAGCGTTTTCACTGAGGTGACATTTTACTAACATTTTCTGATAGCGGCCATGTTGGTGTACTCGCAGCTTAGCGAGATTGCAATTGCATTATTAAATGAATTGTTTTCTAATACTCCTGGTTAAGTTTACATCGTGATTATCTCTTCATCGGTAGAACACATGATTGTTTTATTCTTCTCGTCATTTGAAATGGTTAATGAAAGGTTTTAATCGTTCTGTAACATCACTATTTGAAGTGAAACTTCGAAGATAATTTTTGTTGTATTTTGACCGTGAGAACTTTTAAACCGACAATTCATCATTTGTTTGGGGGCTTAAACAAGACAGTATTATATATTTATTGTTTATATTGTTTTCTGAAGCTATTTCTTACCTTAAACTGCTAAGCAGCTCGTCATGGTTTTATTTCGAATATATTGTAAAGACTATTTAAACCAATTTGTCCATGCGACAACAATAACAAGGCTATACTCCGAAGGGAAAATTTCACATCATTTACGTCATAAAATTGCGCTAGGCCCTTAGTAAAATTAGTAAGGAATAAATATTCTTCTGGTAATAGTTTATTGGTTTGCCTGGTTATTTGTTGTTTACATTCTTTAAAGTTGTTTATTACAATGTTTTAATTCTGCTGCGACATCAACTTGCAACTTCGCACGTCATCTACAACTCACACCTGTATTATAAGTAGTGAAAATCACTTGATATCTATAATCTTGGTTTGGTCTAGGGGTGGAGTAGGGGTGGAGCGTCTGTTTCCTGCGCATGGGGTTGGGGTTCAATTGTAACGATCCGCTATATCATTTTTCCTTTTTGACTCATGGTTACGGAGTATTGTATATTTATTGTTTGTATTGTTTTCTGAAGCTATTTATTACATTAAACTGCTAAGCCAGTCGTCACATTCTTTATAGTTTTTTATTAAAATGTTTTAATTTTGCTGAGACATCAGCCTGAGGCGAGACAACCTCGCATGTCATTTACAACTCACACCTGTATAATAAGTAGTGAAAACCACTTTAAATCTTTCAGTCTAGGTTTGGTCTAGGGCCCTAGGGGTGGAGCATTTGGATCAAGCGCATGGTGTTGGGATTGAACCCTAAGGGTCTTCAAAACCATGTTCTTCTTTTTTTTCATTTGATTCATTACTTGGATATTTTTTTCTTCTGATAGTTTTAATCTGGCTTCGTTTCACCGTTTTCAACTTTTATTTCATTATTTCATTCCTAATATCTATCTCATATTTTTTATTTATTTTATTTATCTAAGTTATACAATAATAATTATTATATTGATTTGATTAATTTATTTGATTTGATTTGATTGTTTATTTTATGCTATTTTATTGAAGTTGATTTTTTATGTGATCTGATTTCATATCATTCGATTGGATTGATTTTACTTCATTGAACTTGATTTGATTTGATTTTTCTTTGCATGATGATTTGATTGAGTTGATATTCTATTGAATTTGATTTCAATTGATTTATTTTGATTATTATATCATTCACCATGAGTCCGAGCGTAGCGGAGCTATTTTTTCATTTCTCTTTGACCCCAGTCTCCTACTTTTGTCTCTCACGTGGGCTGGTCAAAGCAGAGCCATCTATTTACATAGATGGCTCTGGGTCAGAGCTGTTGCAAATATAGCTAAGTAATTCTGAGTAAAATATTATACTTTTTCTAATAATGGCTTACCTTAATTTGCTTTTTGCGATATTAATTATCATTTTGCCTCAGACAGCACCTTATCTTTCACAATGCCATGAAAATGGTTGTTATTTCAAAATTGATGGATATATCTCACTTGAAAGTCCTTACTATCGAGTTTTCAAGAAAGATACTGCTTCTTGCCAAGATTTATGTTCGGGAAACATAACTTGTGCTGCATTTAACAGTATTGTTGTTATTAAAAACGAAAATCACTTATGTGAATTATTCATGGTTAAAATCAGTGATATTACTAATGGTCATCTTCAAAAATTGGAGCAAGGGAAGTACTCTGAAATAATCAAATCCACGATGGTAAGGTTTTATACATTGTATTGAATTTTCAGATATTTTCGCTCACGTTTCAATAGACAGAATATTCAGAATTTCAAAAACATCTTTGTCTTCCATCCATTGTATTTTACAGCAACACATCATTTATTTTGCTCCATATTTAGACTTGGTTGTGTTGCTTTTTTCAAGCTTGCATTAATCAAGATTGCATAAAGTAATCGCTAATAATTTGTTGAGTTTCCTAGGCTAATAATTTATAAACAAAAAATAGATTTTTATCTTTTTAATCGCATAGATTTTTATCTATGTCTCATCATGGTCTCATTACGCATTCCTCGTACATAAGGAAATCGTCGCTTCGGTGTTTCTCGACCTATGTTCTATTTTAATTGCACTTAAATCAAACTATTAGCCAACAAGATAATAAACAACCCCGAATATAAAGTTGAAATTCATTTCATCATGTAACTAAATTATATTACCAAACGCAGAAATTGAAATGTTATTTGTAGTTATTTTAAAATAGGCTCAGTATATAGGTAAAGCATTTAAAACATGAAACGTGTTTCCTATACTTTTTTGATGGTGTACTGTATACAAGTTTGAACTGATTCGGGGCTAGTTTAGAATCAAAATTTATCTAAATTAATTTGCAATTTCGGTTGTGACACAAAAGAGAGATTTCGCTATTGTGCTTTGACAAGTTGTGCCAAATTATGTCCTAGACTTCTGGAGACAGATTCTTACATCCTTTGAGATTAATTTCCAACAACAATAAAAACAGAAACTTTCTCCAAGGGATTATTTACTGCAATCCTAAAATTTTCACTAAATTTCAAAATGCATAGATAGTATATATGCGACAACAGGTTGCATGAAATCACAAGCAATGTTGATTTCTATAATCTATAGCTGGTACCAGCAGATTGAAGAGCCAATTTTGTAAGAAATTTTAGTCATCAACAAACAGGTAATATTGAAATCGAACGGAGTCGAGCAATTCGATTGGTCGAACATGATCGCACTCCGGTCAATTCTAAACTGTATAGACTGTTCCGTGTTTTGTAACCGTTATGTTGAAAAGACGCAACGGATAATTGCGTTGTGTCTTAAAAACACATTAAAATTCACATTATGGTTATATGTCCAAAATTGACTTGTTAATCGTTGACTAAAATAGTTATTGATTTGAGACTCAGAGAATGTAAGTTTTGGTTTCATTATTTTGGCTTGGATTGTTTTTACTTTTGCTTTTTTAATAAAATTATATTGTGGTTTTAAATTTTCACATAAAATCACTTAAAATCTTTTAAAAATGTCAAAATTTTTTATTTACCTGGTAAACAGAAACTGGGATTTATTTATTTAATTCAGTACCAGCTGGGAATATGTCGTTTAGACTCTATACCATACTTTGGGTTTGCTATTTTTAATCAGAAACTTGCATATAAACCTTCATTGCTTGGTGTTTGTTTCGTCTACTTTTTCCAGTAATTTCTCATTGATTTGAGTACTAATTTGAGTGATTATATCTGCGTATAATTTAACTCGTTATCCCTGAGGACGGTTTCCATATAGGCATTTACTTTTTTTACTTGCTTTTTGTTTTGTTTTACTTCGTTTATTTTTTGTAGCAGTGATAAAAAACAGATAATCCAATGCCATATATGTATATCATGCATGTAACTCTCATTTCTTATTTCTGATTCTGCATTCTATACACTATTTAGTATTTATGTATGTATGTATGTATTTTTTGTCAAATATGACGCGAGCACACAGGGATGTACAGCCACTTATGTGTGCCAGATGTGTGCCGCTGAATAATTAATAAATAAATACAAATGTTTTAATCTATTTTTAATCATTTGTATAACGAATAATATGACAATTTTTATTGTATTTTTCATTTTTTTTATTGTATTAATATTTATTTATTTATTATTAACGATTTTATGAGAAGTAGTGCTAAATTAATAAATTAATTTTAATAAAGTTGAAGAAGAGGTGTTAGAAAAAGTACAATATTGACTCAGGTCTACTTTATTCAGTTCTGATCTAAAAGTTGAGATATTTCCACAAATCACTACATTATTAGGAAGATCGTTCCACCATGAAATCGTTCGCATGGCGAATGCATGCTGGAGGAGGCTGAGACATTATAAAATTAATTTATACAGAGTACGTGAAAATGATTACGAATTTTTTTTTATTTTTTTATTGTTATTATTATAAATTTGAATGAAATGCTGAGGTTAATAAGTTGATACATACATAATTTTAAAATATCGAAACCTTGCGAAATGATTGCTATGTAGTAAAATTATATTTCTGATTGTTTATATAAAGTCTTGACATGTTAATCCTCGTATCTCAATTTCATAAATGCAGGGTGGTCTTGAACTGATTTTTTGACAAAGTTTGATTTTAGACTGAAAAACAGTGCACATTTACACCATACTGGAATACCTGTTTTTTGTGCGCCGAAGATTACGCCAGCAGAATTTGCATTGATTGAAGCCATTTTTCCATCTTTTGCGCCAAAAATCAAATATCCAAAATTTTTCAATGACGTCATATTTATTTGGTCTCGTTTTCATTCGATTGTTTTTGATGATTTACATAACCTTTTGATTTCCAATAATTCGATATATACGTACCTGTTCTGTATGGTTTATAATCACAAAATCATGGAAGTCAGTGTCTAGCAGTGAGAGCTTTACTTGAATTTGATAGCGAGACCTTAAGCGAGACTATCCCATGGACTGTCCTCGATCGCTTCGATATTTAGTGTGTGTTTAATGGAGATGTTAATACGTTCTGTAGCGTAGCGACAACAGACAAGCAAAACATTCAACGAAGGCTGTCAAATGTGATTTAATATTTCGATTACTTTTTAAAATAGTTTTGAAAGTAAATAATTAGAATGTAAAAACAATTCAATAGTAACTCATAGAATTGTGTTTGTTTTTCTTGTGAATAAATATTTTCTTTAAATATTGCTTTGGAGAATCATCCTCAATTCTTCATTAGTAATTGATACCTTTGCATCTAATTTTCTAATTTTTTTCAACTAAACAATGTTACCCGCGTAAGTGTAAGCCAAAAATGTCAACGATGTGCGCTGCATTTAACAGAATTCAAACTTATCCGAAATTCTTTAGTACGGACTTTACTACAAAATGGTTGGATTGATTCTAAAGAAAGGTCTCACATAAGCGGGAATTTCGTTTATCCGAAGTGCACTTGAGAGGTATCTTCAGAAATCTATCAAAAATGAAACATGCTAGAACTACACCATACTTCAAGTTTCACAGCAGAAGATGATCATCAGGTGATTTATTTCAACTAATCAATTTTCATTTTTGATTTGACTCTCACTCTATGACATGCACTCTGATTAATTTCATTGAGCACTATACCAAGAATTGATGTGGAGCAATCCCATTATTATTATTATCATTATATTATTATTATTATCATAATATTATTATTATAATTATTATAGCTCATTCAATAATAAGAGACAAAGATGAGGCAAAGCCTTTTTCCGTTAAGCCCGGTTTCCACTTGACGAAAAATTCGCTGCAGCGAAAATTTCGCGGCTAAAAAGCCAAGTACGCATGCGCTGTGTGACGTTGCACACAATTTTGGACCACGCAGGTTTCGCTGCAACTTTCGCTGAAGCGAAAAAAGTAGTTGGAATTGATCCTACTTTTTTGCGATTCGCTGCAGCGAAAAGAGAATCAAACCAATGCAAATCATCTGAAAATGATGTTGTCATGACATTTTCAGCAAACAAGATGGCGGGATGAAATTTGTAGCCTGTATTGCTTTGTTGCCTGAAATTTGTAGCCTGTATTTTGTCAATTGTGAATCTCCATTCTCCAGTCACCAAATAACGCAAACAAACACATGGTTTTCTCATGTGAGTATCGTTCTTTTCAATTTTTATACCAATCATTACATAAAATTGTTCAAATGTCGAATGACATATTTTCGAAGAGACCGGTAAAAATATTCGATGTCGTAGATCTTCATTTCCTTTACGTGTAAATGAAACTCTCCTTTCTCTTTCCTCTCTTCAAATAATTTCCGGATCCAGAATAGTTTACTGTATTTTCTTGCATAAACTCTACGTCTTCTGAGCAGAAACATTTGAATAATTTGTAGTCGTGCAAGCAATACAGCTTCCAAATTGACTGGTGCCATGATGGATTTTCATGAAATGCAGATTTTGGCGCGCGAAAAAAATTTCAAGTGGAAATGAACCAGCGAAAATTTCGCCGCGAAAGTAGCCGCGAATTTTTCGCTGCAGCGAAATTTTCGTCAAGTGGAAACCCCGAGTAAAGCCCGGTTTCCACTTGACGAAAAATTCGCTGCAGCGAAAATTTCGCGGCTAAAGAGCCAAGTACGCATGCGCTGTGTGACGTTGCACACAATTTTGGACCACGCAGGTTTCGCTGCAACTTTCGCTGAAGCGAAAAAAGTAGTTGGAATTGATCCTACTTTTTTGCGATTCGCTGCAGCGAAAAGTGAATCAAACCAATGCAAATCATCTGAAAATGATGTTGTCATGACATTTTCAGCAAACAAGATGGCGGGATGAAATTTGTAGCCTGTTTTGCTTTGTTGCCTGAAATTTGTAGCCTGTATTTTGTCAATTGTGAATCTCCATTCTCCAGTCACCAAATAACGCAAACAAACACATGGTTTTCTCATGTGAGTATCGTTCTTTTCAATTTTTAGACCAATCATTACATAAAATTGTTCAAATGTCGAATGACATATTTTCGAAGAGAACGGTAAAAATATTCGATGTCGTAGAGCTTCACTTCCTTTACGAGTAAATGAAACTCTCCTTTCTCTTTCCTCTCTTCAAATAATTTCCGGACCCAGAATGGTTTACTGTATTTTCTTGCATAAACTCTACGTCTTCTGAGCAGAAACATTTGAATAATTTGTAGTCGTGCAAGCAATACAGCTTCCAAATTGACTGGTGCCATGATGGATTTTCATAAAATGTAGATTTTGGCGCGCGAAAAAAATTTCAAGTGGAAATGAACCAGCGAAAATTTCGCCGCGAAAGTAGCCGCGAATTTTTCGCTGCAGCGAAATTTTCGTCAAGTGGAAACCCGGCTTAACGGAAAAAGTCTTTTGCTTCATTGAGTCATGGTTACGTAAGTGACCTTGAGTCTATCCTGTCATGGTGGAAACGTTTTTATTTCATTTCATTTCATTTTTGACCAAATCTATTGCTCTTTTGAAATAACGTTCAACATACAGTGAAACCTGTATATGTGATGGGGGGCTCGCACTCCTAGATAGACCACGCTAAACGATATGGGCGGACTGTACTAAACCCAAAGCGTCAGGTTTCTCTAGTGTGCCTTCAACTATGACAATAGCAATAATCAACCAGCTAAGATGATTCAAGTCTTCAACTTGAATATAGCCAAAATGTGTTCCCGTAAAATGTAACTTATAATCAGAACGAACTCACCCAGTTCAACTTTACTAACGAAGTCAATATAATAGTATATTACTCCGGGAGCCAAGACAAGACGCAACCAAGACAACCAAATTATATGTCCAATACTTGTATTCTAGCAATAACCAAAATCTTAATAATAATAATACAGTTTATAATTCTTCTTGTTGTTGACTTCTTCATGCTCTTGTTAACTTCAACTCTAACTAAAACTTACAAATGACTCTGTATTTATACTAAATTCTATTTACGTAAATGCCAAAGTCCAAATAATACTAATACAATAAATGGATTAAGAAAGGAACAATTTTTACATAATACGGAATAAACATATCAATTATAAGCTATTATTAAACTAACAAACAGGAACATTTCTAGTTAACTACAATTTTGTTCCGCTCTATAACTATCTGGTAAGTGACGCATATATCTGAGTAGACGTATGACGTCAACGTGTTAGGTTTTGACATATGATCAATTCAAACGCGTTCTGTCATCAACAGTATATAACAGCCAGCTACGAGAGATATATAAATTGACCATTATAGACAGGTGGCCTTTATACACAGGTTTGATTCAATAGAAAATACTATTTTAAACATTGCAAGAGTGACCACTGTAGACAGGTGGCCGCTTTATAGAGGTGACCGTTATAAGATGTTTGACTGTACTGCTTTGCGTGCTAACAAAGGTCGAACAAAAAACGATTGCGCAAGAAACACCATTTTATTGTTAAAAATACAATGGGCATACTGTGTGATTATTCCAAATTTTTAGCCAAATTTTTTTGACAAAAATTTTTTTCCATTGCCCGCCATGATGGCCGACACGCAGCTTAAAAATAAGTAATGTAGACGGTGTCGCCCTACCGAAGGCACCCGTACCACTCCTCTATTTCTAGATGAGTGGCTTTTTTCGCTGAGAGCAATGATTTTAAACGCTCTTTGTTGATCTCAGCCGCGACACTGCAGATCAATTTCAACAGATTTCATGGCAGATAAGTCTTGATTGTCAATGCGCAACGATGCACTGCAGCTACTCACAATGCAATTCCCTCTGGACCATTCCATCCGCCATCCTCAAATGGTACTCATTTGATGTTTCAGATATAGTCAAGGCTGAGTTGACCTTAGGGGGATTTGAATTGAACCACAGTCGATCAGATATGATCCGATTTGAAGTTCCGGTTACTCTGCCATCTGAGCTAATCCTCCCATTACACGCAGCTTAGCGAGATTACAATTGCATTTTTAAATTAAATGTTTTCTAATACTCCTGGATTAGTTTACATCGATCTCTTCATTGGTAGAACACATGATTGTTTTCTTCTTCTCGTCATTTGAAATGGTTAATGAAAGGTTTTAATCGTTCTGTAACATCACTATTTGAGGTGAAACTTCGAAAACAATTGTTGTTGTGTTTTGACCAAGAGAACTTTTAAACCGACAATTCATCATTTGTTTAGGGGCTTAGACAAGACAGTTATTATATATTTATTGTTTGTATTGTTTTCTGAAGTTATTTATTACATCAAACTGCTAAGCCAGTCGTCATGGTTTTATTTGGTTTATGAAAATGTTTTAATTCTGCTGCGACATCAGCTTGAGAAGAGATAATTTCGCACGTCATTTACAGCTCACACGTGTGAAAATCACTTCGTTTGTTATGTCTTGGTATGGTCTAGTGGGTAAACAGAATATTCAACAGGCTGCATGGAGTCATGCGCAGTAGCACCCTGTCCCGTCTGATATTTTGCCCACATCTGAATTAAATTTGAATCTCGCACGATTGACTGTACTTCGGTTTGATTTGTATTTCAAACTCAACTTGACTTTGAGATTTCTGATGGCGGCCAGAAAATGGCGGTCTTGTCCGGATGTAATGAGATTAAAGTTTCAAAATAACAGCTTTCGACAATAGTCATCGTCATATAATATAATTTGTGTGGATACAAAGTTCTTATCCTGGTCATCGTAAAATTCCAGTACAGTTGATGTAACATTTATCAATTATTTGCACGTCTACGTTGTTACTTATCAACGAACAGTCTAACAGAGACAGAGTACACGGTGTATTTTTAAATAGCTAATATTGAATATTGGACAGGGTAAGGGAAGATATTTGAAAAATTAACATGAAGTATGGTGTAATCTAACTCAGCTTTGAATAGTAAGATATGATAATATCAATATAACATCAAAACATGAATAGATTGTACACATAGAATAGGCTAATCTATATTTTCTAAAGTCATTGCTCGTAGACTAGCCTACCTTCAAATCATAGTCCATAACCTACATTAATCAGAAAAGTAAGGGAAGGAGCTCACTCAATCAAGTAAGGGCTAAGGTACTAACTGATGATAGATAGGCTTAGTGATCCACTGTCTTTGATCTGATATAGTATTTATTAAATTACAAAAAAGCTAACATTAATGAGCGACTATTATGGAAGAGCTTTTGGTCTCCACTACACACAAGCACACACCACAACCTTGTATACAGTATCTCAATTCAGTTGAAAACTAATAATTATTGTTTTTAAAAACAACTTATCTGAAATAGTAAACAAACTTATCTATTCGTATTTTAGACTTTGCAACACTGAGCCAGAGTAAATGTTTGTAATATTGTTTAAAATCATAGAAATGTAGGCTACTTGCAGAACAAAATCCTCTGATAAAGTGTTCCACCGTGGATATAGCACAGCTAATAAATGGATTCTTAACCACTTGCAGAAACAGGATAATTGTGGCATTTGGGACGATTACTTTGTCATAATCCTTTACACCTTGCCTATAATAATTATTAATTAATATGTATCAACATGTGTGTATATGCATCAATATGAGATACTTACACAACAAATAACTAATGCACAATCTACAAGATTATAGGCTAAGCTACTTTTTGATTTATAAAGGGTAGGCCCCTAGGCTACAAAGTTGAAAGAGACGGCATTCTGAGGTGATCAGTCAAGATAATTAAAATTTAAGCAACATCGGTAATCTTCATCAGGATGTCTCGTGATATTAAACTACCTCCTAGAAAATTATGTTAGACATACGGGAGGCTGAGAGCTCGACTGTACGCGGACATATGTTTTGTAGATTAAGCCTAATAATCGGCAAAGAGAAATGTTAACATTTCAATAGCAAATATGCCCCTAACATGCCTTGGCAGAAATCATGAAACAATAGAGGGATGGTTTATATTTCGTGTAGGGCCTACTTCTGTGTGTGTACTCTTTTACTAAAAATATTATACATTTATGAAAATTGATGTTCTTAAGGCAAATATCAAAATAATGAGTTGAAGTTTAGAAATAGGCTAGATACAGTTGAAATCTGTGTATAGCAGCCAGCTATGAGAGGTAGATAAATTGATCAATGTAGACTGGTAGCTCAATAGTAGAGTGCATGCAGTCCCTGTGGGAGACTGGGGTTTGATTCCTCATCGCCTCACACAATGTATTTTATCTATACGTACCAGTAACTTTCATGTAATAGAGCTAATTGTAATTTCAATTAGTTGATTATAAATTTGATTGCTGTTCAGACATTCATCCCTATGCAAACGAGCTTGAAGCTTATGTGGTTAAATTTAAATTGTAAACTGCGAAGTGAAACAAAATTATCCCATCACACCATTAGATGCAGGTGGCCTTTATATGCAGGGTTGATTAGATAGAAAATACTATTTCAGGCATACCAAGAGTGACCACTGTAGACGGGTGGCTGCTGTATAGAGGTGACCACTATGAATTCTGGCAAAGGGGCATGTGGCCATTGTTTTCAAATTAATTTTAATAAGACTAGGCGTTTGGCGTGGTCCTGGAATACTGTAGCAGAAAAAGCTACATGGGTGCAACCCTGGGCAGCACAATGCTGTACCAAAACCTTTGAAGCCATTGTTACTCGAGTCTTGTAGCTAATCTGTCTCCCCTACTACCTTCTTTTAAGTCACTTCAGAATCAATCAAATGCGTTTCTAATTTTGTACTGATTTTGTTGGAAACTCTCCTCTTACATCCCCTCTGAGTTTTGAATCTCTCTCTTGTCACGTGGGTATTTTCAGTGTGCATTGTTTAAGGTAGTCAAATTAGCCCTATTCACAAATATATTCATAAACAGGATAACAATAATTATGGAGCAATTTCTCTTTGCCTGTATTGTCGAAATTAATTGAATTCATTTAACAACTATCAATTTACCAATCATGAATTAGAAAACGTTCCTGCACAACAGTAGTAAGTTTCACTTGATGTTTACATCTAGAAACAAGAAAGATTTTGTTTGATGCCTTTGTTTTCCATCATTTCGAATACTGTGCTGACGTCTGGGAGAACCAACAGTATGCAAAAACACCTTGATTGCCTACATAATCTACTGAACAAGGATACATGGCATTGGTGTCCTTTATATTATCGATGATTAGAAATAAAGTATACGCTAAGTAAAGCTCGTGTTCAAGAATGTTTGGAGAAGGTGCCTATTTAACTTGCGCTAGTGCAAGTTTCCCTGTCTGTTTTGATCCTCTCACAAGGCCCATGGCTGCCACCTAGTCTGCTGCTCTTTGGTTAATCCGTAAAAGTATACGCAAAATGCAGGCTGTGATAACAGTTCTTGAACTTTAAATGGACCAACAAATATTCATGAATTGTTCATGAAAAACAGGTCATTTAACCAGCTATAGCTATGTTCAGCTCAAACTATCAAGGCTGTAAAAATTGTCAGTAAGAATTGAAAGCAGCACAAAAATAAGTGTATAGTATGAAGATCAGTATGTATAGTACTGCACTTTGAAAAGTTGAAACGGCTCAACACAACAGTTATTCTAATGTTTCTTGAAAGGCCTATTCAAATCGAAAAACTACTTTTAAAATAACTTCTCAGAAAAGTGACTACTGCCCAGAATTTGTAAAACAGCCTTGTATTTAAGGTTCATGAATAGTTATGGACTCAACAAATTTTTCGTAGGGGAATATGCCTACTTATTTGCGTAGCACCAACCAAAGATAAATCTATGTGAAAATCATATGATAATAATTAATGAAATATTTTGTAATAATAAAATGAAATAAAATTTAAAAGAAACTTTCTTAAAAGCATTAGGACCAAATTTCTGAGTAATGAAGAATCATACCCTTTGGCCTCTATAATATAAACTTTGTAATAGAATCTACATTAATCATACTATCACAGAGTCATATCTGACAGGTATAATTTAAGTGAACAACCTTCAACCTTTTGGCTGTGTTTAAAATCAAACCCACAACGAAAGTAAAACTAAAGTGACAATATTGTCAATTACGAATAAGAAAATATAATAATTAAAGAATTTGACCATTCCAAAAGTACATATATATGTTAGTTGTGAATAACAAATTTAACCTCTGAAAGTTTTGAGCCTCATTTATTTTGCACCTGCGTATTAAAGATGTGCGAATCCAATCAGATTGGATTGCATCCAGGTAGTATTCCAGATGATTTTGGATTTTGAAACTTGGAAGAGTATTTGTACTTTGTAGCGATTAATCAATGTGTTCTAGTTTCCTCTCAACTGACTGCTTCTTGTACATATAGCGACATTCATGTTCCACTCTCTAGTATTCCACTCTCTAGTACATCAATTACACGTTTGATGTGAAATGAATTATACAATTTCTTCAAGGAAATGATCAAGATTATTGATTCATTGTACGTATTGTATTATCATTTTGATGTGCTGTATGTGACTGTCTCATGTCAGCACCCTATATAATTCCTGTAATCTATCTATGTTGTCTATGTGTAGATTGAATAATAAATGAGATACAGTTTAGCCTTCATTGTGCTCACTATCCATTGGGTCTCGAATATCAATTAGTTGTTGTTATAGCAAAGCCAGCTATACGACATACAGTGATAGTACGTCACATTTATTCATGCTGGTATTTATTATTGCTGTGTGGTAGTTTTGTATTTTATCACAGTAGTAGCCTAGTAACTAAGTGTCTTTTTTTTGTCTTTATCAGTCCTTTGAAAAAAAGTTTGTATAACTTAAAGGTTCTGAATAAATGATGATGATGATAACTAAGTGTCTAACGCAGAATATCCAGCATCAAGTTAAAAGACATCTGATTAAAGCGCCTGAGACTGTATCAAGCAATCATCCATAAATCTATACATTAAAAACTTGGATTAGTTTACATTAATTACAAATTATTTGCTTCAAATCGGATTATATTTATAATTGGCATATTGCTTCAAATCGGATTGGAATCGAATCGGATCATTACAACATTCATACCCGTAATCAATTTTGTGTAAATTCGATCTGATGCACACTTCAATGCGTATGGTCTTGCTTCAAGATGGCATGAACATATATACTGGCTCTTGCTATCATTGAACTATACTACAGTTACGCCTACTTGTAGTTTTTAAAATTGAAATAAATTGATTAAAAGCCTATCGTTCATTCATGCATTTTTAAATATTTACATTGTTTTATGGAATTCAGATAATTGATATTTTCTGAATTGATTAATACTGCACGCTGTTAGTTTTGAAGCTTCAATATAATTGTTTATGGTATGACGACTTTCAGCGCAATACACTGCAACTGACTTGTTTCAGTCAAAACTCTGTGGCTTGGTAGAGATTTTATTGATAAGAAGTACTATATTAACATATCATATCATAACTAACATTTTGAAATATATTGAATGTTTGAGAATTATAAAGATTTAAAAAATCAATTTCTTATTCAATGAATTGATTAAAATTAAAGCTGATAAATACATGTATATATGATAATCATATCATAGACAATGGATCACTAAGCCTCACTATCATCAATTATTACCGCAGTTGATTGAGTGAGCTCCTTTCCTTACTTTCCTGATTAATGTAGGTTATAGACTATGATTTGAAGGTCTATGAGCAATGACTTTAGAAAATATAGACTAGCCTATTCTATGCCGGATTCTATGTGTACAATCTATTCATGTTTTGATGTTATATTGATATTATCATATCTTACTATTCAAAGCTGAGTTAGATTACACCATACTTCATGTTAATTTTTCAAATATCTTCCCTTACCCTGTCCAATATTCAATATTAGCTATTTAAAAATACACCGTGTACTCTGTCTCTGTCTCTTAGACTGTTCGTTGATAAGTAACAACGTAGACGTGCAAATAATTGATAAATGTTACATCAACTGTACTGGAATTTTACGATGACCAGGATAAGAACTTTGTATCCACACAAATTATATTATATGACGATGACTATTGTCGAAAGCTGTTATTTTGAAACTTTAATCTCATTACATCCGGACAAGACCGCCATTTTCTGGCCGCCATCAGAAATCTCAAAGTCAAGTTGAGTTTGAAATACAAATCAAACCGAAGTACAGTCAATCGTGCGAGATTCAAATTTAATTCAGATGTGGCCAAAATATCAGACGGGACAGGGTGCTACTGCGCATGACTCCATGCAGCCTGTTGAATATTCTGTTTACCGGTCTAGTGGTGGAGCGTCTGCATAAGGCGAGCGGGGTCTGGGGTTCAATCCCATCGGTTTGTATCAAATGTTTTTTTCTTTTTTCTTTGATTTATTATTTGGATATAGTTTTCTTTATATTGTTATATTATTTGGATATTGTTATAATTTATTTTATTTGATTGAAGTTGATTTTTTTATTTGATCTGATTTTTATATCATTCGATTGGATTGATTTACTTTTTTGAATTTGATTTGAATTGATTTTTCTTTGCATGATGATTTGATTGATTTGATATTCTATTGAATTTGATTTCAATTGGTTTATTTTGATTATTATATTATTCACCATGAGTCCGAGCGTAGCGGAGCTAATTTTTTTTTCTCTTATTATTATAATGCTCCGTTTTACCCAAAATTGAGCACTTTCATATTATATGTGTATCTGAGTTTACACCACTCAATACAATTGATGTTTTTAATTTATTATTATAGTACATTCTATAAATATATTTTTATTATTCAATTTATTGCCTTAACAGATTAAATTGCCTGATGGATCGCCTTGGCGTGAAACTAATAGTAGCAAATATGAATGTCTGATTTTGTCGTGTATTCATTATTAAACAGCTCTGCATTTATGGCATCGAGCACTATTGAAACAGCAAAGACAACACAAGTACCTTGATATTATTATTATTCAATTTATAGATAATTAGAAACGACACCGCATGTACAGTTTGGTTGGACATGATGAAAACTGATTCAGCTGTAATTAACATTGTAAATGACGATATAAAGGACATGATTGGATCAATTCACTGCACTCTAGATGAGAATGGAAAAGGTATGATATTTCTCAACGGACACGTGCTATGTTACGCTTTTCGACACATGACACATTTCGTGTACTATCTTCCATAAAAATCGATTGCATGTGCCACATATTTGATTTATAATCGGAGACCTATGAAGCTACATTTTCAAGGTGGTATCATTTTGAAACATGTTGCGATTGAACAGGACATTTTCTACTTATTCGAGGTAATCAAAAGTTGGAACTAAAAATTTACTGGTAGTTCAAACGCAAATTATAACAGCTTGATGCCAACGAGCTCATACAATTATAGCATTTTATTTCATTTTAAAAGAATGTTAATGCTCCCATTCTTGAAAATTTGATAAGAAGAAGCACTATGAGACTTATTTTTCACATTTTTTTTTACTTATAAATTATATTTTCAACGAGCTCTTAGTTTTTTAATAGACTGCCATGAAAATAACAGGCCTACTTGCTGAGATTGTTAAGATCAAAAATATATAGGCACATATAGGAGATGTTTTTGGAGCTTTCTCAACAAATATAGCTAATTGGCCCGCTAATTGGTTCTTTTGAGCACGTTTTTGAACTTCTCCAAACGTTTTTAAGCGTTCTTGGCCTCATTTTTCGGATGAAATCTAGTTCCCAAAGGTTATTGCAGTTATTAAATCACGAGGCTTTGGCATAGTATCTTTCATAATGTTTCGTATCTTGAATTGTCTTATTTAAAATTTTCTTTGTCAGATATTGTTATAAAGCTTATAAAGACTAGTTAGAATCAATAGTTACATATATTGTATGTATGTATGTATGTATTTTTGTAGCACAATGGCTAACAGGCAAATGAACAAAGGAGGATATTTTCAAATGTATCCTCACTTACATGTGACCTTTAAAAAACTTTATATATATAAATATATAGCGAGAAACTTGAAACCGAGAGAGAAATAAATCGAGAAACTTCAAGTTACAGAAAATGAATGCGTAGTCTTTGACTCCATTATTATTATTATTCACACTCTGTCAAATGGCATCGAGCACTATCTCAACTGCTGTTAGATACCATAATATTATTATTATTATTATTATTATTATTATTATTATTATTATTATTATTATTATTATTATTATTATTATTATTATTATTATTATTATTATTATTATTATTATTATTATTATTATTATTATTATTATTATTATTATTATTATTATTATTATTATTATTATTATTATTATTATTATTATTATTATTATTATTATTATTATTATTATTATTATTATTATTATTATTATTATTATTATTATTATTATTATTATTATTATTATTATTATTATTATTATTATTATTATTATTACATTATATATATATATATATATTTATTACATTATATATATATAAATATATATATTAAGGCTAAGAAAGCTATGTTATCAGAAATAATTAACAGGCAATAGAATAGCTACAGAACTGTGATGAATTAACGTGATTAAGTTTAAATTTGAATGTTTGTAAAGAACTAGACGATACAACTTCTTCTTGAACGCCGAGAAATAAAGCCAAACTGTTCTTTAGTGATTAAATTATGAGCATTGAGATACTTTAAAATGTAGGTCGCCATAACAGACTCTATAACTTTGCAAATAACTGAGTTAATGATATCGGTCGATAATTTACTGCTAAACTGGAAGGTCCTTTCTTGTAATTGGCAACAATAGCTGTTTTCCATAGAGTAGGAAGAGTAGAAGATTTCAAGAATATTTCAAATAACATTGCGAGTGGTATGGCAATTTCATTTGCTATTGATTTTAATAACAACGAAGGGTAGGAATCTGGCGTTCTTGATGTTTTTGAAGGTATATTTTTGATGGCATTCATAACTTTAATATAAGAAAACTCAATAAAGCTCAATTGTGCATTGGATTCAACTTTCTTTTCAAACGGTGGGATAACACCATTGTCTACAGTAAAAACGTTTGCAAATTGATTATTCAGAATAGTTGATTTGATTGAATTGTCATCAGTAAGGGATCCATCTGGACATTGAAGTGATGGAATTTTAGGATGTGAGTTCAATTTTTGATTTACAAATGAGTATAATTTTTTCACCGAATCAGCTTCAACAACCTCATTTTCAAGTTGAAGATGAAATTCTTTGACCGTTAATTAATGCATATATCTAGGCAACGCTATTATAGCTCGACTTTAAAAATTGGATTGTCTTTTGATAAATGATAAAGTTGACGTTTTTTTCTGCAAGGTTACGAATATGCTTAGGGTAACCAGGGTATATTTCCTTATCCTACCACATTTATATTTCGGAACTCAATTATCATCATAAATAATACTATCAAAAACAGAGCACAACTTTAGCCAGTATTAGGAGTCTTTAATCTTTTGATAGGATTAAAATGTGTACAATTTTGAATATCAAGATCAATCTCAATCATTGCATGATCGCAGCTTGGAGTGAATTGTTCTATAACTGATGAATTTAAAACTGTAGTAGGACGATTTGAAATGAATAGATCAAGTGTGGATGTACCATGTGTATAGGTTAAGTTATTAGTTGTGTGAGACCATTGCGAGATATGTCCAATCCATAAGTGGTAAATTGAAGTCACCTGTCATATAGAATGGAAAAGCTGCGGATACTTCAGACTCAATAGATTGAAACAGATTGATACTTTCTTGCAAGCTCAAGGCAGATGATGGAGGACTATAAATGCACACAATTCTGCAAGTCTCTTGTTTCGCAGGCCAATATCAACAGTGATATGTTCGGTGTTATAAGTATGTGAAGTAACAATGCCAAAATCAATTTTATTTTTGAGAAAGATAGCTACACCACCGCCAGTTCTATTTTCACGATCGCATCGTACGACGACATAATCAGAGTCATTTAAAAGAAGACTGTCTGGAATTCGAGATGAAAGCAATGTTTCAGTGATAGTGATGATATCATATTGGTTTGACAGTAAAAGCATATGTAAATGGTTTAATTTGTTGACCAATGAGCGAGAATTAAATAAAAGCAAGCGTAGATGAGTGACTGAATTTGAAGATAAGTTGCTTGTGTTGCCATTGTTATCTTCTGTAGATGTAGATTGCTGAGCACAACTATTTATTGACGTATTTGGAATATCTATGTTAGTGGAAATATCAAAATGATTTAAGGAATCGTGTGTGCAACAGGAGTTTTCATATGCAAAGCTGGAAGGTGTTCTAGTAATGACATAAAACGATTCATTTGCTGGCATAGTAATATGCGATTCTTGTATTCTGTTGATGAATTTCTTCCTGCCACGGCAGGATTGGTGATTGAGGGGGATACCCCAAAAAATTTTGCGTAGAATTTGGATGAGCTGAAAATTCTGAAGTTTTCAACTGTATGGTGAATTCCAGACCAAGCAGGATTACCTCCTGTAACCTTGGAGGAAATAGTTGTGATGGAGTAGGTTGCAATTTACGACTTGTCCCACGCAGATGGTATCCTGCATTACAATCTTCAATCAAACAGCAACGGGTCACAGAAGAGTTTGGGCAAATGAATGGATGAAAATATTTACAATTCTGTCTGGTGCAGCCATTTTTAAATTTTCCAATATGCAAGAAGCGTTGGCAAATTGGGGGGTGATAAAAAGAGCAGCCTCTGCTTTTTAGTCCATGATTGCATCTAGCTTTAAACAAATTTTCGCATATAGCAGTTTGTGATAATGGTACATTGTTGACTGTATTATCATTTGCAAGATTGTGAAATGACTATTGTATTACCAATTGCATCTATATTGGTATTATCTTCCTCGTTTATTATGCCAGGATTAAAGTGAGTGGGGTCCCCATCTGCAATATCTGCAAATTTGATGACATTGATTTCATTGACCTCATTATTTAATACATGTTCATTTGAAGCAAAGTCTTCATCTGTGCTATCAACAATATTGAGTATACTATCTATACTTCATTGATTAAGCTAGATTTATTACGAATAAGTTCGTGGACAATGGTTTTTACAACATCGACTGTACAGCTATTTTCCTCAGTTATTAATCCTGCTTCATTATTGTTCTGTTGATGTTGTATGCGTTTGTTGCTATGTACCTTATTTGAATTTGAAAATTTATTTGAAAATTTATTGTCAGAACTCAATATCTCTAAGGAATTCCATGTGCCACCAGTCTTATTGAGTAGCCTCCTTTACATTACTAGTATTTACATTATAACAAAGGCACATAGATTGCTAACATTACAACATCTTTTCTTTTTTTAATAATTACATCTGATTGGTTTAGTGATAGTTTGTTCAGATTTTCTTGCAACATTGTCTATTTCATTTCATTTTGGATTCATCATTTATCCACAAACCTGGTAATCTTGCAGCTTTTTTTCAGCGGGGTGGTTGATTAATTTATTAGTATTTTTTGGGCCGTGGTCCGACGCCCTAGCCACTACACCAAGGCTGCACTATATCAGGCTGATGATCTGAAACTCTATTTGATTGAAGTGGTGCACTGATGCTTGGTGCCACTTGATTTTTTGATTTTGGTTGTCAGATCGTGTTATGGAATAATAGACTTTAGACTTCTCAGTGTCTATAATAACATGACTTCTATAGTACGTCGTAGAACTTGGCCTGCTTCAATCTCAATGATGTAAGAGTTTGGCTCTTCTGCATGCTTGACAATGTTTGCTGGTAACCAGAGTTTTGCCTGCCTATGGCGCACTGCTTGGCTTGGCCAGAGGACGCTTCTATGGGCTGCAGAGCTCTGGTAATACCAGGCAGCAGAGCCTTGTCTTGCAGCAAGTGGTTTGCCAACATCTGTAGTCTTCCACAATTCTGGCTTGAGGGGATGCGTTGTACTATGCAAACATCTGCGCAAGTTCCTTCCTTGAAGTAGTACAGCTGGTGATGGTAATCCATCCCTCCAGGGGAGTACTGCGGAGAGCTGACAGCATTTCTTGTATGTCTTTTCCTTCTTCCTGTATTTTGATGAATGTACTTTTGTATTTTGCACATGGCGTTCTGCCGATCCATTTGATTGCGGATAGATCGGACTTGATGTAATTTGTGAAATGTTATTTGCAGAGTGTATTGTCGCATTTCGTGACTACCAAACTGTGGACCGTTGTCACTGATATGTGTTTCTGGTGTGCCATACTTGGTAAAAATTTTTTGGAATTCTTTGATTACGTTTAAAGACTTTGTCTGGTTGAGTTTGGTTACCGTGGCCCACTTGGAATGTAAATCAACAGTAAGTAAGTAGTTTATGTTATTGAGCTCAAACAAATCAGTTGATACCGTTTGATGTGGATATTCTGGTATTGGATAAGTATTAAATGTATCTTTTGTATTGGAATTCCTGTGCTGTAGGCATATACCGCAAGACGAAACTAGGGCAGACTTGGCCCGCTCAATACACTTTGATATGCCAAAGTGACCATGATAAATTTCTTTTAGTCTAGAAGATATTAGTGATGGAGGAATGACTAATTCGCTGTTCCGGAAAAGTAGGCCATCATAGTATGATAAGTTGCCTCTTTTTCCCCAGAAAAGCTTTACAGCATTTGGAAGTAGGGCTTTCTTATCTGGCCAGCCATTCTGTGAATATAGGATAACAGCTTGAAGGGTATAAGGTCTTTGCTTGTTGCCTCAACAGTGCTAATTTTCTTTTTAGGCACAATAACTTCACATATGCGTATTATTTCTGCATCTGAGAAATCTGCACATTCAATTGAAAGTGGAGCTCTTGGCATAGTATCAGCCAATACGAGGTTTTTTCCTGGTTCATAAGAGAGATTGAAATGATATCCCAGGCAATTTAGACGCATTCTAGCTAATCTCGGAGATACATCAGATATTGGTTTTGCCATGATTCCCAATAATGGTATATGGTCGGTCAATACAGTAATAATTGCTTGACCATAAACAAATTGATGGAAGCGTGATAATCCAAATTGTATGGCTAGCAACTCTTTTTCAATCTGTGCATATTTTCGTTGTGTTTTATCCAGTGAACAAGAAGCGTATTCAATTGGCTGGTCATTCTGTAAGAGTACTGCTCCTGAACCCATGACTAGATGCATCAACCGACTCTGTCACAGGAGTGTCCACGTTGTATAATTTCAGAGTAGGTGCTAACATAATTAAAATCTTGATTTGTTTAAATGTTTGCATATAATTTTCATCCCAAACAAAGGAAACATTGTTATTCAATAAGTCTCTTAGTGATTGAGTGTGCTGAGATAGATTTGGATACAAGTTTGCAATCTAGGTTACCATTCCCAGAAATCGACGCAAATCATCTTTTTTTTCAGGTTGTGGTTTGTTACAGATCGCTTTCACTCTGCCGGGATCTAGTGAGACTCCTTCACTGCTTATTATTTGCCCAAGGTATTTAGCCTTAGTCTAGCTGAAATTACATTTGCTTCTGTTTAGCTTTAGGTTCAATTTCTTGCATTTGTTCAAAACAGCAATCAGACGTCCATCGTGTTCCTCTTGATCTATTCCATATATAGAATGTCATCAATATATATTTGTACTCCTGGCAAGTCTTCAAAATGTTCCGATACAATTCGATAGAAGACGTCTGGTGCTGAGCATATTCCAAATGGAAGTCTGAGAAATATGTACCTACCAAACGGTGTCCTGAAAGTTGTCACAAAACTGCTTTCCTTATCAAGTGTAATTTGCATAAAACCACTCATTGCGTCAAGTGTAGAAAATATGGTTGAGCCATGGATTTTATTTAAAATTCCTTCAGCTGTTGGAACTTGATAATGTTCTCTTTTGATGACTTCATTCAATGAGAGAGGATCCAAGCAGATTCTAAGTGAGCCATTGGGTTTGGTAACCGCAACTATTGGATTGACCCATTCTGTTGGTGTTGTGACTTTAGCTATCATTTCATCTTTTTCCATAGTATCCAAGGTCTGTATCAGTTGGTCTTTCAATCTAAATGGTATACGGCGTGCAGCATTGTGGTTGTGGTTCTCTCGTAGTTTAATGTGATGTATTCCAGGTAGTTGGCCATTTCCAACGAATACTGATTCATAGTTCTTTGCAATTTCATTATCAAGTTGATGTACTGCAATTATCTGTTCTGGTGGTGGTACAAAGCCAAGAGACCTAGATGATGGATAGCCCAGTAGAGTGGCTATTCCGTCGCGGACAATTACAAATTCTAGTGGATGATATTTGGCTTGGTATTGAACTAGGATTTTGCTTTTGCCTATAGCCTTTAGATTTGTGCCACAGTATGCTTCTAGTACTGTATTGCATTTTCCTAAATTTTGATCTGGGAATAATTGTCTGTAAACACCTTCTGGCATAATATTGCAACCCGCGCCGGTATCTACTTTGGCTGTGAATGATTTATTATTTTCCAAGAATAATTTCACGTTCCATTCTTTTTTGTTTCCAGCTTCATTTACGTGAAGAACAAAAAAATGATCCATGTTTTCTGCTTGACTGGTGATGGCATTTACTGCTTCCGAATTGCTGTTGTCACTGCTTGTAAATGTTCACCCCCACAATACCTGCAATTTGAGATAAGTTTTCTTTCCTTTTTAGATTTGGCTTTCGTCGAATTGTTTGTAGTCTGAATTTTGTCAATTGATGTAGCTCGGTTATTGATTTGGCTACCAATTTTCACAGCACTCTCTTTGTGACGGGAAATCTGTATTGCTTTTCCTAGGCTTAATTCTTCCGTGTACAATAATTGTTCTCTGATGTTGTCTGATGAACTCTCGAAACTGTCATTTCGTTTTGGATTGTAATAGGTTCTAAATCCTTGTAAAACTTCCTCCAAATTGCTCTTGTCGTTCTATTGTAGACCTCTGTAAATTGCCCTTCCACTTTGGCCCAGTATGGAATTAGTAATATTGCTACCTTTGACTCTTCTGCGTTTTTTTTATTGGCAGCAATAAGGTAAAACTGGAAGGATTCTTCCCAATCATTCCAGCTTTGACTCAAGTCTTGACTATTGTTTGCCTCAAAAGGTTCAGGTGGTCTTAATCCTCCATCATTTAATGCCATTGTATTTCTAATTATTGAACCCCACTTGAGACCATGTTATAAAGCTTAAAAGACTAGTTAGAATCAATAGTTACATATATTGTCAGAACTCTATATCTCTAAGGAATTCCATGTGCCACCAGTCTTATTGAGTAGCCTCCTTTACATTACTAGTATTCATATTACAAAAAAGGCACATAAATGGCTAACATTACAACAGATATGTCTGATCGTGATTTGTGGCGTTCTTTGTGTAGCAAATATGTTAGTGGTATATAAGAGGGATGGCACATTCCTATGATTCGACTGTCTAATATACAACTAAATCACGTGCAATGACTTGACTTCAAAGTTTACGGGTCACAAGAGTATCTCTAACCAATCACGAGACGGATTGTATGCAGAATCAAGAATAAAGACGGAGAATAAAATGAGCAGATATCGGGTCGCAAAAATAACCCTCGTTAACAAATAGATTTTCAAAATATATGGCACAAAATGATAAAAAGCAGACCTTGGTCAAGGAAAGACCGTAAATTATGCTAGAAAAAAACTTTATGGTGGACCGTATTTGATCCCGATTTATCTTCCATTAGAAATAAATAGAATTGAAATTCCGTGGCAAAAGGCAACCGTTCTCTGCGTGGTATGTAAGCTAAAGGGAATATGTACAGTAGTAATAACGTTCATTTTCACTCAATTTATTTGTCCATCGAGGTTGCTCCCTTTTTAGCGACTGTCATTTTTGAATGATAATAATGAAGTGAAAGATCTATAGCTGTTGTCAAATCTTGATCTTTTCCAAACGGGACGTTATAGTATGCGATATGGCGTTCTGGGAATGGACAACGACACGAGGGGACGACACCATAATTGATAGCGGCTATTTCAATAGATCTGACTTTGTACAGTGCTTTGGGATTATAATAAGAACCCTGGGAGAGGTAACTCCACTAGGACGGCTATACGAGGACGTGCCACTTATTTTGGGTCCATATTCCAGCTGAGAAAAACTTTTTGGGTATGAGATTTCAAATTTTGGAGTTTTTGGGTATCCTATTATTAACTTTTTCAAGAATTTTTGAAAAAATTTGCATCATTTTTGTGTATTTACCTAAAATCAATCAACCTGCTAGAACTTTTTGCGTAGCATCAACAAAATTTTTGGAACTTTCTGAGTACTTCACCTTTTTCCAAAGTGGCACCTCCCCGTCCCTAAAGAGCTGGAGTTACCCCCCCCCCACGGAATACAAAAAGTACAAAAATCTGATTACTACTTCTTGTTCGGCATGGTACAAGTTTAAATGAACGTTATACTTTTTTGAAATCGCATTACTTCAAATTGTGCTACTTATTCCGCGATCGCGAATCCTCTTTTGTAGATCAGGCTAATTGCTTGTAGATCGTAGCTATCATTTGTTTTGAAAGATATGCTATCAATTGTGAAAGATCCCGTAACTTGGAGTGAGATGTGAAAACTATTATAAATGACATTGATAAGACGATTGACTGTGAATTATATCAAGATTTGTATTTCAAGATTTAATTAATGACTTCGGTAAGTCGGAATATAACTACCAATCTGTAATAATCCAAAATGTTTCTTTCTCCCAGGAGAATCATCGAATGTCAAATATAATTTCAGCAAAGGCAACGTCAGTTATCAAATTAAAATAATGAGCAATTTGAACTACTTTTTGCTTAATACGTTTGATAAGAAGACAAGCGATAGAATAAATTTTAATCACTTGTAAAATGTCATATTAGTACAATGACGAAACGTCGCAAAATCACGTCTCCTCTATCGCCTGTCTTCTTATCAAATTTGAATTACATTGTTAAAAAAGACGTGACGATATTGTGTAAGGTTTCGAATATTAACTCTATTTGAAAGAAAATTAATATAAAGCTATATATTTCAATTTCAAATGCAGACTTTAAAGAACAAAAAATGAAATTTTTATAAGGAATTTCAATATATATGTATTCAAGATCCAAGTAACGTGATTTTATGAGCGCTTATTGAAACACTAGATTGGATATGTGCCACGTCGTATGTCCAAAATCACTACGCATCCGAGTATTATTTATAGTGGATAAAACTGGAATCAGATTAATAAACCTGTATAGCTGTCAGATAGAGGATGGTACAGTCATATTTTACATGTCAATATTTGAAGAAAGTTTATTAATAAGTTACAATGATATCATTTATATTATATTGAATGAATTTTTTATCAAATTGTTATTGAATAATATATCTACAATTTTGTAGTAATATTAGAATTAGCCTCTCATTGATTTCGCCTCTCTTCTATCTACGGATAAACCTCAACCTAAAGAGAATCAAGCATTCGTTGTACGTTGCTACATGCAACCAGTATTATATAATCAGAGTTATACAAAGTGTATTGATTTGTCTCGTATAGTCCATGTGTCTGACATTGATCGATACTCATAGTAACAACTCATCACATGGCGCAGTTGATACTAACTTATTAAGTTTTTATTTTACCTTATTATTATTAATAAATATTATTTACTGGCAACGTTTCCAACACAGACAACACAATCAGATCACGCACTCTATCGAAGTCCGGTGAGTTTCTGATAAATTTAAAGGGGCAAAATTGACCGGCGACCGCTGCGAGATCAATTTGAATTTATGCTTAGCGTAATTCAACCGTCTCGCTTTGAAACTATTGTTATACGCAAGCCTAATTTGTAATAAATTCATGTCAACAATAAACATTGTGCTATAAACAATAAACATGCACGTGATCCTAAGTGCGTAGCGCCTGCCGGTCATTTTTGCTCCTTTAAATACAGCAATTTGTAAATTGAACTTTTGATATCCTGAAGAAACATCCATGAAGATTGACATTTAAAGATATATTCTTTAAGGCAAAACTTCAACTTGACGCTCAACATATTTTTATCTTCAATTTCTATGTTTGCTATTGTATTTCCGTGTTGTGAAATTCTTCACGCTGTTGTTACCCATTATGTCGTCTGACGAAAACAATGAACGCACAACTCAGACAGCACACAGAGCACGTATCGCAGCAATTCAAACGATCGTAGAAAGTCTTGTGTCGGATGCGGTGAGTTCATTCAGAGCTGAAATCACCAACGACTTAGCACATCAAAGCTCACAACAGGATGTTCGTTTATCTAACATCGAACGCATGGTCGCCAACTTGACCAACGCATTCAGTGCATTTATTCTGCCGACCACAACGTCCAACACCGACCAACCGTCGAGCGTTATGATGTCAGCAACTCCTGGTCCTTCTGGAAATTCAACCGTTTCAATGCCAGGGTCCACAGCTATAGCAGTAGCTACACATACTGAACAAACTGTAGATCACGTACCTGCAACTACACATTCAGCTTCACAGCCATTAAGCTCAGACACAAATGACGTCAACTTCCAAGCGTCCACAGTAATGACGCCAGCTGTTCAACTTCCACTAATCAGCTCTCAAACCACTCAAATACGAAGTCATCCAGCTTCAAGTCAAGCTCAAAGAGTTGATACATCAGCACAACCGGAACCTCTGACAAAAGGTTTCACCTTACTTAAATTCCGAGCATGGCGTAAAAAATTCATGAATTTTCATATTGTTAACATGTTTGACCAACGCCCCCTTCAAGAGCAACACATTCGACTTGAAGGGTGCATTTCAACTGACATGATGAAGCATATTAAATACGTGGTGGAATTAAATGTTTGGACAGGTCTCACAATCCAAGCAATTCTGGATCGCCTTCACATATATTTTAACCAAGAAGAGAATATCAATGAACTTTGAGTCAATTTTGATCGATGTACACAGAAATATGGTGAAGCCTTCAACGATTTTTATGTAAATTTGAGAGAATTATACGATCAAACCGATCCATGTTCTCATTGCCACGAACAACAATGTCAAGATAAAATTTTGATCACCAGAATTATTTCCGGCATTATTGATGATGAAATCCGTCGGAAATTGTTGGCATTAAATCGTCCCTCTTTGAGAGAGATACTACGTATTTGTCGTGCTGAAAAACATGCAAAGAATGAAAGTGACGCACTTAGCAAAGCAACCAACTCAACCGTAGCAGTCAATCAAGCTACTAGCAGACATGGACGCAGTATCAGTAAAGGTTACACTAAGACTTCAAAGCCAAAACCTGACACACAAGAACAAATATAATCACCGTATGAGATGCCGTATATAATCACTGCAATAAAAATGGACATTTCCGCAATTGCTGCTTTGATCTCAATAAAGACAAAGTAGAGACAAGAGCAATACATATTCGATCTTTAAAGGCATCCAAAGCACCCACCATCGATGTGTCAATATCATACAATAATCGATTTACATTCTTCACAAGTGCATTACCGGACACTGGTGCTGACGCTTCCATAATTTCTTGGGAAGTGCAGATGTCTTCTCATCAAAAGAACAGCTTACAGCAATGGAAGGTGAGCCGATGACGATTAAACTTCAGGAAAGCGCTCAACCACACGCCTTGTACACCGCTAGAGCAATACCATATGCATGGCGTGATGAAGTTGAGCAGCTGTTGAAGGAAATGACCAATAAAGGTGTTATTCAACCAATCGACGAGCCATCTGAATGGGTTAGCCCAATGGTCGTTGTACCTAAGTCAAATGGAAAACCACGTATATTTGTCGATTTTACTCGTCAAAATAAATTTGTAAAACGCCCAACGCATCCTTTCAAACCACCGAAAGATGCTGTCGCTGCTATTCCAAACACTTCAACGTATTTCACTACTTTTGATGCCACATCAGGCTATTGGCAAATGCCTCTTCATGAAGACAGTCAAGCCCTCGCCACATTCATCACTCCATTTGGCCGATACAAGTTCTTAAGAGCTCCAATGGGACTGATCAGCGCAGGAGACGTATACTGCAAACGAGGTGACCGCGCCTTAGAAGACATACCCAATGTATCAAAAGTAGTAGACGATATCCTGGTTCATGATGCTACATTTGCAGAACATATTCAACATGTAAAAACCATATTAGATCGCTGTAGATCGAACAAGATCACCTTGAATCCTGAAAAATTTGTATTTGGTCAACCAAAAGTATCATTTGTTGGCTACATTGTGGGAAGAGATAGAATCGCAGCAGATGACAAAAAGTTAAAAGCAATTTCATCATTTCTAGCACCTACTAACATTACTGAACTGCGATCCTTTGTTGGACTGGTGAATCAGCTTACTGACTTCAGCACAGAATTGGCAGGTGTTTTAGCCCCTCTTCGTGGATTACTCAGTACTAAAAATGTATTCCAATGGACATCCGACTGTCAAATAGCTTTCGACAACACTAAAAAGGCATTAGCGTCTGCACCAATCCTGGCACATTTTGACGTAAATTTGCCAACATCCTTACATACAGATGCCTCAAGGCGTAACGGTTTGGGTTATGCCCTTCTACAAAAACATGAAGACAGATGGACATTAATACAGTGTGGATCAAGATTTTTAACTTCAGCTGAGTCAAATTATGCTGTAGTTGAACTAGAAATGCTTGCAATTCAGTGGGCCATCAACAAATGTAAACTATATCTTACTGGCCTTGATTTTGAAGTCATCACCGACCACAAGCCATTAATCCCAATCTTGAACACTCAGACACTGGACGTAATAGAAAATTCACGTTTACAACGCCTCAAATTGAAGATGCAATCGTACCGCTTCAACACTTCTTGGCAAGCAGGACGCTTTCACGCACTGGCCGACGCTTTGATCCGAGCACCTGTGGCTGATCCTACTGAAGAAGATCATCATCCGCCCTTGGATTCACATGCTCAACTTCAGATCAGCCTCCATTGTTAATTCAATCGCCACTTCTCCAGACATATCAACAGATGACGATCATCTTCTCAGAGAACTAAACCAAGCAGCTAATGTCGACCAAGAGTATCAAGACCTCATCAAAGCTATCAAAGAAGATTGTCAACCATGCAACTTACCTTCACATTTGAAGCAGTACAAAGGTGTTGTTTTTGATCTATCATTGCAAGACCAATATGTTCTTTACAATGGTTATCGCCTGCTGATACCACGGTCACAGCGACGTATGATGCTTGATCGTCTACATACTGCTCATCAAGGAGAGCACAGCAATCATGCTACTGGCCTGGCATATCTAATGATATACGCAACATAGTTGAATCTTGTGATGCCTGCAACATCCATCAGTATTCGCAACAGAAAGAAACCTTTCTCTCTGGCCAACACCCTAATAAACCAGTTGAGCAGTGTTCAGCTGATTTATTCTCTGCTGCACAAAAAAGTTTCTGGTCTACGTCGATCGTTACTCTGGATGGCCGTGTGTACATGATTACAATGCTGATCCTAATACTACAATGGTCACTTATTCCATGACCAATTTCTTCAGAGATTATGGTGCTCCTATAAATCTTCGCACTGATGGTGGACCACAATTCAAGTCAGAAGAATTTGATCAATTTTGCAAACACTGGGGAATCAAGCATGACCCATCGTCACCTTATTATCCTCAAAGCAATGGTCATGCCGAGGCTGGCGTCAAAGCCATGAAAATATTAATCAAGAAAAATATCACGGAAAACAACTACTTCAACAAATCCAAGCTAGTGAAGCCATTTTAGAATTTCGTAACACTCCAAAAGCTGATGGATTATCACCAGCTCAGAGAATATTTGGTGTCCCCATGCGAACACGTCTACCAACTCATCAGCTGGCATTTGATAGAAAATGGTATAAGACTGCAACGGAGGCTGATGAACTACGTTGCCAATTCGAAGATATCTTGTCAAACTTCCATCTGGCACTGTTCTAGCAAGAAATAGAAGACACCTCCGGAAGCCGAAGAAGACTCATCCAACATCCAATGACGAGACGACTCATCCAACATCCAATGACGAGACGACTCATCCAACATCCAAGGACGAGACGACTCATCCAACATCCAATGAGAAGAAAAATTATCCAAAACGAATGCACAGAAGCCCTGATCGTTACTATGGACAGTAATATTTCAAAAGATAATCAAAATAATTAAAGAGTTTTTTTTTATAAACAAATATATCATAAAAATTCACATTACAACCTTAATTTTAATAATCTTGAAGGGGAGGTGTAGTAATATTAGAATTAGCCTCTCATTGATGTCGCCTCTCTTCTATCTACGGATAAACCTCAACCTAAAGAGAATCGAGCATTCGTTGTACGTTGCTACATGCAACCCGTATTATATAATCAGAGTTATACAAAGTGTATTGATTTGTCTCGTATAGTCCATGTGTCTGACATTGATCGATACTCATAGTAACAACTCATCACAAATTTATAACCCACGTTGCTGGATTAATGTTGCATAATGTGATGCCTCATTTCCATGTAAACCTCGTTTGTATATTCTGTAGATATAGCAAATTTAACGTCGATACAAATCAGTGTTGTCTCAGATATGAACGTGTCATCATCTGCCTTTTAATGGTTAATGGTTTTGTCGTGATATCACAATTAATTTTTGAAAACGTGATGCAACGAAGCATGTGTTGATTGTGTCATCGTTGCATGGTTGTTCCAAAAAGTAAAACAAAACTACTTTGAATCGATACGAAAAGCGAAGTGAAATTCGATACTAAGCATGTTATAGGTCCGGGTTATAGGTATAACTATTTGAAATAGATCTATCAGCTGTCATGTTGTTTGATTTATTTGGTTTTAAAATGGCCGAACAAAAATCGAGAAAAACCACCGCAAACACACATACACAGAGACATTCGCATTTATGCCATTTATAGGAATATATAGATAGATAGAAAATGTCGACGGTGGAAATGCAGACATATTGTATTGGTTGGTTCTTATAAAAATTATAGTAACACTTCAAATTGCTTCCATGGAATTTAATTTAATTTTTTTATTTTTTCGTAACAGTTTGGCATAATGTTTTGCATCATTCTGGTAAAGCTTTCAATCCAATATTTTACAAGAAAAACTTATTTGATGGTTTTGAAAGAAAAGATGAATTTTGGTTTGGCATTAAAAATCTAGCAACAGTTTGCAATTCATCTAATTGTGACTTTCATCTCAATGTTTCTGTCGATGGTAAAGAGACTCTGGCTATTTATGAACAAGTTACAATCCATGAGTCTGATAACAAATTTCGGCTTTTTTACAGAGCTTATGAGGGTAAGTTTGTGTTTCGACAACTTTTTGGTAGGCTCAAATCCTGGAAGACTGCCATACATCGGCTGTAATGGGACATGCCATTTTTAATTGGAGATGCATTTTCCAAATTCTTGTAAAATTTTTGTTAAAATTATTTTACGGTGTCAATTTGGAGATTTTCAAATTTTTTAGATCTCTTCCTTTGTTTTGCTCGTAAAAAGCATGAAATGTTACGGTCTTCGTTCTCATTTGCTGTGAAACTTTAAGGTTTTTCTCTATTCGATTGAAAATGTACATCCCTGTCAAAGGAGGGGCTCAAATTCACAATTTTGAAGTAATAAATTTGAAAGTTATTGCATCACAGAATTAAGTAAAAATTTATGGAATTGATAAAAATAACAAGACGTGGCATTTATTTTTCCAGTATCGTCATTTCTATTGTCGGCAGCATATCTATATCTACTATCATACATAACAAGAAGTATTAAAAGCATTTATTTTGCGTAACAAATTGTTTCCCTTGCCTGTCTCTATTCATCCTCCTAATTCGTCCTTATGTATGTGTCAAAATTACAACTCTGTGTGAATGTAGCAAAAAACTTCAAAACGTAACAATTTGGCAGGTACATAACATTTAGAAACTTTCAAAATTTCACACAATTTTGAGATGTAAAGATGCAAAAATCTTGCATTTTCGATAGTGTTACAGTACGGAAGCTCCGAAATACGCATATGCTACGCCAAAGTGTTATGGGAAAATGCCCGTTTCGTAGGGCAAAACTGACAGATACGCAGAGATCAGAAGCATGTATTTACAGCTTAGTCTCATTCCATTGTCATCCTCATTTCTGTGGGGGTGCTCCAATGAGGGCCGTGCTGGAATAAAGCTAGTTACGATCGTGCCTCGGAGAAACTAGCTGTGACATACTTGGTCTGTGATGCTTGGATTTAGGACGTAAATTTCCATTTAGCAACACTACAATGATTAATGCCTATTTTCGTTTTTAACTTTGTATATTATTAGAGATTAAAGAAGATGGATTTGGTTCTAACTCAAGTGCATTGATTACATTAAATTGGACTGACATTTTGACCTCAAAACCATTTGATTGTTCTCATGATAATAATAATAATAATAATAATATTTTACCACTACATGAATGTAAACTGGCTACCTCATCTGGAATGTTTTTTAATGCAAAAGTGGATGATTTGCGAAAGGTTTTCGTTTGGAAGAATGATAGGGGTGAGGCCTATTCATTGATGGAGGTTGATAAAGTTCATTTGAAAATTCATTATTAAAATATTGTATTATTATTGTATAGACTTGATATATATATATATATATATATATATATATATATATATATATATATATATATATATATATATATATAGTAATAATAGTAATAATATAATAATATTAATAGGTGGATTGTTCCACACCAGTTCTTGGTATAGTGCTCAATGAAATTAATCAGAGCATTTATATAAAATGAGAGTCAAAAATGAAACATTCTAGTTTTCCGCAACTAAGGATATAGGATATAGAATAGGGATGAATTTTTGTAGGATAGTTGAAATAAATCGCCTGATGATCATCTTCTGGTGTGAAACTTGAAGTTGCGGAAATCTAGAATATTTCATTTTTGACTCTCATTTTATATATAATAAGAAAACGCCTCTTTCCTTATTTTATATCTATACAGCTCTGCTTACCGGTATTGAGCACTATATTGATGTTTTGCTCTTAATAAATAAATTTATTTATTTATTAAATCAACATTGTTATTATTATATATATATATATATATATATAGTTTCTCGCTTTATGCGATCATCAGACAGATACTATAGTACAGATAGAATAGTATCTGTCTGATGATCGCATAAAGCGAGAAACTTTAAGTTACAGAAAATGAATGCGTAGTCTTTGACTCCATTATTATTATTATTCATGCTCTGTCAAATGACATCGAGCACTATATCAACTGCTGTTAGGTACCATATCATCATTATTATTATTACAATATATATATTGTGTAGTTTAACTGCGCCAAAAATATGTTATGAAATCGTAAATAGATGTATATAAAGTAAAGATGATAAATATTTAATGATACATATAAAATATGTTATTATAAATAATTAATGCTTGTAGCTGAATAGTTAATTCCACTATTCTATTTATACTGTTATTCCTAGACCACCATGTTTAAGATTTGAAATTGATACACGTATCAAAAAAATTGCTTTTGTTGAGGAGTATAGGTAGTTGCTATGATAATACTACTGTATTACAAATTACTTTTTCTCAATTTGTTGTTTTTATTTTCGAAAAACAAATATGAAGGACTGTATATCTGAAATGCATTGATTCCATAGTCAGGAATAACAAACTTTTGATTCTTGCACTGTGAACACGGACCGAACCACAAAAACTAGAGAACAATAAAGTTATCCAATTTTTAACACCTTGGGAGAAAAAAATGATAGAATAATCTTTAATTATAGAATTTTCTGTAGATGTGTCTTTTCTGTATACTATAGCTGTCTCGCCAAGTTAAGGAATTTCTTCAAGAATCTGCAAGCAGATTAAAAATTCAAGCTAATTGATGGACTCCCGTTACAGGAAAGAATATGCTCCTGCAAAGGATAAAATGAGTATACCATATATAGAGAGCATCCAAATTTCACCTTTTTCACACTACAAAAAATCAACTCTGGTTAAGGTTAACCTGCATTTACTTGTATCGAACCCAAGACAGTATGACCATGAATGCAGCTAACCTGCAGTTAAATTCCTCAAACCGGGTTATAGTTTCAATCCACATTCACGTAGTAAGCTCGACCCTATATATAGTTTACGCTCCCGATAGTTGCGGAACATGGTCAGGCAGCATAGAACGCGGACAAAATATATGTGCTACAAGGCAGACTATTCAATACCAATGCAATTAAAACAGTGCCAAGCAAATATCAGTAAAATCTAGACAAGGAATTTTCATATCACCATTTTCAATTTCAATGAAATGACCCTTGATTGCTATATTTTTTAGTTATGCCATTAAATTTCATTGAAAACGATTTTTCAAAATTGTTTTATCTAGCTTTTAATAGCTTCTACAATTGAAGTTTAATGCATTCGTGGCATTTTCGTATGCTTATCTCGGATATTATTTTTATTTTGAAATAAACAAGATTTATTAAAAATGACATGACCTCAAATTCTATAGTAATCTGTGATCGAATATAGAGGGTCAAACCATATAGGGGGAATTTGATTTGAGGTAATCGGATCTACTGTTTATTTGAACAGCTATTTGGCTCCAACATAATGCTTACATTTCACCGTAACCACGGTAACAATGATATCTTGTAGCAATAAACAAGAACTAGAAAGATCATCAAACTGTGTTTGATGTGAATAATTATTATCTCTCTAATTTGAAATACTTTCTGATATATCAAATGAAATATAATGACTTGGGAATAGTTTATATGAGACTTCAGTCAGTTATAGAAAACAATGAATCTGTATCATGTGATAATAATAATATACATTTTATTGAATTGTTGCATTTTGACCACACAAAGCTATTGGTTTGGTTACAGTTATTGGAATAATCGTTATCGTAAGTTTGGGTTAATAGAATATCAAGATTGGAACGGATATTGGAATAATGGTATATCTGGAAGAATTATGTATCAACGAAAACAGCATGGTGGTCAGTCTATTGGTGGTTGCACAGTAAATGACGGTTTACTTGCCTGTAAATCTACCCAAGAAATTTTGTAAGAAATATTGATAACTCTGCATATTTTCTTCTTTAACAACAAGTTAATTGGAATAAAGTTATCCTGTATGTTTCATTTCTTCGCTTGTGAATTATACCTTTAATAACAATATACTGTTTTATAAGAAAACTTAAAATTCACCAATCCCACAAATTATTTTTTATAAGGGAGTTTTGAATCCGCTATTAGTAAAACTTTCTTAGGGAAATCGTATTATCAGTATCTCAACTATTTTAACACTTTCTTATAATTCAAATGCCAAAATAGGTATTGAAATGAAATGTTTACTATATTTGACCAATTTAATGCAATGCACTTATGAACTTATTAAAGTATGATCTATATACTGGAGTAACTATATAGGAAAGTTTATTAAACGAAAATATGCTATTTGGGAGTATATACAATTATCCATATTATTTTGGTTTTCAAGAAAACAGAAACACAACATATAAAAATATGATAAAAAAGTTTGCAATCACAAATAAATTACTTTCTTAATTTAGGCCTACAAATCCGAGTATTGAACTTTCTTAGTTGAGTACTACTTCTAATAATTATTAGCACTTCATTTTGATAAATAACGTGTATATATAGTTTCTAATGGCATCTAATATACATCTGGTACTGCATGTGTGCCTTTTTAAAGATTTCTAGTTTCTGTCATTTAAAAAGCGTTTCCATAGCAATATTATGGTAAGGATAGGGACAGGGACAGGGGTATCAGCCTCTCAGGGTTTATTGTCTAATTGCCTCAAAGAGGCAATCTATTGAGCTTGAAAGCCAGTTCCAAGAAAATCCTATGAAAATCCTAAGCTGGCCACCATTTTAATTTGGTGACAAGAAAAATCAACCATATAAGTTAAATAACATTGTTTTTAGGAAGTCTTCCACTGACTTTCTGACTCTGCAATATGTTATTTACAATTAATATTCATTTTACAGAAATGTGTACAACAGAAACGATTTCACAGAAATTGGAGAGTTTGGGTTTCCAAGTGGGCTTAAAACTCTGTAAGTTTTAACTTGTTAGGCTATGCTTGATACTTCACATTTTCAGAGTGATGCAACATACATCATTGCATATACTTTCAAATCCCTGTATTTACATCTCTATGAAATTTTTGTTAGGAATTTAATAAGCCTTTTAACTAAGATTGATCGATATTATCTTAAATAAATCGGAAATCTAGAATGTTTCATTTTTAACTCTCATTTTATATACATGCTCTGATTAATTTTATTGAGCACTATACCAAGAACTGGTGTGGAACAATCCACCTATTAAATATTATTATCTTATTATTATTATTATTATTATTATTATTATCAATATTATCTTAAAAATTTTAGAATTATATAAACTTTTAGGTTCTTACTTTTACTCCTTGGTTGATCTATTGGAATGCCCCAATATAATGATAAACACCATTGTTCAAAGGTCTGTAGTGTTTGAAAATAATGATGCACATGTATTCCCTAACAACGCAATCCCATTTCACTAAAATCTTCAAGTCATGATGATTGAAAAGATGTGAGAAAATCAAGACACCCAGAGGCTTACATTTTGTTTTCATTATTCAACTAGAAAACATTTTATCAATATTCTTGTATGCTTTATTTTGTGTTTTTCAGAAAAATAAGAAATACCAATTTAAGATGGATTCACCCGAAAGCTTTTGGAAAGCTGAAAGACTTGGAAACGCTGTAAGAATTATTTGTTACAGCTTGAAGCTTTTAGCAGATTACCCCTACAGTAACATTTATCGAGTTTATCCATGTTTCATAAGCTGTTAATAAATCTCATGAACTATTTGTAAAGCATTGCCCGACAAAAGGTTTAGCATTCGGGAATCTTAGGAAATTGACAATTTTTTTTCATAAAGTTTTTGTTGAGGTTTGACGTATAAATAAAAAAATTATTAATTTTCTTCTAAATTTGCTCGACTAAGCCTCCCGGAATGCTGGACCTCTGGATCCCCACTTTTTTCGGACCATGTTTATAAACCTTCTGAACTGTTGACAAACAGTTAATTTTTGCTTGAAGACAGTCATGAAACTTTTTTAACCTTTATATGAACACATTATAAGACAGCTCATTTAAACGGTCCAATTTAACTTTGTAGAAAGTGTTTTATCAGGTATGTTGTTATAAAAATGATTTTGTAAAAATTAATTCTGTTCAGCTCCTGATAAATGGACTACGTGGACAGACTAAGAGTAAGACATTTTAAAGTAACCTATAAACTCAACGCATATATATAAAGTATTTTGCTTTGACTGAGGTAAATGTGCCAGAGTATTTAATTTCAAACTGAGAAAAACATTTGCTTCCCGGTTCCCTATATATTGGGTTTCTTTTCTCTCTGCTATTTTATGCATATTAATTGTGTGTCCTCTCTTTTGTGTACTCCGTATTAAACCTGATGGGATACTATACATTAGAAAAAGTAACGGCAAAAGTAATTGTAACTAGTTACTTTTGAATTAAAAGTAACTTGTAATTTTCAAAAGTTACTTTTTCGAAAAGTAACTTCTAAAAGTTATTTACTTTTTTGCCAAAGTAACTTCTAAAAGTTATTTACTTTTTTGCCAAAGTAACTGTAACTGTAACTAATTAAGTACTTTTGAAAAGTAACTTCCCCATCCCTGCCAATACCCTCCTACTTATATTATAATCATCATCATATCATTATGCAGCAGCGTGATAACCCCTTGAGTAAACAGTTCAGGAGTTCATGAACTGTTCATCAGAACTGTTAATGAATTCCTGAACTGTGTTTTGCAAGGGAAGTTTACTTTCATTTTTTACACTGAACTGATTATTTAGGGCCGTTCAATTGGAGAGTGCTGATTAACAGTTCACTACCGCAATGATGATTAAATGAATAAATGATGATGATGATGATGATTAAAAAGGCTTAATAATCTGAAGTCATCGTTATGGGTTGTGACATTGTTCACATGTTTTAATCCTGTAAATCTGAGTAGCTCAAGGAGTTTTCTACAATTGTTTTAATTTCAAGTTTTATTGTTGACAGGTCTATTATTAGCAGCAAATTGATCGAAATTCCATTCATAATCAATTGCACAAAGCTTAAAGAACTGTGAGTGAATTATAGGATCCTCTTTCTAAAAGTAATCTTTTCTGCCGACCAACGTTGCCATTTCCTCTAATAGAGAATAATAGTAGGAATTGATCATCAAATTAGTTTTTATATCTTAAAAAGCTGATTATCTGCTGACAATAAAATTCAAAACGCAAATGTGATTTCATTAGTTGAAATGACACATCTTCTCTCTGATTACTTTACTAAAGGGTTACCATACAACACGGAAAAGGGTGGGGAAACCCTTTTCTAAAATAAAACAAATTTCATAATCAAGTTTTTGTTTATATTGCAGAAGGCCTTTCTAATTTTGAATTAATGATTTAAAATTCAAATTGAATTCAATGTTTTCACCTACTGAATGTCCTTGGATCAAATTTAAACTTCAAAACGTTAATTTTTCTTAAATAGAGATAGCTTTGTTGATATCATTTCTTTAGTAATACATTGCAGTTTCCTATTCTTCTTCAGCTTTGAGAATTTGACAAAAACTTTATTGACAAATTCCGAAAGGAATTTTCGAAAAAATGTTTACCTTCTTTTTTCCAACAAACGGACCAACCAATCAAATTGCAGAATTACGTTTGATTATGACGTCATATTTAAGAATTAGTATTCCAAAACATGTGAACAGTTCGTCGTACCACTTAATTCCCCAAATTCCAACATGAAAACAATTGTTGAGTTCATGAACCTCCTGTATTGTTCATGAACAGTTTATGAGCGGTTAATGAACTTGTAGTATTCTAATTTGAGACAAATAGAACACCACATAAATATGTATGACATAATATATTTGTATAGAAGTAGCTGGCCACCGACAGGGAGAGGATGAATAATGAGTATCATATGACTGTTTAACAGAGCTTCTATGACGATGAACCAGCTATACAAGTTGATGTTCACACGTTGACGGTTTAAGAGTAAGAGGACGAATACAGATAATACATTACTATTCACAAGGCAGAGAATACGTGATTAATAAACGGAAGTTACAATATAAAGTTAGCAATAGCACAGAGCTGTTATATTCAGTACATAGGTCCTCCCTTCGGAGACGGAATCACATAAATGGTTTTAATTTAAAAATAAAATAAAAATAAAACAGTGCTTTGAATTTTTTTTTTCAATATGATAATATAATGACAGTCCAGTAAATGTTGAATGTTTTCAATGTATTTGATTTCTCTTCGAACATAATTGTTATTGAGGATATAAACCCCAGCATTTAAGTTAAAATTATTTGATTTGATTGACGATGAACTAGAAATACATAATACTTGCTTTTCCACTATAGAAATTGTTTATAATAGATTACGAGACAGCTTTAAATATAATGTTAAATATTTAGTTGTATAAACGGGGCTACCAAGCCCGTACGATAAATTGTGAGAAAGCTGCTGTAATGTTAATGTGTGTAGGCTTGAATGTGTTGAATATATTTTGTATTGAGTTACCTGGGAAAGTATTCCATTAAGTTCTTGATTTCTTTTATGTACATGTATTATATAATAGCTTTCATAAAGTGTCGCTGAACTGCAGTAAAATCTTTGAAATAGTCTTGAAAACAGTTCAGGAGTTCATGAACAGTTCATGAACGTTAAATGGCCCCAAATTTTCATGAACTGTTCATGAACTGTTCATGAACTGTCTGTAAGGGTTCATGAACTGTTCATGAACAGTTCATGATCAGTTCATGAACAGTTCAGGAAAATTGGAGCCATTTAACGTTCATGAACTGTTCATAAACTGTTCATGAACTCCTGAACTGTTTTTCGCAGAGGCACAGTTTATGAATATGTAAAATACATGTCAGTAGGCTTGTTGAATAAAAAAGTCACGTCGGTGGTCACCATTTGTAGTATTCTAATTTGAGGATAATAGAAAACCACAGAAATATGTATGACATAATATATTTGTATAATATGTAGCTGGCCACCGACATGGAGAGGATGAATAATGAGTATCATATGACTGTAGTAACAGAGCTTCCATGACGGTGAACCAGCTATACAAGTTGATGTTTGCACGATGACGGTTCAAGAGTAAGAAAACGATTACATTACTATTTACAAGGCATAGAATGTGTGATTAATAAACGGATTTTACAATGTAAAATCAGCAATAGCATAGAGCTGTTATATTCAGTACAAACGTTAAATGGCCAAATTCTCAATTAAACTTTCATATAACGATCATAGTTCATGTTGTTATGCGAGTCAAGTAAAAATGTTTCATAAAATTTGGGCTATTTAACGTTCATGAATAGTCTTCACAAGGATGACACATTAGAATATACGGTTTTAGAAACTCACTTTTATAGGTTTTGAAGATAGAATAAGTAATCTGTTTCATTCAATTTAATGAGTTTTGCACGCATGCGTTTCTAATATTTTCATCTGGTAACATATCTATTTTAGAGATCTTTACGATAACAATATTCAACTATGGGAGCATAATGTGACAAGTCTGCCACATAGTCTTGAGAAGATGTAAGTATATGAAGCCATTATTTGTCAACCTATGTAGAACAGTTTATGAAAATTCTAATCACCTCAATTTATTGAACTTCTCATAAAACTTTTGTGAAAATATTTTGATTAAAAATTTGCCAATTTAACATTCCTGATTTGTTTATAGGGTGTTCATGCCCCTGCAAAAAGCAGTTCAGGAGTTCATGAACAGTTCATGAACCCCCACAGACAGTTGAACCCCTGAAAAAATACTTCAGGAGTTCATGAACAGGCCATGAACTCCTGAGCTGTCTTTTGCAGGGAAATAGGCATGTAATACAGTATAATACAATTTTACTTGTAAAAGGTTAAATAATGAATGTAGATGTGTAAGTAATAGATTATGGATCAATATATTTCATTTAATGAATAAAGAAGATTCAAGCGAGTTTATTTTAGCTTCCTGAGCTTCTCCCGACATTCTGAAAGCAAGATCTTGCAAAGCATGTCAAAATCTTGGGCTTGTGACACTAAGTGTCACAAACCTAAGTGTCTCAAATGACAAACATGCCCATTTGTTTGCAGGTATTATATGAACAGTGAAATTGGCACATATATTATATTACATAACCAGACTGGTATTTTTTTTTTCTCTGTCAATTTTGTATTATCAATTTTATGTTTTTGATTCTAGAAATTTAATCAAAAATAGAATCGATCGCATACCTGACGAATTCTTCTCTTTACCCAACCTGAAACAATTGTAAGTTAAATGTGCCAAGAACAAATGATGAGAATCATTGAATTCATGAACTCTGTGATTTATTCACTAACCCGTTGAACTGTTCATGAGCATCGTGAAACCAGTTCATCCCTTGCGATGTACAGTTTGGGAGTTCATGAACGTTAATTCTTGAACATTGTGATCCCTTCACTAAACCGTTGGACTGTTTATGGGCATTGTGAAACCATCAAGATCTCTTCACTAAACCGTTGGACTGTTCATGGGCATTGTAAAACCACCAAGTAAACCATCGCCTGCGAATTACAGTTCGGGAGTTCATGAACGTGATTTCTTGAACATTGTGATCTATTCACTAAACTGTTGAGCTGTTCATGGGCATTGTGAAACCAGTTCATCCCTGCGAAGTACAGTTCAGGAGTTCATGAACGTGATTTCTTGAACATTGGGATCTATTCACTACACTGTTGAACTGATCATGAGCATTGTGAAATTAGTTCATCCCCTGCAAAGAACACTTCATGAACAGTTCATGAACTGTCCGTTAAGGTTCATGAACATTTGGTGAAATTTGAAGTTCATGAACTGCTCATGAACTCTCCTGAACTATTTTTGCAGGGGATAAGTTTACGATATATCATTATCAAGTCTTCGCATATTAGTTTGTATTGATTGGCATTAAATGTTTTTTCTGATGATTTCAATACAGTAGAGAATGATAATGACATATCTTCATAATCCATGATGTTTATCTACGTCGGTGAATGATGTCTACTGATAGATAAATTAAGGATTTTAAATGACCACCAAGTGAAGCATCTAATTAAATCTATTTATTTACAGCATGATATTGCCTTGTAAATGAGTGCATGATGAAAATTAATTCCATCTGGTGCCACTAACCCATACGAAAAACAGTTCAGGAGTTCATGAACAGTTCATGAACGTTGAATGGATCCAATTTTCTTGAACTGTTTATGAACTGTTCATGAACAATTCATGAACCCTCACAGACAGTTCATGAACAGTTCATGAAACTTTGAACTGTTTTCGCAGAGGTTTTAGGGATATGAAGTTTGTATTAACCCCTGCGAAAAACAGTTCAGGAGTTCATGATCAGTTCATGAACAGTTCATGAACGTTTAATGGCTCCAATTTTCCTGAACTGTTCATGAACTGTTCATGAACAGTTCATAAACCCTCACAGACAGTTCATGAACAGTTCATGAAAATTTAGGGCCATGTAACGTTCATGAACTGTTCATGAACTCCTGAACTGTTTTCGCAGGGGAATTGACAGGGAACATTATGGTTAAAGGTTGCCAATACTCAGTCGATGTGACAATATTTGACCATGGTGATTATAAAAATGACACAACTATTATAAAATCACACCTTAAATGATCTAGGCATGCTATCACACTCCATCAGATAATTGTTTTTGTGTTATAACGAAAATGATTCAATCAATCTGATTGGTTTAGAGTTTGATGCTCTAAATCATCATAGCAAAATTAAGTTTGAAAACACAATCAATCTCGGGTAACATTTCAAACTTCATATCACAAATGAGAAGTTCCAATTTGATTAAGAGTGTAAATGCTAATGATATTTGGCGCACTCGAGTCACTTCAGGAGAAAACTCGAGGGCGAAAATTGCTCTTACTGTCTGAGGCGGTACTTAATTTTATGATGCTTTCTCGTTTTCTCCTTACGTGGCTGATGGATTGGCTGATGACATTAATTGATATCTATATCTTTAACGGTTGTTATCTTTTTCTTTGTAGAGCATTAAGTAAAAATGTTATTCGACGCTTTCCAAGCAAATCATTTCGCAACGTATTTGAACTGGAATTCTTGTATGTACATCATGATTATGAATATAAACTAGAATCTTAGTTGAACCTACTAAAAACTTACTGAATAAGGTTACACTGAATTGTACATTTTTCAGTAGCTTTTAAATTTCAAAGTGCATTTCAGCAGTACTCCAGTGGAATAGGAAGAATGTAGATTAAAAGTTCAATGAATTTCACTATCATTATAATATCCAATAGAATACATTCCACCATTCAATTGGTTTAATTGATGCAAGATGGAGTTCCTCAACCATCCCCATAATTTATATAAATTCGTTGAGAAATATCCTTTTGTATTTGTTTCAACTTTTCCCATTGCTTCTGTTCTACCTGTATTCTATTTTGAGATTCTAAGCTCAAATTGCCCATACTTAGCCATACCCCTGCGTAAAACAGTTCAGGAGCTCATGAACAGTTCATGAACAGTTCATAAACGTTAAATGGCTCCAATTTTCCTGAACTGTTCATGAACTGTTCATGAACAGTTCATGAACCCTCACAGGCAGTTCATGAAACTTTTGGGCCATTTAACGTTCATGAACTGTTCATGAACTGTTCATGAATTCCTGAACTGTTTTCGCAGGGGATATGAAATAAGCGTACATAAATTGTGTACATCGTAAATATGTTTGCTTTGTTTTCGTAATTCAAAGTATGTCAATAATGAAGATTGACATCTTCTATTGCTCTGCTCTTGATGTGAAAAGGTCATCCTGAACTATAGTTATTCTTTTTTGGATGATTTATGATTTCTTGCATTCCTATTTGAACCGTACATAAACTTGTCTCACATGGGGTAGCAAAGAAATATATTGATTCTAATTCATGAACTTCATAAATTGTTTATGAACCCCTGTGAAAAACAGTTCAGGAGTTAATGAACAGTTCATGAACTGTTCATGAACTCCTGAACTGTTTTCCCAGGGGAACCTCCAGAGCTACCAATGGCCATTCATGAACAGTTCATGAATTTTACAAACTTCCACACAAACACAGTTCATGAACACCTTATAAATAGTTCATGAACAATTCATGAACATTTCATGAAGGTTATTAATTTTCATGAACATTGACAGACTGTTTTCATAGATGTAATGGGTAACAAGCCTTCCCGAATCCTAAAGGCATTTCAACATTTTCTTCAGAATATTTTTGTTGACGTTTGACCAATAAATCATTTAAATATTAATTATCTTCTGAATTTGCTCTAACCTTCCGAATCTCGGATTCCAGGATTCCTGCTTTTGTCAGGCCCTGCTCTTATATGAAAGGTTTCACGTTACAAGATAAATTGAAATATAACTTATTTAACAGAATAACTAATGTGAGCTGCCATAAACCTGTATTTGATGTTTTAAAATTGTAAAATACAGTCTTTGGACTTCAAATATAAATTTTTGAGAACATTTTATGAAAATTTCCACTGTTCACAAACCCTTAAATGGAAATATTCATGAAAATTGTTCAGGAACTGTTTATAAGGTGTTTATGGACTGGTTCATTTATAAAGGGGTATATAGAATAGTCAATTTGACATTCTCATTAACCATCGAATTGTATGCTGGTAAATTATGTATTTGGTTTTTACAAATATTCATTTTTCATTTTGATTGAAGGTCGATTGATGCCAATAGAATTCATTCTTTGTCTGTTGACGATTTGTCTGGTTTGGCATTCAATAATTCAAAACTATATCATCTGTGAGTACCCTTATGAAATCAGCCCAATTGATCTTTAAGTGCCCAAATTTTCATGAACTGTTCATGAGTAATCGGTGACTGTGCACCTGAATTATTTGTGAACAATGAATTAGCTATTCACACACTGTATCTATAAGGTGTTCTCTGATTAGTTTCTGAATGTTGTCAAGTTCACAAATAGTTCATGACCCGAATGGTTTTCTATGCAACAGAAAATATGTATGAAATTGCGTTTCTAGATTCACATTAACAATTATTAATATATATAAATATTTATAGTAATAATATTAGAAATATTAAAACTTAGTATTGGCAATTGGATAGTGCTCAATGCTAATGAATTGCGTAATAAAAATAAGAGCGTAAATAATAATGATAATAATGAGAAGGTCAAGAAAGACACATTCTTTGGTTGTAACTCCAAGTTTCACGTTATGAAACGATCATCAGATAACAAATACTAACTACACCCCTGCGAAAACAGTTTAGGAGTTCATGAACAGTTCATGAACAGTTCATGAAAATTTGGGGCCATTTAACGTTCATGAACTGTTCATGAACTGTTCATGAAATCCTGAACTGTTTTTGCAGGGGCAATTACAAACATACCCATTAACACATAGCTAGAACAGGAATCTGATTCCAGTTTCTGTTGTTATTTTATTAGAATGGTTCTATTATCTAATTGTTGGGTTATTGTTATTACATTGCTTAGTTTTAGCAGCTTTAAATTTGATGAGTAAAACTTATTTTCATGCCGACATTTTGAAATCAATTCTGACCTTTTGTTTAGTTATTTTCCTTTGGTGCAAATGATGTAGTACTCTTCTGCAAGGTACTTTTCTACTTTTCTGCTGATGCTACCAATGCCTTGCAGAAAAGTTACTACATCATTTGCGCCAAAGGAAAATTACTAAATAAAAGGTCAGAATTGATTTCAAAATGTCGGCATGAAAATAAGTTTTACTTATCAAATTTTAAAGCTGCTAAAACTTAGTAATAGCAGGAACCCAACAATTAGATAATAGAACCATTGGTATAAAATAACAATAGAAACTGCAATCAGATTCCTGTTCTAGCTATGTGTTAATGTGTATGTTTGTAATTGTAGTTAGTATTTGTTGTCAGATGATCGTTTAATAACGTGAAACTTGGAGTTACAACCAAAGAATGTGTCTTTCTTGACCTTCTCATTATTATTATTATCAAATTATTAACACCCCTGCGAAAAACAATTTAGGAGTTCATGAACGTTAAATGGCTCCAATTTTCATGAACTGTTCATGAACTGTTCATGAACTGTTCATGAACTCCTGAACTGTTTTCGCAGGGGCATATAAATTTGTTACATCTTCAATTATGTATATGCGAGTTGGTGCCCAAGTAAAAATTCATTATCATGCTAAAAGAGTATGAACAGATAGCTTTTTAATACGTAGATTTGAATTATGTATTCCTTACTCCTGTGACAGATTTCATGAGCTTCACTGACAACCCCTTCAAGTTCTGCAGTAGATCGCAAAATGTTTATCAACACCTCTACAATCAACATCATATTTTATTGAACTTTATTTATTTATTATTATTTTTTTTATTGAACTTTATTTTTTATTTCATCTATAGGAATGTCAGCAATAACATCATAAGCTACATTGAACCTTATGCTCTTAAGCAACTATCTCATCTAAAGATCTTGTAAGTTCAAAACTTCAATGTTGTATGAAACAAACCTTTAAATATATTACATATTTCTATTTGAAGTTATTCAAACCCCAGCTGCTCAGAAAACCTTCAAATCGCGTATACATTCAGCTTGCTTACAGAATTAGAAGGCAACCGCAAAAAGACTACAATTCATCAATGTTGGATTGCCCTACTTAAAGTTCATGAAAAGGTCATTCAGCGTTCATTCAACTGACTGTAAACAGTTCATAAGCTATATACAACACTGTTGATAAAGAGGAGTTCATCGCGAAAAACTGTTTAGGATTTCATGACCTGTTCATGAACTGTTTTTTGCAGGGAGCTGCTTGTCATTCAACACCATTAAAAGCCCAACTAAGATTACTGAATACATTTGAGATGAAATTATTCATAAGAATGACTTATATTGGAAAATAATAGGCTTATTATTAGACAGCTTATTAAAATTTTATCAGTAAATATTGATCGGTATAGTTGATTTGCAATATTTATTAATAGGTGTACCAATATCCCATTCTCCTTTAAAATACTTCATGAACATTAAATGACTCAATTTTTAGCTCATGAACAGTTCATGAAAACAGTCACAAGAAAGAGACCATTTAACATTCATTAACTTTGCAAAAATTTTGAAAATAGTTGTAGGGGTAATACAGAGATCTTATCAATTGGCCAAAAAAATCTTTCCTTAATTACTATAACGTCAATTTTCACTTCATGCCTGCAAAAGCAGTCCATGGGTGTTGAATGGCAAAATTTTCTTGACCTGTCCATGAAAAGGCCCTTGTGAACATGTGATTTAACATTCATAAACTGATTACCTGGTTTTCATGAACAGTTCGTAAATGTTCGTAAAGTTCATGAACTGTTCATGATCAGTTCAGAAGGCTCATGAACTCAACAACATTTTCATAGGGGTGATTGAAAACTGTCCTCTAAATAATAACTCTCATATTATTTCTTACTTTTCTATAGAGAACTCCACAACAATAGCATTAGTCGTATTCCATTGTACGTTTTCTACAGTATTCCATCTCTTCTACATCTGTAAGTAATTATGCCTAAATCTTATTCTTCAATTCTTATGAAATGCATTCTTTAGATAGAAACAATACCCCTGCAAAAAAACAGTTCAGGAGTTCATGAACAGTTCATGAAAATTTGGGGAAATTTAATGTTCAAGAACTGTTCAAGAACTGTTTAACAGCTTACATCACATATATTATCAACTTCATCATTTATATACTTTTCTTTTGCCCCTCATATCCCCCCCCCAAAATAATACCCCAAAATTTTCTTTTCCTCACAATAATGTCACAGTCAGATGATAATCAAAGTAGAATCCAAACAGAATAATTTATGAGTAATAGAAAACATTATTGTATGTATCTCATGTTAAAAGCTATATATCACGCTCTAATTACATTGCTTCCTCATAAGTTAATATCAAGTAACAAATACATTTTATTATTTTTTAACAGCACATAAAGTAAGTAATTGAGATGGTATCGCCCTACCGAAGGCACTTGTACCAGAGCAATGATGTTTAATGTTAATTCTAAATTATTCCAATAACAATCTACTAATCAAAGTATTTAGTTTCCCAATGATTCTTTTCATGAACTGTTCATAAATATTAAATGACCCAATTCTACTGAATAGCTTGTGAACTTTCATGAACAGTCCATGAACTCAACACATATTTTTGCAATGGACTCAATTTACTTTTAACGTTTAATTAACTTTTTCTTCTGGAGTGTATGTTTCTCCTATTGATCTTGAACCATGGATGTGTTTTGAAGGTTTATACACGTTACAAAATCTAAGTAGTGTATTTATAATTTTACAAAAAATGCAAAATACTGACATACGTTTTGTTTTATCTACTTATAGTGACATGGTTGATTCATTATTTTTCTTTCTTAATTGCTGCCACATATTTAATTGATTGGTTGAAGTATCAAGTTCTCGTATTAATTTAGATTAATTTTCTTTCGTCTGTTTTTTCTTAGGGGACTAAATCAGAATCAGCTGAAGGAGTTGAAAAGCAAATACTTCGACACCCTTCCTGAATTAATCACTTTGTAAGTTATCAAACCAACCATTAAAACCATCATCATTATTGATGTATATTATTAATTATTAACAACATTTTTGACTCATGGTTATATAAGTGACCTTGAGTCTATCCTGTCATGATGGAAACGTTTTCATTTCATTTCATTTCATTTTTGACTAAATCTATTTTTCTTTTGAAATAACGTTCAACATACTGCTTTGCGTGCTAACAAAGTTCGAACAGAAAACAATTGCGCAAGAAACACCATTTTATTGTTAAAAATACAATGGGCAAGCTGGGTGATTATTCCAAATTTTTAGCTGGATTTTGACATAAATTATTTTTCCATTGCCCGCCATGATGGCCGACTCGCAGCTTAGCGAGATACAATTGCATTATTAAATGAAATGTTTTCTAATACTCCTGGATTAGTTTACATCGTGATTATCTCTTCATTGGTAGAACACATGACTGTTTTCTTCTTCTCGTCATTTGAAATGGTCAATGAAAGGTTTTAATCGTTCTGTAACATCACTATTTGAGGTGAAACTTCGAAGATAATTGTTGTTGTGTTTTGACCATGAGAACTTTTACACCGACAATTCATCATTTGTTTGGGGGCTTAGACAAGACAGTAATATATATTTATTGTTTGTATTGTTTTCTGAAGTTATTTATTACATCAAACTGCTAAGCCAGTCGTCATGGTTTTATTTGGTTTATTAAAATGTTTTAATTCTGCTGCGACATCAGCTTAGGAAGAGACAATTTCGCACGTCATTTACAACTCACACCTGTATTATAAGTAGTGAAAATCACTTTATTTATTATATCTTGATATGGTCTTGTGGTGGAGCGTCTGCATCAGGCGCGCGGGGTCTGGGGTTCAATCCCATTGGTCTGCATTAACATTTTGTCTTTTTTATTTGATTTATTATTTGGATATATTTTTCTTTATATTATTATATTATTTGGATATTGTTTTAATTTATTTTATTTTATTTGATTGAAGTTGATTTCTTTATTTGATCTGATTTTTATATCATTCGATTGGATTGATTTACTTTTTGAATTTTATTTTATTTTTATTTTGCATGATGATTTGATTGATTTGATATTCTTTTGAATTTGATTTCAATTGGTTTATTTTGATTATTATATCATTCACCATGAGTCCGAGCGTAGCGGAGCTATTTTTTATTATAGAAAAATTCAAAATCTGTCATCATTAAGAGTGTACCGTCGAGCTTGCTTAATATCCCCCCTCTGAAACGGATAAAAATGGGACATTAAGTAAGGTTTGTTTTGAGAGATCGTATGGAAAAGGAAATAGATAGATCAGTTGTTCATGAACTGTTCATGACAACTTAAAGCCATTCAACGTTCGTGAACTGTTCATGAAATGTCTTTGAGGGTTCATGTATTGTTCATGAACAGTTTATGAACAGTTTAGGAAAATCGGAGCCATTTGGCGTTCATGAACTGTTCATAAACGCCTGATCTGTTTTCCGCAGGTTTCATCAGATAATCTGTGGAAATATCTTTTGATATTGTAATGTACTCAATATTACTAAATACACCAATGTATAACTATAACTGGCTTGTGATCCAGGTAGTTATAGAAGAATAGGGCTGTAAGAATAAGAATTAGCGAACCCCTGGGAAAAGCGGTTCATGAACAGTTCATGAACTTTAAATGCCCCACAATTTTCGTGAACTGTTCATGAACAGTTTATGAACAGTTTGTGAAAAAAATTCAGGCAACTTAATTGAGTCCAGCATGATACCTTATGGGCTGCTAGCTTGGTTTTTTACTCATTACTGAACCATGCTGAATTCAACAAAGAGATTGTAATGGTATTTTGATAGTGTGGTTGTGCCGATTATAAACCCTGCAGGAATTACATTCCTATACATTATTATAAATAAAATATCTCATAGTCATAGTCAAAGATGAATTGACTTTTAGGGGATTTGAACCACAGTCAACCAGATAGATCAGATATTGTGATCAGATCTGAAGCTCAATTGCTCTGCCATCTGAGCTTTATCCTCCCTTAAATAGATTTAATCTTTGTTTAATTTCTCTCTTTATTAGAATTCTTCATTCTCAGAAATCTGGTTTTGAAATGTCGTTGATTTACTATGATACATTTCACAAACTTCCAAAATTAAAAAATCTGTGAGTAATCATGTAATTAACGTCAATTTCTACTGGAATACACATCATTTGTTTATCCCTTCTCAGAAACATTCAGCACTGCATAAAAGCTCATAAAATTTTTTGCAATCTCACGTTTATTAATTCTTGAACTATTTTAGCTTGGACATTACAGTAAATCCTGTAAATAACAGCCATCTAGAGTAAGATATATTGATCACTAAATTCAGGTGACCATTATATACAGGATTGATTCAGAAATAACATTCATTGTAGACATACCAAGAGTGACCACTATACACATGTGCCCGCTGTATAGAGGAGACCGTTAGTCCATTATAGCATGTTTGACTGTATCATTATGCTTCTGAAACTCAAAAAGCAGATTGTGTTCGAATTTAAAGTTTGATGTTTATATTTTGTCTTTTATATAATGCTACTGTGAAACACTGAGATAGTAACATTGTCAGCTATAATTGACACCATCAAAACATTCACTGAGTAAATGAGCTGTACATGGATTTTCATCAACTTTATAATCTTTATGAGCATCAATCAACTGTTCATGCACACCTTCTTAACAGTTCATTGATTCAGCCGTGGAAAGTGAATGAATAGATCATGAACTGTTCATGAACTTCATATGGCCAGTTGTTTTATGACCAGGAAACATGTTTTTATTTTCTTGCCTTATTTTCACATTAAAAGATTAACAACTTATTTGTTTTTAATTTTTTCTTCAGGTGGCTAAGCAACAATGCGTTGCTAAATTTTCCTCATCCTTCATTATCACAAGAAGCATGGAATAATCTGAATACATTGTAAGCTACATTTTTGTGATCAATTGGACACCAACAGCTCCATTATCACAAACTGCTTGTCAAGTTGTTACACGAAAACAGTCAACGCTTTTGACATTTTTTGCAAGGGTAGTGTTAAATTTACTCTCCTTAACAATCTGTAAGCACATCAAAAAGACACTGTGGACTTGTAGTTCAATTGCAGAGTGTCCGTACTTTGTGTTGGTGGCCATGGTCCGATTCCTCTTCAGTGCACACATGTTTGTATTGTCTGTATATGTGTGTTTATGTCCTCCAAAGAAACGAACACAATGTTCCCCTGTGAAAAACAGTTCATGAGTTCATGAACAGTTCATAAAAGTTAAATGGCTCTGATTTTCCTGAACTTTCATAACAGTTCCTGAAATGTTTATGATCAAGTCATGAACCCTCACATACAGTTCATGAACAGTTGATGAAAATTTGGGGCCATTTAACGTTCATGAACTGTTCATTAACTGTTAATGAACTCCTGAACTGTTTTTGTAGGGGTTTTGTTACATATTAAATGCTGTTAATTCATACCCCAGGATGTCCATGAATGATTCATCAGTTCATGAGCAGTTCATGAACTCAACAAATGTTTTCGTAGGGAAACTGCACAATACTGTAAAACCTGTAGTTTTCTTACAAAAACTCAAGTGTCAACTTCCACAGCACTCTCATGCACCTCGCTAAATAAATGTGTTTTGCAGTTTGGTTGACATGAATTTAAAATACATTCATCTTTCGATGTCATATTCCAACAGATATTAACAGATAAGTGAAGGTTGTAGATCTCAACAATGCTGTTTTTACATTTCAGATACATCGATCATAACAAATTATCTACTTTAGATTCATTCTCTAATCAAGAATTCTATCCAGACCAGCAGTCACTTCATTGGTAATATAAATAATATTGTATCTTCTCAAAGCAATATAATTAATGTCATTCTAGAATAATATATGAGAATAGAAAATTAAAACTAGTATTATAGACATTCTTACATCAACTTGTTGTACTAGATGCCTTGATTACTTTGAACAGTTCATGAAAATTGGAGCCATTAAACGTTCATGAACTGTGCATGAACTGTTCATGAACTCCTTAACTGTTTTTCACGTCCTGTCCCGAGTAGTTTCCCTATGATTATTTTGGCAATTTCGATTACAATTCAAATAAAATGTTTATCATCTGTTTATTTGCAAAACAGAACCGTATCTTAGGCAACGACCGACATACATAGGCTAGACATTTCTTTTCCAACATCAACCCCAGATTTTACCAAATATGGCATAAAGAATGTTTTTAATGTTAACCAACAGCTCTCAAAAAGGTGCAAGACTCCTGAAACTGTGCTCCATCATCAGTTGCTCGAGCTCAAATGTTTCACCTGTGCTTTGCTCAGCTCTGACTATGTATCAGTTGAGCCTAATTCATTATTTAGGCACGTCATATGAAAAGCGTGGTATATATAAGCCAGGCCTTACATTTTTATTCCAATTTCTGAACAAAACTGTCAACTTCTGGATTAACAAATTAGCATTGAAATTATTCGCTTTATTAAATATCATCTTACCGTATAATGAATTCACATGATTCTTAGTAACCAGTTGTGCGTATCACAAAATTCATGCTACTATTTTTACGCCATTTTCTTTTGCAATCTGAAAGAATTTATGATCAGAAAAGAACAATGATATACAAAAAATTCATTCAACAATCACTTTTTGTGCTGAAAAACCAGAAGCAATTATGCAACTTATCCCTTACAAATTCAAAGGGTTTGTCACTCCTGTAAAAGCAGTTCATGGATGTTAAGTGGCTCATTGATATTAAATGTTAATGAAAAAGTTAAAGAAAATTAAGCCATTTTGAGTCAACCCCTGCGAAAACAGTTCAGGAGTTCATGAATAGTTCATGAACAGTTCATGAACTGTTCATGAACTGTCTGTGAGGGTTCATGAACAGTTCAGGAAAGTTGGAGCCATTTAACGTTCATGAACTGTTCATGAACTCCTGAACTGTTTTTCGCAGGGGAAGTTCTTGAACTATTCATGAACTGTTTATATGGTCTCATGAATAGTTCAAGTAAAGGCAAGGAACTGTTCATAAATTATTCATGAGTTTAATGATAGTTTCATAAAAAGTTTCCCAGATGTTTACAAAATTCATAATTTAATATTCATCAAACTCTAAATGGTCCATGATTTTATAAAAAAAATGTCCCATTAACATATTTTGAAGTGGCATTTCTAAGGTATTAACTATTCCAAAGTATCCAATGAGATTTCAGATTGGATTACAATTGTTTGGATTGTTTCTTGACTGTTTTAATGTCTTTCTTTTTTAACCTAGGGTTCAAAATCGAACATTTACACCATTTATGAATTCTACATCGATTACTCACTTGTAAGAAATTTTTTTACTTACATATATTTATCAATTGATCGATTGTCCATTATACTGTCCACAACTTTTCAAACTAATGTTAATACAGTTGTATAGCAACCCCTGTGAAAACAATTGATGAGTTCATGAACAGTTCATGAACATTAGTTGGCAAAATTCATGAATTCAGCAATTGTTTTGTATGGGAATGACCGAACGATGACAGGATACTCATACCAACAACAATAATAATATCACTATCCATAAAAGTGATAATGGAAATAATTTTAAATAAATCATAATAATTAACTATAAGAACAACATATGCTGAATGTTCAGAACAAAATAACTTCAATATTCAGATTTCTATTTATCCTAGACTAGATTCAAGTTATTCCTTAAACCTTCATAACTCAAGATTTAATAACATATTATAATATGAGTTGAACACATGTATGTGAGAGTGCTCAATGTTTGTTAAGACAGAGCATAATATAGAATAGACACAAAGATGAGGCAAAAGCCTTTTTCGTTACTCAGAGTTTCACGTGTTTACTTTGTGTTCATCAGACGGCTTACTAAAAATTTAAACATGCCACTTACTCCTATAAATTCATACATAGACGCAATATATATCTATTGTGCTAATACAAAGGTTGTTGTTTATTATTACAATTGTTATGATTAGATACCGGATTTAAAGTTACATAAATAGAATTTGTTTTGATGACGGCATTTCGAAATTTTTTAATCATTTAAAACACGATACGCCAGTCACACATCATCTTTCAGACACAGGAAGTACAAAAATAAGACGGAACTTTCTAAATAAATATGGAACCTTTAGAATAATAAGTCAGGATTTATTAATTAATTGATAATAATTAATTATTATTAATCCATTTATAGATTAATTAACAGTAATTAATTATTATTAATTCATTTATGTATTAATTAATAGTGATTAATTATTATTAATTCATTTGTATTTATCAAGAAGGTGTGGACACCATAGCCAACATTTTTCTTCTGTTAATTTTTTTTAAATTTTCAGAACAGAATTTTGACATTTGGAGCTTCATTTTTACATAACAAAAAAGCGTTGTTCTCTGATCAATTTTGGAGCTATCCGGTCCCATCCGATTGAAATCATCCCATCCGATCCCAAGAAATTTAGGGCCAATTAGCGTTCATGAACTGTTCATAAATTCCTGGACTGTTTTTTGCAGGGGTATTAGTGACGTAAAGAATGGGATGATTTCAATGCGGGATAGCCCCAAAATTAATAAAATACATGTTATTATGAAAAAATAATTTTTCAAAGGAAAGACCGAAAAACAGATTAATGATCACACATTTCAACTATGCAAAACAAACTGTTGAGAATAAAGTACATTGTAATTGAAATATTATAAGTTGTGAAGTGAAACATAAATCGGTAAATTTCGTGGGGCAAAAATTCCCCTATATTTTATCAATATTTTTTTAACACTTCTCTGTGTTGAATTTTTTTTCAATTTACGCTAATGTTGATGTAAAATTATGCTTCAAAGATGATGATGAAAAAAAAGGGTGCCCAGATTATATTTTGAGTTATTGCAGAAAGTATACTCTAATGGGTTGTTAAAGTTAAGCTAGGTTAAAGTTAAGTTAAATATGTTGCTATGCCAACATATGATATAATCAGAACCTTAATTGCAATCCCACTTCCCCGCCATGTATCAACATCCAAGTTTCCTATAATCTGCAATTTGTGTTGAAACGTATAGAGCGTGGCGTTATTTCTATTTCAAAATGTTTTCTATTTTTCCAAACCTTATTTGTCTTGAAGGAAAGGATTAAATCCGCATGTAAACTATTAGAGTGGTTTCTAAATGAACTTTTTCAAATCAATTTTCAAATTGAACGTTATCAACTTATCAACTTGACTAAAGAAATGATAATTGAAAATTGTTAGGTGGCTTTTTTGTAAATTGCTCTGAAGAAATACAATAAATACTTTATACGGTACAAGTTTCCTTGTGGAAAAAATTGTCCAAAACATTCCTGTGCATGTTGAGTCTTTTCATAGTTTAGATTAATGAAAATACATCTTCTTATATAATACTAGCAAGTCTATACCACCCCTGCGAAAACAGTTCAGGTAAACAAACAGAAGGTATTTATTATGGCAAATTCTCGAAATGAAATTGGAGAACACATGAATTTTGATGAAATAAACCATAGAAACGCGACGCATTGAAGCATGTCATTAGGATGGTGGTTTCGATAAGCATGGTGCAGATGACACTTTCTTTTGATATGCAAATGTAAAGGAAAATTGGAAAAAACAAAACACGTTAGGTGCAACTACTCCTGCAAAAACAGTTTTCATGATGTCCTTGACTTTTTTGCGCATATATATTTTCTATTATTTATCAGATGATAATATGCTATTTGATTCATTTGGTTTTGAAATTGGTGATAAAATGAAATTGCGTAAAACTACCGCAAACACATATACATAAGGCATTCACATTTAAGTCGCTCACAAACAGCTCTAAAGTTAGAGGTTAGTAATATTGCCTAGAATCAAGCTATTTCCAAGAACTCATGTCTTGACTTGTCAATATCTAAGAAGGACTGCATGCTTTCACATAGATTACTTAAATAATGTGTCACTGGATTAGTCAAACGCGTAATATTGTATGATGCCCACTCTAATTTCTTTTAGACAAACAACGCGACTTGTGACATTGACATCATAAAGCTATATCCACCCCTGCGAAAATAGTTCAGGAGTTCATGAACTCCTGAACTGTTTTTCGCAGGGGCAGTGCTTTTTCCCTGCAATATTTGTGTCACACCACTTTGATCGCATTTCCTCCCAAGAATTAATTTCCATCTCAAAAAAACAGTTACGCCATTTTCACATATTGTTTTACTACATATGTGAAAATCGTGTGGGGATGGTTTTAATTCCCACCCAAGCAAAAAACAGTTCAGGAATTCATGAACAGTTCATGAACGTTAAATGGCTCCAATTTTCCTTAACAGTTCATGAACCCTCACAGACAGTTCATGAACAGTTCATGAACAGTTCATGAAATTTTGGGGCTATTTAATGTTCTTGAACTGTTCACGAACTCCTGAACTGTTTTCGCAGGGGCACTTTGAAGTACAATAGCGTTTGTTTCGTGAAACAATGTTTGTTTGTTGTTGAAAGCTTGTAGATATATTTCCCCATAACACCTCACTCCCTCGCATTAATACTTGAATAACATACCTTTCATTATTGTTACATAAAATAGGTATGTCAATAACAATGACATCAATAAGGTCGGGAGGTATGATTTAGTACATCTTGAAAGATTGCAATTTATGTAAGTATTTTTACTGGATTTAATAAATATTTGAATGTAATTAACAATGTTAGCATTCTGAATATGTTCTCTATTCAAATACAAGTTGGTTTGCACATATCAGCCATATCAGTTGATGTAAGATCTGAGGGGGTATTAGGAATGACTTATAGCTTATTTAGTTATCATAACATAATCAATTATGTTTTTGAGTTAATTGATTGATAGTTTGGTGATTATACAATTTTTATTCAAATTTGAATTAATTTACACATCTTCTGCAATTTTGATGGGAAAATATAATGGACGTTAAGAGGCACCGCTTTTTCAAACTGTTCAAGATAAAGGCTCTAAAACAAGCCATTAACGTTCATGAACCACTTCATAAACTGTTTGTAAAGTGTTCATGGACAGTTTTAATGAAGTTCTGTAAAGTTCATGAACTGTCCAGGAAGTCCATCAAAGGCTCATGAACAGTTCGAAAACCATTCAATTAATCTATGAGTTGAACTATTAAGAATGATAAGTAGAATCCATGATTCTTTTTCAACCCGATTTAGATGAACAGTTGTTTACGAGAAGATTTGTCCATTTAATATTTGAGCTGTTTTCACAAGGGCTGCATATATATATGTGCGAATTGTTTAAGAGCGGCAACAATATAGCGATAAGCAAAAACTTAAAATTGCTGTATTCAGTAATCAAAAGTACTTGTTTTTCGGAACCACTCCAACAAAACAATTGTGTCACAGTTCATAAACAGTTCATGGGCTTATTATATACAGTTTTCATCGACTTTTCCAAGGGGGTTTCTCTCATTTTTCTAAGCCCATCAAACAACATTTCCAAAGTTCACTACAACTACTAGTAGTAGTAATAGTAGTATAGACAGTCACATTATAGGAATGTGCCGTCCCTCTTACGCCTTACATATTTGTTACACAAAGAACGCCACAAAACACGGTCAGACATAGCTGACAAAGAAACTTTTAAATAACACAATTCACGATACAAAACATTATGAAAAGATACTACTCTACTATAGCCCCGTCGAAGCATCTCCTTCGGTTGCCAATGAAGGATGTCATGCAGCGGTTGAGGGGCATACGTCTTTGATCTTTCGATGTGACCTAAAAAAGACATCTGACGTTGGTGAGCAATAGCAGAGGCAGAAGGGGAAAGTTTTCTAAGTTTAGCAGTAGACGGTAAGTTGGGCCAATTAGTCCAGTCAATCTAAAATTTGTCCAAGGACAAATTGCAACACAAGCTTTTTTTATGGACTATAGGGTAGAATTTTATGCTGAACAACATATCAAAAATCGAGAAAAATCGAAGTGGCGGAAGGTGCTCAATTTTATAGAAATTAGTTACGGTTGGCATGAAAGCGAGGCTGTGTCATTTAGGGCTAAAAACTGAGCGATATTTCAAAAAATAAGAGAATGTACGCAATCAAGAAGAACACACTCAGTGACACAATATAATTACAGAAAAAAAATCATAAGTTGATCATTATAACAGAAAAAACCATAACGAGGCTAAAAATTATATTAGGGAATTTACTGAACTTTTACTGTACTATCACTAATAACAAATGCGCATTAAAAGAGGCTTGGCATAAGAACACGCATTAGCTCCTTGCAAATAGAGGCAAATCGATGTACCTAACGATTATATTAATTAACTACCAGGCAAAATCAAAATAAATCATATATAAATCAAGTAGACCATCCCTTACAAAATAAGGATGCGTCTAATCACCCTCAGTAGTGAAATGGGTATGGTCCAAGAGTCCAATACCAATAATAGGAACATTCCTGACATCATAAAATCATATCTAGGTTAGATAGAACGTATATATAAATTAAGTAGACCATCCCATAGGAATCACAGATACATCTAACCCCCTCAATAGTATAATAGGTGTGGTCCAAGAGTCCAATATCAAGAACAGGAACCTTTCTGACATCATAAAATCCTATCTAGGTTGTATAGAATATAAATATAAATCGAGTAGACTATCCCATATGCATATTAGATACATCTTATCACCCTCAATGGAATAATAGGTGTGGTCAAAGAGTCCAATACCAAGAACAGGAACAATTCGGACATCATAAAATCATATCTAGGTTGTATAGAATATAAATATAAATCGAGTAGACCATCCCATATGCATTATAGATACATCTAATCACCCTCAGTAGTATAATAGGTGAGGTCCAAGCGTCCAGTACCAATAACAGGAACATTTCTGACATCATAAAATCATATCTAGATTGCATAGAATATATATATAAATTGAGTAGACCATCCCATATGTATTATAGATACATCTAATCACCCTCAGTAGTATAATAGGTGTGGTCCAAGAGTCCAATATCAAGAACAGGAACATTTCTGACATCATAAAATCCTATCTAGGTTGTATAGATATAAATATAAATCGAGCAGACCATCCCATAGGCATGACAGGTACATCTAATCACCCTCAGTAGTATAATAGGTGAGGTCCAAGAGTCCAATACAAATAACAGGAACATTTCTGACATCATAAAATCATATCTAGGTTGCATAGAATATATATATATATAAATCGAGTAGACCATCCCATACGCATTATAGATACATCTAATCACCCTCAGTAGTATAATAGGTGAGGTCCAAGCGTCCAGTACCAATAACAGGAACATTTCTGACATCATAAAATCATATCTAGATTGCATAGAATATATATATAAATTGAGTAGACCATCCCATATGTATTATAGATACATCTAATCACCCTCAGTAGTATAATAGGTGTGGTCCAAGAGTCCAATATCAAGAACAGGAACATTTCTGACATCATAAAATCCTATCTAGGTTGTATAGAATATAAATATAAATCGAGCAGACCATCCCATAGGCATGACAGGTACATCTAATCACCCTCAGTAGTGTAATAGGTGAGGTCCAAGAGTCCAATACAAATAACAGGAACATTTCTGACATCATAAAATCATATCTAGGTTGCATAGAATATATATATATATAAATCGAGTAGACCATCCCATACGCATTATAGATACATCTAATCACCCTCAGTAGTATAATAGGTGTTGTCCAAGAGTCCAATATCAAGAACAGGAACATTTCTGACATCATAAAATCCTATCTAGGTTGTATAGAATATAAATATAAATGGAGTAGACCATCCCATAGGCATGACAGGTACATCTAATCACCCTCAGTAGTATAATAGGTGAGGTCCAAGCGTCCAGTACCAATAACAGGAACATTTCTGACATCATAAAATCATATCTAGGTTGCATAGAATATATATATAAATTGAGTAGACCATCCCATATGCATTATAGATACATCTAATCACCCTCAGTAGTATAATAGGTGTGGTCCAAGAGTCCAATATCAAGAACAGGAACATTTCTGACATCATAAAATCCTATCTAGGTTGTATAGAATATAAATATAAATCGAGTAGACCATCCCATAGGCATGACAGGTACATCTTATCACCCTCAGTAGTATAATAGGTGAGGTCCAAGAGTCCAATACAAATAACAGGAACATTTCTGACATCATAAAATCATATCTAGGTTGCATAGAATATATATATATAAATCGAGTAGACCATCCCATACGCATTATAGATACATCTAATCACCCTCAGTAGTATAATAGGTGTTGTCCAAGAGTCCAATATCAAGAACAGGAACATTTCTGACATCATAAAATCCTATCTAGGTTGTATAGAATATAAATATAAATCGAGTAGACAATCCCATATGCATATTAGACACATCTTATCACCCTCAGTAGTATAATAGGTGTGGTCCAAGATTCCAATATCAAGAACAGGAACATTTCTGCTGACATCATAAAATGATATCTACGTTACATAGAATGTATATATAATTCAAGTAAACCATCCCATAGGCATTACAGGTACATTTTATATATATATATATATATAAATCAAGTAGACCATCTCATAGGCATTATAGTTACATCTCATCACCCTCAGTAGTATAATAGGTGTGGTCCAAGAGTCCATAACTTTCACCATCATAAACTTTATCTATGATTATAAAATAATATAGATGTTGAATACAATGGATGTATATTTCTAATAAAACCATTCAAAATAGATTGAAGAGACATTCAACCATTGTTGCGATAATTAACATGTGTGGTCTAGGGGTCCACAGAAGATAACAAGAACATCCTCAATTGCTCAAAAGATATCTAGGTTGTACAATACCAGACATGCAATGTTTGTAAATTAGGGGTTGAGCAACAGTTGGGGCCTTTTACGGCTCATCAGGACGTGTTATTGCCCTAAATTTTGTCTGTGAAATCGTGAATAGGCATTCTTATCTACGTTATTGCGTTATCGATGATTTTTGCGTTATATAAAAACAAAAACATGAAGTTTTACAGAATATTTCAGATAAAATCATAGCAAAATTCCCTATTTGGGACGCCAGAATTCAAAAAGTTCTCAAGGGGGTGAATCTCCAGACCCCATTTTAAGACTTCAACCCTGTTTTCCTATTTTTATCATGCAAAATTTTTATTATTTGCAAACACCTTGTTCACCATTCAAACTTTGCATGTTCAGCTAAATATTAATAATATGATTTAAAAGCAGATAGGTCTGAATTGAATCAATTTCAAGAAAGCTCTTTCGTTTGAATGCATGAAATTTGAAACTTTCATTATGCTATGCGTGAAATTGTACAGATTGAGTACGTAAATACGTTATTGCCATGGCATATAGGGGGCCAACAGTTGTGTGCACTGTTATACGGGGTGCATGAATATGCTGCCAAACTATGTCAGAAATAAAGATAATAGGCTAACAAATGTTATTGGTCCTGATTTGGATCACTCAGCAGAATCGATGCTATCATGTGTAATACTGTTACAGCAGAGCCCATAGGAATTGGCAATTGTACATGCATTTACATCCAAATATCTGGGAGTCTTGCATCCTGTCTAAACCACTATGTCTAAAAAACAACTGAGAACTGAATCCTTATGATCATTTTTATTTTCACATCATGAATTCATGATCATGCTACATATCGTCATATCGAACAAACATTAGAATAATTGAATATAATTCATTAAAAATATGTTTCACTTACTTTTAATTAAAATACTGACCTCGATTTGGGAAAATAGAAAGCCAATACAATAAGTGTTAGGCCCTATTGAATATCTACAGATTTTGCTTTGAACCTTGTCCTTGATAATGCCTGTCATCCTTCGTTTTCCTCTGCAGCATAACACTGGGAGACTTTTCGAACTGATAACATTCCATTATGAATTAATTCGTGAGAGAGTTTCTTCGAATCAAATATCTTTGAGTACCAAAATTAGGAGGAAAGTGTACCATTTCACCATTAAACCATAAAAAATCATACGCAAACCTGAACGATACGCGAACGATGTCTACCATCTTGTTGTATTCTCTTTCGATCAAAATTTGACAGTTTTCCGAAAACATGTCGCGCTCAGCCTGTGCGCAGACGTTTAGATGGAGGCATAATGGCGTTTTAGAAAGGGTTAATAATTTGTGACTTTAAATGCAAATAAAGTAATGTTCCGCCACCTCGATTTTTCTCGATTTTCAGTAGTTGTTAAGCGTTAAATTCTGTTCTAGAATCTGTAAAAAAAGCTTGTGTTGCAATTTGTCCTGGGTTCCGTGTTTTTTCGATCTAGATTGACTGGACTACAATGTACTCCTAAAGCATGCCGAAGCATGACGTCATAAGCTGAGTCAAGTCGGGTCAATAATGAGGTTGATAGAACCCACGTTTCAGATGCATATAATAGAACAGGTTCTATCGTGTGTCTGAAACAGTCTTAACTTAACGTCAGTGTTGACATCGGACGCCCAGAATTTAATCAGACCTCTAATGGCTGCCCAAGCCTGGCCTCTACGTTGTGTTAAAATCATCTGAAGAAGATGGAAGTACAGAACCTAGGTACTTGAACGAATCTACACGTTCTATGTCACCATTAGATGTAGCAAGGTGTGCCTGTTTTATGCATAAAGCAATAAATTTCGTCTTAGTCGTGTTAATTGTCAAGCCTACCGTTCTACCAACCCGTTCAACTTCATCAAGAAGCTGTTGTGCATCAGATATGCTATTTGTTAAGATAGCAATATCGTCAACGAATGAGAGGTCCGATACGCTGCGCTCTGGATGACGTGAAGACCTACGACGATCAAGGGTAAAACCGGAAGAGTCAGGACATGAAATACGAAAAACATAATCAATAAATAGTGTAAATAAAAAAGGGGACAATGTGTCACCCTGTAGTATGCCACAAGCTGTCGGGAAGTCATCAGTATCACCATAGTGAGTTCTAACAAAAGCCGAAGTAGAAGAATAAAAGGACATAATAGCATCGATAAGAACAATAGGTACATTATAGAAATCTAATATTTCTGGGATTAAAACAGAGTCTAAGGCCTTTTTGAAGTCAATAAAAATTGCAACAATGTCTTTTTGATGAGTCCTACAGCCTTCTAACAATATCCTAGCTGATAGAATTTGGCCTCAGGTTGACCGGCTATTCCTGCCACCATTTTGATTGTATCTTAAATATGGGTCAATTACTGACGCCAGCCTTTTATGTAGAATCTTATTATTAGCTTTCCCTGCAGTACAACTTAAAGTGATACCCCTCTGTTGGTCTAGGTCTCTAGACGTGTTCTTGTTGACGGTGATGACAGCAGATCTTTGCCATTGATCCGGTACTTGTTTCTCCCCTGACAAAACGGCATTATGATGGTAAGTAGCTCATTTTGTACAAGAGGTTCTCGAAGTGCCAGGGTGGGGACTCCATCTGGTCCAGGAGACGCAAGGGTTTCATAGAAAATAGAATAGAGCATAATTCGTCATTAGTAACAGGAGAAGTATTATAATTGGACATATCAGGAGGGGAGAAGTTAGGCGGTGGAGCTAATTTATTTAACGATAGTAGACAGGATGGGGGATTATATAAATCATAAAAATAATTACGAATCATACTGTTTGCCTCGACAGAATCATACGCTTCAACTAATAAGGGCTTGTGGGATGGGTTCTTAAGACGCCTTATCTCTTTCCATGCTATACAATGCTTATTACTATTACTAGCCGTTTTTACCGCTAAAATTATAGCGTTTAATTCACGCTCGATTAGGGCGTTATGAGCGGCAGCGAGATCTATTGTTTTTTGATCAACAATAGATTGTAAAAGACTGATATTGTGTATAGTAGGAGAACAATCACGTAATTGTTTTTTAGCAAGTTTCAATTCATATCTTACCTGTGTGATCATTGTGTCACTGTCCCAAGAGACGCGTGACCATTGTATTTTCTTCCGCGGCAAAGCGGTCTCGGCTGCTTTGATGATGGCGGAGGAAAGAATGGAGAAATCACCTCTTGTGGGTTGTCCAACAAGAGAATTTTCAAGACAGTCGTTAAACGCTTGTGAAAACTCTGACAGACTTTCCCAACAAAGGGATGACCCCGCCTTTCCTTTGCAGTACCGGATGTGTTGTTTCATGCAAGAGATCAAGGCGATGATCAAATGGAATAGCAAATGGTGCTATAGTATCACAATCGTAAAATAAACGTGGACAATTAATGAGAATATAATCAAGACGCTCTTTCCGGCCTTTCGGACCAAAGAAAGTAGCACGTCTTGACAGAGGTTTGCGATACAAAGAATTTAACGGAGTAAGGTCATAGATATTAATAAGATCAATTAAATAAGGGGAATTATCATTTAAATTACGTCCTACAGGGTTTCATGACAAGGGGTAACACGCATTAAAATCACCACACAACATAATAGCATCACGAGATGGTATTTTAACTAAGATTGAAGATAACTGAGTATAGAAAAGGAAGGCCTCGACTACAACTACTGATTATATAATAATAGTATTAAACATTTATATAGATCCAGTATCAATTAGCTTTAAGCGCTTTATAATTAATTGAGATGATTATATAATATGTAACATCTATAAAACTATGTAGACATGTGAAATGGAATAGCGATAATTCTAAAGCACTGTAATTCTTTATTGGGAAGGCAGCCAATGGAGCTTATATATTATCCGTTATTATAATATTTTAACATTTTATACCATGCTATATCAAAGCTTGGGGACTGTAACACATATCCAAGCTTTATAAACGTTTGATGAATAAATTATCAATATATTTTATGATATTTGCTCAAACCCCTGTATAAAATAGTCCAGGAGTTCATGAACAGTTCATGAACGTTAAATGGCTCAAATTTTCCTGATCTGTTCATGAACCCTCACAGACTGTTCATGGACAGTTAATGAACAGTTCATGAACAGTTTATTAAAATTTAGGGCCATTTAACGTTCATGAACTGTTCATGAACTGTTCCTGAACTTCTGAACTGTTTTTGCAGTGGCACGCTCTAAACGCTGCATTGCATACCCTTAATATTGGCAGTTGAATAGTTGCCAATGCTTTAGTGAATAGCAGAAAGTAGATAGTAATTAGAATTTATTTACATTAATTTACCTTTAAAGTGCACATGACACCAAAAAATTTTATTCCGGAATCAAGTAGCCCATGCAAAATAAATAGGAACGGCGGCAATAATTTTTCGATTTGGACTCTTATAAGCGGAGATATTTAATTTTGAAAGTACCATATTTCAGAAATTGTGCTCCTTCGAAAGTCGGAACTCATGCGGGAATGACAAGAAAGCCCACTATGGAAAAATAACCAAGTCTAGACTTCATAAAATCGTAACTTTTTTCTCGCGAAAAAGAAGTTGTCCAGTTTCCAGAACAGATATGCCCATATCTTCGGGACACCTTGTTGGCCATATATGACTGAATTTGAACGTAAAATGTAGAGTTTATAAAGGTTTTATTAGACTTCGATGGATTTTTTCTGTCAAAAAGGTGTTAAAACACTGGATTAACACATGTTACGCATCAAGGTGTTGACTACTAAAACAGTGGCAAAACGCTTTGTATTCACTTCGACTCGGATGATGATCTTAACGTCTATAAAATTGAAAAAAATTCATTGCGCTATTTTGGTCGATCTCCCGCAGCTTAACGTCAGTGCTTCACTGATTTGTTAGCTTCAATCTCAATGATTGGCTATTAAAAACCATTGCATGACCCCCTGTTTGCCTTGCAGCAGACGCGTTTCTTCAACAAAAACACAATTACTGAAAGATGAATCGACACACGCAATGTGTTTAATATAGTTTTATATTCGACGGACAACGGTTGTTGTCGACTTCTTCACAAAGCTATCCTGTCTAAGAATTATATTTAATCAATGAATTTAATATGCTGGAGATGTTTTTATCTGATATATAAAATACAATATTATATCACAAAAGACTTTAATATATCAATTGACGACACAGAGAGATGTCTTACATTTGGGTAATGATGGAAATAATAAATCACTGAAACCAAAACATTTTGTACGGTTTGGACACACATATGGACAGTTTTACATTAATTTTGACTTTCAAATTCAACTTCATTGTTCAAGTAATTTACATTTTATGTTGACAAAGACTAAATGTTATTCGTGATGATCGTCATGATTTGATTCTGCTTGAACAACACTCGCATGCTGATATGCACTGGGCACACTCAAATTATTTCAGGGTCGAGGTAAATATAATACAGACATTGAAGGCGGTTGTACTCGCCATGTGTATCTGTAGCGATGATTCACTCACTGAAGTGCTCGAAACGAAAAACAATGCAATATCATATGATTTGTTACTGTACTGTAAAATTTCACGAATAGCATCTAGTCTTCGTCAACATAAAATGTAAATTAGTTGAACAATGAAGTTGATTTGAACGCCAAAATTAATGTAAAACTGTCCATATGTGTGTCTAAACTGTACAAAATGTTTTAGTTTCAGTGAATTATTATATCCATCTTTCCCCGAATATGAGACACCCCTCTGTGTCGTCAATATATTACGTCTTTTGTGATATAATATTGTATTTTATATATCAGATAAAAACATCTCCAGCATATTAAATTCATTGATTAAATATAATTCTTAGACAGGATAGCTTTGTGAAGAAGTCGACAACAACCGTTGTCCGTCGAATATAAAACTAGATTAAGGTATGATATTAAACACATTGCGTGTGTCGATTTCATCTTTCTGTAATTGTGATTTTGTGTTCCTGCAAGGCAAACAGGGGGTCATGCAATGGTTTTTAATAGCCAATCATTGAGATTGAAGCTAACAAATCAGTGAAGCACTGACGTGAAGCTGCGGGAGATCGACCAAAATAGCGCAATGATCATCATCCGCACCGAAGTGAATTCAAAGCATTTTGCAGCTGTTTTAGTAGTCAACACCTTGATGCATAACATGCGTTAATCCAGTGTTTTAACACCTTTTTGACAGAAAAACTTTATCGAAGTCTAATAAAACCTTTATAAACTCTACATTTTACGTTCAATTTCAGTCATATATGGCCAACAAGGTGTCCCGAAGATATGGGCATATTTGTTCTGGAAAGTGGACAAATTCTTTTTCGCGAGAAAAAAGTTACGATTTTTTGAAGTCTAGACTTGGTTATTTTTCCATAGTGGGCTTTCTTGTCATTCCAGCATGAGTTCCGACTTTCGAAGGAGCACAATTTCTGAAATATGGTACTTTCAAAATTAAATATCTCCGCTTATAAGAGTCCAAATCAAAAAATTATTGCCGCCATTCCTATTTATTTTGCATGGGCTACTTGATTCCGGAATAAAATTTTTTGGTGTCATGTGCACTTTAATCAAAACCTATAGAAAATTCAATTAGATTTCTGCCCTAGCTATGTGTGTTTGTAATTGTAGTTAGTATTTTTTTGGCTGATGATGGTGTAATAACGTGGAAATTAATATCTTTTATCTGTCTGAGCTCTATACCACATTTGATTCACTACAATTTTGGTGCCTGGGGCAACACATTTACTTTTCATTCCAGTGAAAGATAGCTTGTAAGTTTACCCGGTTCCTGAGTAAAAATGTGAAATGACAATATGATGTTGATGTCTTTGTCAGCTGTTTTAATTGTGATCTTTGATCTTCCCTTATTTGTCAAAATGTATATTTGTTTGCTCCCTATTTTCAGTGATCTTTCATTTAATTCCCTTACCAATTGGACTATTAACAAAGAAGCATTTATGAACAATACATTTTTGTACATGATGTAAGTGTTTTGAAAAATACAGATAAAGTAGTATATCAACTGAATGGGCATAATTGTGAAGTATAACTAACACCCCCTTCGAAAAAAAATCCATGAGTTCATTAACTTTTCATGCATGGTTCATGATCATTTTTTGTTGGTTCATGAACAGTTCATGAACTGTCACGAAGAGTTCAGAAACACTTCATGAACTCATGAACTTTTTTTCGCAGTGGATAACTCCATAGCACTGACCAACTAAGCAATTAAGAAACATCCCAATGAAAAGCTATACCAAAATATCACACAAGATGTTTTGCGATCTGAATTGTCGATAGAGTGTGCATGAAATCCTGAAATCCATTGCTCCAAAAACTGCTAGATTCAAAGAGTTTGATATGAGATAAAGTAAATATATCATTACTGTGCTTTGTCTACGCATAATCTAATAGAGCTTTTTAATGTCGGCAATAGTATCACTATACATCCCGAGGTTAAAGAATCAATCAATCAATTTATTTTATTTTCAATCCTTGTTTCCGACTGATAAATATACAGTCGCCTTAAAGGCATGTTTTACTGGAAACCGAGGCTACAAAGATACGCAGGTAGAAACAATACAGCAATAAAAAAAATTAAATAAAATACATTTACATTTCTATTTACATTTACTTATCTACCTGTGCTTGTCAATTAAACAGTCTTATCTAATCTCTTTTACAGGGTTTTAATCCATCAATACCTATTTTTGTTTTGTTTCACCCTCTCACAAGTAAAAGTGAACATCGCATGCTTGCTATATTGCATACCACGCCTCTTAAACCGCACACAGGAAGAATTTCGTAATCAAAGGAAGAAACTGTATGAAACTACTATTTACAGCTGTATGAATTGGACTTATTTGAACTCATGCTATGGTGGTCTGTGATATTTTTCTATTGTACTTGTTTTGATTAAATAACATTTAAGTGGGGTTATTGAACACGTCGACTGTACTAACAAGAAAAGTTAGAAATCTTCATGAGTTTGTTTAACATTTTTGATATTTAAAATGAGAATCATCTCCACTATTAAATGATCAACAATTGATCTGATGGGTATGATCAAGAATGTATTAATCTTCATTATTGTAAGAATTTTAGGATTAAGATAATTCAGTTTTTATTTTTCATTTCTAATAATTCTTCTTCTTGATTATAATGTTAAATAATTTTTATTTATTTTAGTTCTGTCACATCTCAATCTAACCCTGGAATCCAATACGTTCCTATTGCATTCACTAGACATGAATATGTCCCTTCAATTGTTTTTTTGTAAGTACCTCAAATCAAATATCATGAGAATATTCCCTACGGAAAACAGTTCAGGAGTTCATGAACAGTTCATGACCAGTTCTTAAACGTTACATTGCTCCAATTTTTATGAACTGTACATGAACTGTTCATGAACCCTCACAGACAGTTCATGAACAGTTCATGAAAATTTGGGACCATTTAGCGTTCATGAACTGTTCATGAGCTCCTGAACTGTTTTTGTAGGGATGTGTTTGTGAATAAAATAGTGATTGTCAGGAAAACATATTGTACTTTATATATTGTATTTCTGAAAATTGGTTCTTTTCCCATGTGAAAAAATACATGAGTTCACGAACAGTTCTTAGTGAGCGTTTCCATGGGAATTCCAAACACCACAGCCTGTTTGAGCTTTATTGCTGTTTTTGTTATTTGTTTTATCAATGGTTCAGTCTAAGTTCTATAAATACACTGTTCTAAATTAAATCTTATTATAGTAAGAAATAGATAATTCAGTTGATACAATATATTTCATTCCGTTGTGAGGTAAGCCCCCTGCTAAAAATAATTCTTGAGTTCATGCATAGTTCATGAACGTAAAGTAGCCACATTTTTTATGAATAGTTCAAACATTTCGTGAAAATTTGGGCCTTTTCACTTTCATTAACTTTTCATGAATTTTTCATGAAGTCCTGAACTATTTTTCACTGGTGTCGAATCAGACAACAAGTAGTAGTATTTTTTTCTTTTTCTAAATTTTTTATAATCAATCATGTTACCTTTATACATTGAAATTGTGTGCTTACCGTCCTTAATAAACTGCATTCAATTCAATTTTCAAACTCCCCATTTATCGATAAAGATCTATCTATTATATAATATATGAAATTAAAAATCAGACAATCATGTTTGCTACTCAAAGATTCAAGCCAATGCGATCATCAGGTAATGTATTCAATGAGCGTCATACACTATACCTTCAAGATACATACAATCGGAGTGCTATTAATTAATTACACTATTGTTTACATGTTACGAATGATAGATATGCAGAAAGATATGCGATCTCTGCCTCACAGAGAAATACCACATCACATACTCTGACAAATGCTTGCTCAATAAAAAATTCAGACATAATATCAAAATGTAGAAACCAAAATAAATTTTACTTGTCAAATTTGAATAAATTTTACTTGTCAAATTTTAATACGTAGCCATCCGGTAAAAGTTACCACCTGAACCACTGACAATAAATATCCGTCATTCGTAACATGTAAACAATAGCGTAATTAAATAATAGTACTCCAATTGTATATATCTTGAAGGTACAGTGTATGATTTTCATTGAATAGATTGCCTGAAGATTGTCGTTGGCATGAAACTTCGAGTAGCAAACATGATCGTCTGATTTTTGACTTCATATTTTATATGTTATTTAAAGCTCTTCTGTATAGCATTGAGTCCTATGTTCAATCAGTAAGACTACTTGCAACACATGAAAGAACTATCTATATGTTATAACATTGAATAGATTGCCTAGCTTTTATAGCAAAGTGATCCATCGTTATTATTTTCAATTGATTCAAATTATTATTTTTCTTTATTAGGGATCTTGACAATAATAGAATAACTTTTATACTTGCTGGAACATTTACCAGTTTACACACACTCCGTACTCTGTAAGTTTACTCATTAAAGTTACCAAAGTATGTCAACGATCTACTTTTGTTTGTGAAATTTATTCCAATTGTAGCTGATCCTGCCATAACCCTATGAAAAACAGATCAGGAGTCTATGAAAAGTTCACAAACATCAAATGGCCCTAATTTGGTTTTGTTTTCCCCAACTGTTCTTGAAAATTGGAGCCAAATTGGAGCCAAATATTGACGTTCCTGAACTGTTTTTGCACATGTTATGATTTCATTTCAATAGTTCATGAACGTTTGCTGGAAGATTCAGGATGTGGAATTGAAAAATCACTAAAAATATGTAGCTTCCCGTTTGTTTCTGAAATTAATTTTAATTGTAGCTAAGTCTACCATAACCATGTGAAAAAACATTTCATGAGTCCATGAACAGTTCATAAAAGTTAAATAGCCCCAAGTTTCATGAAATGTTCATGAAAATTGGTTTCATGAACTGTTCATGAAAATTTGGGCCAAATATTAGAGTTGATAGACGGTTCATACTCCTGAACGTATTTTGCTGGGGTCATGAAATTATTTTAAACTGTTCATTGAACGTTTGCTGGAAGACGGATGTGGAATTGCACAAATTATAAAAATAATCATTAAAACTTGTTTATGAACCCATGAACTGTTATCCTATGTGAAAAATAGTTCATTGGTTTATGAATAGTTCATAAAAAAGTCCATGGAAATTGTTCCATTTAAAATCCATGAACTACTTCATGAACTTAAAGAACACTATTAATATTCAATTCAATGAGAAATATTACAAAATTCCCGTTTTTAATGTGCCAAAAATGTTAGGCTACATTTAATAAAATTGATCAAGATGATTTCCAATTTCTAAATTATAATCAAATCAAATTGATTTTCTAGATTCAGGCACATCAAAATATCCTTGATTATACGTGTCCAAAATGAAAAATATTTTTTATTTTTTGTGTTTTTCTTGACTTGAAAATATTCTGATATTTTGTAAACAATTCACCAAGCACCTTACCATTGTTCTACAAGTTTTCTAAGTACATGGAATTTGTGAACACAGCTTGAACCAGACTGTTAAGGCTTTGATATTTGCGGTCAAACTGTTTTTACTTAAAAAGCATAGAAATCGGCAAGAATATAATTAACAAAACACATACAATATAACACATTATTAAAATTTTGTGATGCTACATATTAACAGTACCATCAAAGATTCAATACTCTATTAATTTACACAGATATGTGCGTACAATTAAGGCGAATGGTAAAAAGATCCACGAAATATAAATTCATTAAAATTTTTACAAAATCGATCTGAAAATGAGGCCTAGAACGTCATAACAGTAAAGCAGCAATGAATTTAGTTCTTGCGGGTTGCGACAGCTGTGCTTGAAATTCGGATAGCGTTGCCACGCTTGGTGGATTGGCTGATTTGGTTGAGTTATATGGTATCCACTTGTTTCTGCACTTTGAGCAGTATTCTATGATTATGATTTGATGCTATTAACTCAAGTCATATTGCAAATGTTTGCATTTCAAAATTATAATAAACTAGAAACCTGCCAAATCACTTTCTAATAGGATTAACTTCAAGATTTTATATGAGGTTGATTTAATAGGGCTCTTTCACCGACTTATAAATAGATTCGCGCAAAGCCTTATGGGATAGCACAACGTACAACACTTCGATACCATTTCTGAGTTTGTTGCGTTTTGACCGCGTTCGTTGATGTTTATTGCCCAAGTTAAAAACTAATTTACTCGATATGCAATCCACAGAACGTGATAAACCAAAAACGAAAGGTACCACGAAGCATTACTGTTGGGGTACCTGTAAATCAGATTCCTGAAATCCGGAGAAATAAGCCGTATGAACGTTTTGTATTCGCTTCCCAAATCTTGGCAAAAAGTGTGAATTGGTAGAAAACAACAAAACAATAACAACAACTAAATCTAAAAATGTATACCAGTTTTACTAGAAATAAAATAAGGACTTGTAGCAAGTAATACACATGAACACACATATTCAAAACTACCAAGAAGACACGTAGAATTTCCTTTCAATTATTTTATAAATAGTATTTTAACTACAAATGAGTATTAGCAACATATCATTCGGTCGGCTTATATTCGATATTCTCGTCGTTATCAAATGACAACTTTTAAACATAATACATTTCAATTAATAATGATGAAATATATAACCAGTAAATACAGTCGATAATCTCTTAATAAATAGTTATATATTGTAAATCAATTATAAACAGACCCAAGTAAATAGCAATCATCGTAACCACATATTAATCTGAAATACACCATAGTGACATCTTGAGGCTACATAGTTGATCTCTCCTGAAAATTGATAATTTGAAACACTAAATAACACTAACTGAGAATAATAGCCTACACATGAAAATAGCCCCGGAATGTCCTAATGGGGATGGCAAGAGTGGATAAACACTGATGATAAATAGGATAGGTAGCCTACGTTACTACGTAGTTCTGATTTAGCCTAAACAACATCTGCGTATTTGCAATACAAGAGGATGAACACCGATCCACTTGCCTTAATTAAAACAATATTCACTTTTAACGAAAATTCTTTTTCCATGGAATTTATGTTAAACATAAGCCCTCAAAAGTAATTTGCTAGTTCGATATAACAATATCATAAATGTTTCAACAAAACGACGTCCTACATAATGTATGCTGTAGTCCTACCTTTCTTCAAGGGTTTGGCTGGTAACATGTAGTATATGGATCCTCACACACATCTTCTTCTTCTTCACTGTTGTTATATTGATAAAACGATGACTCCACAATGTAATGATAAATATGACCATAATTAAAGCAAGAATAGCAAGAAGCCAAGTCTCTTGACAGAAATTCACGCCAGTCTGTTGTTGGTATTTGCAACAGACCAACACTAAAACTATCACAAGATAATGCTGAAGTTGAAAGGGAAAAATATTTAAAGCCATACTAAATATCCACTATCAATCTTTGGGTCAACTGCTTTTGCAACAGATAAACATGCCTTCGACCCTTCGACACAACAGAAAAGATTTCAATCAAGTTGTTTTCACCATGACATTTTTGAAGCCAACGTTTTACTTGAACAAATCAACAATTTGAAGGAATATGAGGTAAAACAGCACCAGGCACCTTTACTCCATCTAGAACAATCATAGGATGGTCAAGATCCATAGTGAATCTGATAGCAGCAAGTAAAACAGCTAAAATAAATGATGTTGTGAGATAAAATTCAGCCGCGGCTCAACAAATTCGACAACGCAATAAAATGCAATGTACGTTGAGGTATCCCACAATGCTTTTCGCGAAAAATGTGTGACGTAGGCGTGAAAGAGCCCTATTCATTGTAGTAGAGTGTTTGCATTAATCTATCTTCAAACTTCCAATGTTTAATTTCATATATTATTTTTTAGAGATTTGCGTTCCAATAGAATTATTTCAATTGAAAACAACTCTTTTAATAAAAGATTACATTCATTGTGAGTTGTCCAGCAGTTATAAATGTATGATATATTTTTAACTTGCAATTGCATACCGTAATCCAACGGGTATAAGTAGCATTTTAAAGTTAAAACTTTGTTCTCTAAAATCGTACTTCTACAAGCGAAATGCAAAACATCAAGATGTTTGTCTTTTTCAGTAATCTTCTTTCTTATTGTTACAACGCATGTGGAGCAGCACATAAAAAACATCTTTCTAAACGCTGAATTTGGTATTTAATTTCCGTTTGACAATAGGTTGCGTTGAACATTGAGCATTATTCTATAACAGGCTGTTGTCATCAGCACAAATTGTTTTATTTATTTTCATGAAACACATAGTTTTAAGATGCTTCCTTGTTGAAGTTGTGTATGTAAAACCGCTCAGAAGGTATTCCAAGTGAACGTAGATGAAAATCTATCTGTAAGAAAGGATTTTCATATTTAACTCACTGACACGTACTGTTGGAGGAATCCATTGGCAAAACAGTCATATTTGGAATGTGTTTACAACTAAACTATTCTCAAAATGATGTAATCATTTATTGGAGATTGCAGCTAACTGAATTGGCCAATCAGAGCTCACAGAGAAGTATGTCTGTTATATTTTTGAGACGTAAAAGCTCTAACAAAGGATTTTGTAATTTATGAAGCTACAGTATTCCCTGTGAGAATTCTGTTCATAAAAAATGTGTTGAAATTGGACCATTAAACGTTCATGAACTAGTTCACAAAAATGTGAAAAGTTCATGAACTGTTCAAGAACTACAAAAATCTTTTCACAGGGGATCAGTTGAATTTTGGTTAATCTGCATTGCGCCAAGGGTTGTGTAGTGGAAGGGTGTGCGCGATCGCACGCGCACACCTCCGCACATGCCTCGGTGTTCCAAGCCGTGCGATCTATCGCACGCCTACTTCCCGATAAAGAAAAAAGGCATGCATGCATTTTTTTTTCACTGGCCTCATGTCGTTTTACATTATTTTGTTTGTACCGATATTCATTTGAACATTAACTCGACTTAAATTCTTTTCTAACCATTTGCGAATTTATCAATGTGAAGCTTCATTAAAGCAAACAAAGCATTTATTTCTATTGCATTGAAATTCAAGACCTTTTGTACCATTGTTAGAAAAAATTATCACCTTTCGATTTCCTGATTTCATTAGAATCAACCAAACGAATAATTGTGAAATGAGATCATCAGGCAGGAGTGTTTTCAAAATCATGTTTGTTTTAATATTACATCAAAAAGCAGAATCTGTTTTTATCATGCATATAAAATCTTTAACTTTAATAACAAACTTGATGTTTAGCTAGTATTTATCACCACTAAAAACGACTTGATTACAGCTTAAAATCGTGTTGCCACAACAAGCGGTATCGTGTTGCCATGTTAACAAATTGCACGCTATCACACGCCTTAGGTTTCTGAGGCATGCGTTTTGTCGCACACGTGTGATTTCAGGAATACAAGCCATGGTCTCTGTACCGGGAAGCATATAAAAACAAGCTTATCCTGCTGTGTGCATTTTCCGGTTTGAACTGTTAATTTATGTGAAGTCAAGTTTAATTTGGTTAAACCTATTCTTGCTCCTGTATGTGGCATAAATAATTACTGTTCAAAATTAAAATCATTTCTCATTCTACAATAGAAGTTTGATTGCACATATCACTAGATGGGTTTGGGATCAGACTATTTCTGATGAATTTGTGAAAAATGTATCTGATCCTCTTTAGTCAATTTATAATTGAAGTTTGTGTAGCTACCGCATATATATATATATATATAATAAAGAAGTCAAAGACTACACATTTTGATACTGTTACTTAAAGTTTCACGCTTTATGCGATCCTCAGACAGTTAAAACTAATCAATAAAAAAAAGTTTTTATTGATTAGTTTTAACTGTCTGAGGATCGCATAAAGCGTGAAACTTTAAGTAACAGTATCAAAATGTGTAGTCTTTGACTTCTTTATTATATTTACAGCTCTGTCAACTGACATTGAGCACTGTTTTACTGCTATTAGATAATATCTAATACTATATATATATATATATTTAATAAAGTAATTGTGTGAGGCAAGACATCAATGAGAGTGCTCAATGCTAAAAGCAGAGCAATATAGAAATTATGACTCAAAGATTACGAGTTCGGTCCGTTACTCTGAGTTTCGCGTAAAGACGCTCTTCAGACGGTTTATTCATAATGAAAAATATACGTGTATCAACGCAAGTTTATACATATCATACTAAAGGCGTTTCTATTGTCTAATTATCGCATATCTATTGAAGTTCTTAGTCTATTGTTATTCTATTATGTTTTTGTATCCTTATAATTCTTAAGGTAAAATTTGTTCTCATGTCTGCACTTGGAAATTAGTTCCGACCTTTTGTTTAATAAATTGTCATATTCATAGTAAATAATATGCAGTTTTTCTGTGAGGCATAAATTACATTTTTTCTGGATATTATTATAGGCAGCAGCAGTTGCTAGTATCGACCATTTGATGTTGAAGTTGATGTTTTTTTCTTTTAATTTCCAGACAAGATTTGATAATTCTGTGCTGGTCTGATACTTTTTGTTTCTAAAAGATGATTTATGCTGCGTGTGGCGCTGTTTGAAAGTGCCTTCCGTTAGTCCGATGTAATTTTTGCCACAGGGGTCTCGCGTTGTGGTGACGTTTGCGTTATACACTACGCTTGAGGTTAGGCACCTGTTACCAAGCGGGCAATTGGCTTTTGTTCGGCAGTTACATAACTTTTTCCGTCCCTCGTTGCTTTTTGTATCCAGAATTTTCTTATTATGGCATCTAATTATGTTTGCCATACAGCTATAGCTTACCTTTACGTTATTCTTATTAAATTTGTGAGTTTTTGGAAAATGTTTGTTAATAAGTATTAAAAATTTCTTAGCTACATTAGTGTTGACATTTAAGCTGTAAGGCGGGTTAAACCAAATAATATTGTGTCTTCGTTTTTCTTGCCTGTTTGTAATAGGTTCTGTAGAGTTGCGCTCCTTGTAGCTAAATTCGGCGGCGTACCCACTAGATTTTAGTAACGTAAAGGTAAGCTATAGCTGTATGGCAAACATAATTAGATGCCATAATAAGAAAATTCTGGATACAAAAAGCAACGAGGGACGGAAAAAGTTATGTAACTGCCGAACAAAAGCCAATTGCCCGCATGATAACAGGTGCCTAACCTCAAGCGTAGTGTATAATGCAAACGTCACCACAACGCGAGACCCCTGTGGCAAAAATTACATCGGACTAACGGAAGGCACTTTCAAACAGCGCCACACGCAGCATAAATCACTTGTCTGGAAATTAAAAGAAAAAAACATCAACTTCAACATCAAATGGTCGATACTAGCAACTGCTGCTGCCTATAATAATATCCAGAAAAAATGTAATTTATGCCTCACAGAAAAACTGCATATTATTTACTATGAATATGACAATTTATTAAACAAAAGGTTGGAACTAATTTCCAAGTGCAGACATGAGAACAAATTTTACCTTAAGAATTATAAGGATACAAAAACATAATAGAATAACAATAGACTAAGAACTTCAATAGATATGCGATAATTAGACAATAGAAACGCCTTTAGTATGATATGTATAAACTTGCGTTGATACGCGTATATTTTTCATTATGAATAAACCGTCTGAAGAGCGTCTTTACGCGAAACTCAGAGTAACGGACCGAACTCGTAATCTTTGAGTCATAGTTTCTATATATATATATATATAGTAATAATATATGGCGAAAGAGTCAAAGAATACACATTCTTTACTGTTACTCAAGTTTCACGCTTTTCACAGCGATCTTCAGACAGATTTTTTACTTGAGTAACAGTAAAGAATGTGTATTCTTTGACTCTTTCGCCATATATTATTATTATTTACCGCTCTGTCAAATGAAGACATAGAGCCCTATATTATCTGCTATTAGATAAACATAAATTTTATTATATATATATATATATATATAGAATCGATTCCAATCTTCAAGAACAATATATGCATGAGCCAGTCAAAAAAGAGGAGAATTTTCAGGGATTAATTTTTCCCAAAAGCCTGATGAATTTCAGTGTTTTGGTTAGAAGTCAACAGATGAGTTAGATAGTTAATTATATTGACTTTCATCTCTATAATTAATGGGATCAACGCCAAATCACCTCCTAACATTTTTTGAATACATAAGATACTTTGTATTGTATTATAACGAAATTTCGACAACAGTTCATGAACTTTACATGATATCAAAATCAAACTGCAAGATCGCTTGCGTTTTTGTGCATCCAGGTTTCGTTCTTTTTTGACATGGTGATTTGGCGTCATAACTCTATGGTGATTTGGCGTCATAACTCTATGGTGATTTGACGTCATAACTCTAAACCAATCAGATATAGAGAATCAATTTAGATATTATACTGGACAAATGTGTAATATTACCCCTGCGAAGAACAGTTCAGGATGTACAATTAATATATTACGATTCTTTGCTTATTTTTCAGATATCTCTCAGACAATAAATTCCATTTTAAACAATCAAAGCCTTTCTATAATATCACATCATTGCATTCATTGTAAGTTTTTTGAATTTGAATTTCAAACCATTTCCGTTTAGAAAATATCAAATTCAATGAAGGTTTCATGCACAGTTGCTGTGTTCAATCGCAAAATTCTTGCATGGATGAAGCCTATTAAGGATAAATGAGCAGCATGTGTTTCTAGAAATCCAAGTGTAAGAATATGCTTTCTAAAATATCACGAAGGTTTTCTGCGATCTGATTGGTCGAAAGAGCGTGCATGATATCCTAGGGTAAAACATGGCTCCGAAAACCGGGAAAAACCGCAAGCTTCAAAAAGTTTGATCTGTGATAAAATACAGAATTTATAACTTTTTGATAACAATCCAATCAATATCTCAACAATGGCTACGATTTACAAAACGACATTTAGCTCAAGATGTTTTTATTTATTGAAAAGCGTGGTAAATGAGTTATTGGTCGTGTAACATGCAAAATAAAAACACAGAATGAAAGACAATTATAGGCTACGCTAATTCAATGTAAACCTAAAATTTAAATAACAATTAGTGAATTAATTTGCTAAAGAACTATTGTACCACTTATATTACAGACGTTCTTGTATATGCCTTTCTTTATTCGACAAAATCTATCTTGTTTTTGGATTCTCTTCATGCTTGGTTTATGAATTGAAATTGAATTTTAAATTGTGAATTCGTGAATTGAGAATTTGCCCTCGAATGAGATCTCGACGTTTGTTTTATTTTAGAAAAGGGTTACCACATGCTTGAAAATGTTTGTATTCATATTTACTAAACGAGAAAAAGTTGGGAGACACTCGGGAAGCTAAAAATCACTCGCTCGGAGCTCGTGATTTTTTAGCGCTTCACTCGTGTCTCCCAACTTTTTCTCGTTTAGTAAATATGAATACAAATATGGCAAGTGTGCGGTAACCCTTAAATAGAGCATGACACACCTGTGAACAATTTTCCAAGATGAAAATAATCTAAATAGTATCATATGTGAAATTGAAATTTGGTTTGTCCCCTGTTTTAGTTGTTTGGATCTTTTGTTAATTATAATAGAAAAAGCACATACCTTTATCTATTGTTCTTGCCTGCTAAAAATCAACCAATCAAAATAGCTTTGTCCAACCTTGGGCGTCTCCTCATCTATATTTCTTCCATCCTCAAACAACAAATTACAACTCATTAGTTGAATACTTCAATAACAGTCCATGAACTGTTATATGAATGAAACATGAATCTCGTTACACATCAATAATTGGTTGTAAGTAGCGAATCTTAGAACGAGTAATTACCCCCTGTGAAGAACATTTCAGGAGTTTATGAACAGTATATGAACTGGTAATGAACTCCCCCTGCGAAAAACAGTTCAGAAGTTCATGAACAGTTCATAAACAGTTCATGCACGTTAAATGGCTCCAATTTTCCTGAACTGTTCATCAACAGTTCATGAACCCTCACAGACAGTTCATGAACAGTTCATGAACGGTTCATGAACAGTTCATGAACTCCTGAACTGTTTTTCGCAGGGATAATAAAGAAAAATTACAGCACAGTGCTATAAGTACATTAGCGTCAGGGACATGCATCATATTGGGAACCAAAAATATAAATATGATGTCATAATCCTGCAATCTCATTGGTTGGTTCATCTGTCTGAAAATAGTAAGATGAATATTGTTCAAAATTCCTGCTTCGAAATTTAACAATGACATTTTTCAGAGGCTCAAAAGCTGACGAACACAGTGTATTGTTTAGTAAATAATGTCAACACAAGTTTTCTCTGTTAAAATTTAAATCGTTAGTTCAATATTTGAACGGCAATAAACAAACTGTCCAATAAACAGAGAGTCCATGCTTTTGAGCTTTCATTTAAAGGTGTGTCATTTTGAAAATTTCTAGTCTAGTTACCGTATTAGCGCGAGTATAAGTCGACCTTTTTTCTCCCAAAAAAGGGTCCAAAACACAACCTCGACTTATATCCGAGACCGATGTTTACATAATATTTTATTTGGCGCCTGGCGGCACGTGCAGGTAAACAACAGAACAATGCCCTTTATTACTTACGTAAGATTATATGTCATGCTTCACTTTATCTGCCTCCATTTTGACTCTGTTTTGACTTCATCGTTGTCCGTTGCTATTTATCAAGCCAATATTAAAACTTTTCCGTTATTCATATATATATAAGTTTTCTATACTTGAATCAAATCAAAACAAAGTTTATTAATTGCAGGGGAAAATGTTTTCTCCGCTTTAATTGAGTCGCTGTCGCTTTGTGTTCATTCAAACATCTCATGCTTCCTCTTCTGTGACTTCAACGTTGTCTGTCGCTATTTTATCAGCCAACATTAAAACTTTCTAATCAAGCATGTAAGTTTTCTACATTTGAATTAATTCGAAATAAAGCTCATTAGTTATAGGTCAAAATATTCTCTCCGATTTAATCGAGTCATCGTTGGTTTGTATCCATTCAAACTTGTAATGTTATTTTTACATTCACACTAATGTGTTGACTTTTTGCACATTAACAAACAAAAGAGCTCAACGTAATTCGATCACGTCAGCTTTGGATTACATAATTATTACATAAACTATTCATGAAAACTATTGTTTTGAAATTGCTTGTCTACAAAATAATTTATTACTACCAAAAAAAAACGGACCAAATATACAAAAGTGGCCGTTGTATGAGATGTTTGCTTACTCATTTTACCCGTTATTTTGGGTCGACTTATACTTGCTCTTTACATTTTTCTGGATTATTTGACCTGAAATTAGGGGTTGACTTATACTCAGGTCGACTTTTAGTCGTGCTAATACGGTATGCAATTATTAAAACCATTGTCTGCATCACGTAACATTTCCTCTGCGAAAAACAGTTCAGGAGTTCATGAACACCCCCAGACAGTTTATGAACAGTTCATGAACAGTTCATTAAATTTTGGGGCCATTTAGCATTCATGAACTGTTCATGAACTGTTCATGGACTCCTGAACAGTTTTTTGCAATGGTTATTCCATTCTGTATTCTTAAATACATATTTTTGGCATTTCGATGCTAGTGGTTGGTAATAACCCCCTGCGAAAACAGTTCAGGAGTTCATGAACATTTTATGAACAGTCAATGAACAGTTAATGAACAGTTCATGAATATTAAATGGCCCAAAATATTTATGAATTGTTCATGAACTGTTCATGAACTGTCTGTTTGTGGAATTCAGCAGCCATTATTATCTGGCAGCAACATGGTATTCTTAACCAAATTTGTATGTCATCCAGGTATTTGGGAGGTAATAAAATACACAGTATACCAGATGAAGCATTCCATGGTTTGAAAAATCTTCAATCATTGTGAGTATCTCAATATTCTGAAATACTTTTGTTGTGTAATAGCTTTAGTGTACACCCCATTGGGGAGAGTTATCACTTCATCAAAAGTTTGTAAACATTTTTTGACAGTATCTTAACATTGTATTTACAATTCAGAAACTTTTTGTAAAAGAGCAAACAATGTACGATGTTACTAATCTATCTAGGGTTATGAGACACTGCAATTCAAAATGGGACTGCCTGATTTATGAAATGCTATTTATTAATTGATGACCTGAACCTGAACTTAAGCTCTATTTAATTTTAAAACTTATATATTATGTAAGTTACAAACTCTATTGAATTTGAAAATCTATATATTTAAGTATAATTTAAAATTTTTGTTATTTTGACAAGGAGCAGAGAATTAGCCGAAAGCCGTTGATTAGTGCTGTTCGATGTATCAGATTTTCGGTCTAATGGCTCCCGATATGTAGAATACATGACAATTTTCAATATACTGATATTTGATGTTTACAAAGACCAATTCATTGAAAATGTGTTTGCTAGTACTGTATAGTTTCAATTTGTAATTGCAATTTTTCCTGATATCGGAATCGTATCAGAGGGGCATTTTGAGAATTCATATCGGATCGGGTTTCAAGACTGTAGCATTAGATTTATATCGGATCAGATAAATTTTGGGAAAGTATAACCTCGAATTAAATGCTGAATTGGAAAGATGGTGAAAATGATTTTTCAATTTGGGCAAATACAAGCAGAGATATTTAATGTACAGCGTATACTTAATTTTGATTAGTCACATTGTTTTCAAAATTTATAACAACAGTCAGATTGACAAGAAGCTTAATGGAATAGAAAAAAGGGAAACCAGAATTTAAGAAAATTGAATATTCTTTTGCACAGAGTTAAACGTCTCTATCAACTAAATCGGACATGTCTGCTCTTTGGCGACACCTTTTTGACAGAAGATAGTAATTTCAACTACTAAAATCCCTTGTATCTCATTGTATATTTTTATAAATTTTATTCGTTTCAAGTGTCTACCTTGATCAACAGACTTTCAATTTCGCTCGAAAGGAGAACATTATAATTCTGATTTCACTTTTTGCCTATAGGTTTCTCTTCTCATTGTGATTCTTAATGTCAATCCAATATCGAAAAATTGAAATTATTAGAAGTAATGTACTTTATAAATTAAATATCTTCACCTATTAGTCTTCCAAATAAAAAATATTTTTCACCACTCCTTTTCACGTAACTACCCCTGCGAAAAACAGTCCGCGATTTCATGAACAGTTCATGAACAGTTTATGAAAATTTGGGGTCATTTAAGGTTCATGAACTGTTCATGAACAGGGGTATCATATACTTGCAATGAACAGTTCATAAAATTTACCTATGTCATTTGACATTCATGATCTGTTTTTACAGGGAGTGTGTTAATAAGTTTTTATGTTGTGTGCACCATCAGTTCCAGGTGTACTTATTGCCTTTGAAAACATTATCCATGAACGTCAATTGGCCCAAATTTCATCAGCAGTTTGTGAGAAAGTCCTTGGAAACATGCCATTCAAAATTCATGAGTTAGTTCAAGAACTATTCAAGAATTGTTCATGAACTCAAACAAATTCTACACATATGTAGATTGTACAATAATTTGTATAGCACAGTCCTGCTAATCTGCTTTTACACTTTAAAACTCTAATAAATTAAATTTTAAAATCTGTAATCTGGCCTTATCGAAAGGCTGCGTCAATACTTAAAAACGTTTTCGCAAAAGCGTTCAATGCTTCATGCAGACATCTAGATGCTTTCTTTCGATTTCAGGGAACTTGGAAGAAACAAAATTGGAAGAATAAAAAAGGTGCATTTCCAAGACCTCAGACTACTTTCTTCCATGTGAGTTTTTGTTTGAATATGAACATGTCAAGTGCTACATTACCCCTGCGAAAAACAGTTCAGGAGTTCATGAACAGTTCATGAACAGTTCATGAAAATTTGGGGCCATTTAACATTTATGAACTTTTCATGTACTGTTCATGAACTGTTCATGATTACTCCTGAACTGTTTTCGCAGGGGAAATGATTCAAATACATTATCTTGAAAATTGATTGCAGTATTTTGTTATATTAAATAACGTTGTAATTGTATTATAACGGAAGTGATTCAATCAATCTGATTGGTTTAGAGTTTGATGCCAAACTACCATAGCAAAACTAGTTTTTTTATTATGCCTTCTCGTTTTCTTCCTACGTTCATCCAAATATCAATAGCTCAAATAGGAAAGTGTGCGCCAATTGCTTAATATTGGTTCATGAAAATTGGTATACTACACTGTAGTATCAATACTCCTCAAATTAAGATTACTAAAGCATATTTATCAAGTATTTTGCCGTTTATAGTAACATTGTCCCCTGCTTAATATTTGATTATTCTGCTTTCGTAATTCTTAATTTTAAAGACACCAGTTTGTCCTATATGTTGGATTGTTTATTACATTTGTTACAGTGTTTTATGACTATGAAACATTTTCAAAGGGTTCTTGCACAGGACAAGCGTTGCTAACAGCAATTTGCTGAAGTTGTTGTCTTGTATATATATTGAGAATAAATAAATAAATAGATTCCTTTCAAAAAACCATTTTCTATCAATTTGATTGCATCCTTTTGATATTGTGGCTTATCCATGGTTTCCTTTAAGGTCAATCAAGACTTTCCAGGTTGTTCTAGAAAAATCTTGAAAACGTTGGGTCCGTTTAGCCACTCTTGAAGATACTGCTTCGAATCACAAAAAATACACATCTGACAAAAAAAATTGTTGCAATTCGTAAAAAGTTGCCCTCGTTTGCTCATAGCCTAGATAAAAATATTATATTAATAATAATATTAGATATTATCTAATAGCAAAAAATGGTGCTTGATATCATTTGACAGAGCTAGATATAATAAAAGGAGTCAATTAGACTAAACATTCATAATTGTTACTAATAGTTTCATGCTTATGCAATCATCAGACAAATAAACTCGATGAATGAGTAAGCATGAAACTATAAGTAACAATTATGAATGTGTAGTCTTTGACTCCTTTATTATAATATTAACAATAATATATTTTTTATACTAAGCGCTAAAACTAAATTTGTTGATAAATATTTTGGTGCCATTCGGTGAAAATAGGTAAGCGGCCACTTATAATGCCTTTGACTATATTACGTTTTTTACTGAACCCTGCGAAAAACAGTTCAGAAATTCATGAACAGTTTATAAACAGTTCACGAACGTTAAAATCCCCAAATTTTCATGAACTGTTCACAAACTGTTTATGAACTGTTCATGAACTTCTGAACTGTTTTTCTCAGGTGTTATGATGAACAGTGAATATTCAATGAGTTCATGAGCAGTTCAAGAGAACCACTAAATGTACATGGCTCGACCTATCTTTTTGCATGACCACTCATATTTCTATTATATACATTTATTTTACAGTAATCTATACAACAATGAAATATCGCTGATTGAGGATGATGCATTTATTGGAATTGAACGGCTGTCTTCGCGGGTGTTAGTATCAAACAGTATCACATGTATAAATGTATGACAGGCCTTTAAGATTTTATGTATTTATGAAGAAAGTACACTATGTCTTTTATTAAATGGGCTAGCCGCACATTTCCTTGTTGGTATTCATATTTACTAAATGAGTAAAATTTGGAGAAACAAATGATTTTTAGGTTCCTGGGTGTCTTCAAATATGTTCCCCTTTGGTAAGTATTAATACAAACATTTTCAAGCATGTGGTAACACTTTGCTAATATGAAACAAACATTGTATTATGATTCAATTTCAATTCAGAAATTCACTATTTGAATTCCAATTTTAATTCAAGCAACGTCTTATCTGAATGTGAGTTCGATCCATTGATGTCTGAAAATAATAATAAACATTTAGGATTAAAAGATAAACTCAAGGTTAAACGTTAGGATGGTTTGAAAATTGAATATGTGCTTGGAATGTAAGTCATGATCTACAATCAGGCAAGTAACACAATAGAGAGTTTCAGATTGCATGAACGTCGACGTTTTTCAATAATTCGTATTCCATGACACGATAGATATTGGAGGATAAACAAATACATTTGTTAAAATTGATTAAGTCTCTGTAGTTTACATTGTGCAATTAATATTGAAGAAATTAATGTGCTAACTGTTAATTCAATATGAAGTTTAACCTTGAAACGGCCTAGCTTATTCTCCTGCGAAAAATAGTTCAGGAGTTCATGAACAGCTCATGAACCTACATGGACAGTTCGTGAACAGTTCAATAAAATTTAGTGCCATTTAAAGTTTACAAACAGTTCATGAACTATTCATAGAAGTCAAATTGCCAGTAACAGTTCAATGAAATTCATGGGCATTCATGAGCCTTTCTCAAACACATTTCAAACAGTTCATAACTGCAGTTTATTAACAATTTTTCATAAAGTTCATGAAGTTTAAATTGCCAGTTTTTCAATGATTTTTCACAAACTTCATGAAAATTTGGCCATTTATTGTTCCACGTTTTTGTACAACATGTTTAATGATTAATTGTTTTTTCTCGGTCGTTTATGTAGCAAATCTAATTTCACTGTTATTTAACGTCATTTTTAGGTCACTTTCTGGTAATCAATTACTTGCCATTCCCATTCCTGACCTTCACAACAGGAATGTATATCAAGTGTGAGTATCATTCCATTGCAGCTTTTTATGTAACTGTATGATTAGAGATAGCCAGCATGTGCGAATAGCAGTCCAGCAGTTCATGAACAGTTCATAAAAAGTTGATGATTGTTAAATGGCCCCAATTTCTATGAACCTTCCTGAAAAGTACCTGAACTGTTCATGAACGTTGAATGGCCCAATTTTCCTGGACTTTTTCCTTTAACTGTTTATGAACTGTTCTTGAAATTTGGACCACTTTTATATCCATGAATTGTTCATGAGCTCCTGAACTGTTTTTTGAAGGGGAATATTTGACAAACTTAAATTTCTATAGCTTTTTGAACTAGGATCTCCGGGAGAGAAGGGGTTTCTCGATCTGGTGTTGTAATGTCATCATGACCAATCATTGCCTTCTATGAACTCATTGTAATCATTACCCCTGCGAAAACAGTTCAGGAGTTCATGAACAGTTCATGAACAGTTCAGGGAAATTTGGAGCCATGTAACGTTCATGAACTGTTCATGAACTGTTCATGATTTCCTGAACTGTTTTTCGCAGGGGTATGCATGTGATTCACTGCAGAAAGTTTGTTGATTTCATGAACTCTTGATGAACTTCATTGGCTTTAAAAGAAATTATGAAATGATTGTGAACATGAACGACATGTTTGTTATGGACTTCTTTTATGAACTTTTCATAAAAATGATGCCAAAATCTAAGTTCATGAACTGTTCAGGAGGTTCATGAACACAGCAAAGTAATACAACAGGGGCTAAGTTACAGTTCATCCTCCGAAAACAGTTTAGGAGTCATGAACAGTTCACGAACGGCTAATAGCACAATATTCATGAACACTTATGAACTCAATAATTGTTATTGCAGGAGTGTGCTTTCATGTTTGGTAACTTACTGTTTACTATTGCAGAAATTTTAATGACAATCGCCTGACAAAGATTCAACGTGGCACATTTGTGAATCTGACAGTGAGTTCAGATATGTAAGTTATATGTCAGTTTGAGCATGCAAAACACTTAGATTCCTGCATTAATAGAGAAGGATCCATGCGAGAAGCTATACAATATTGTGAACTTTACAGACATTTATAAAAACTTTGTTCAATAAAAACAACAAAATATGGATCGACATATTCTATGAACAGCCCAATCCTGTGTTGAAGCAATTGGAGATTATCGCTGAATGGCCCAATGTAGAGTGTAGATTAGATATGTATGTGCAGAATTCTCTGCTGAACCCCTGTGAAAAAAAGTTCAGGAGTTTATGAACAGTTCATGGACAGTTCATTCAAATTTGGGGCCATTTAACGTTCATGAACTGTTCATGAACTGTTCATGAACTTCTGAATTGTTTTCACAAGGGAATAGAATTGTTCCGAGGATTTAACATCACATGAAAGTGCGTAACCAAGAAAGCATTTAGTTGTTTAACAAACATAAATTGAAAGCATATATTCTTATGGCTGTAACATTCCTACGTTTTACTCAACCTATGTTAGTCATAGTTATCGCATTCTAGACATGTGCATGCAAGCTATTGACAATGCAATATAACATGATTCAACATGGTTTTAGTATGATGTGCCACACATTATTTTGCCTGTTTATTTACTTTATGAACTGTTCATAAACTGTCCGTGATAGTTCATGAACAGTTCATGAATAGTTCATGAAATTGGAGCCTTTTAACGTTTTTGAACTCCTGAATTGTTACCCACTGGTGTGATGCTAGCGTCACAGTGGATGGGAAGACCTAATATTTCAATTTCACCAACAAATCACGTGTTATTCAGACTGTGCATTTTTAATTAGTACTGTGGCTATGATCTCTGCTCCAGAAGGAATCTTGTTTCATGCTGGATGTCAGATAGTCACCGAACGTAGGGCTATTGCCACTATTGAACTATAGACTTTCGCTATAATTCTATAATCTGATCAAATAATATGTACTTTAGTGACATTCCATTAATATTTCATAAAAATGGGACCTTAAATTATCTTTTGTGAACATATTGAATTACGTTTCAAGAAATGCAAGTGATACAGTTTTGAACATTTTTATGCGCAGCGTCTGCATTATTACCCCTGCAAAAACAGTTCAGGAATTAATGAACAGTTGATGAACGTTGAATGGCCCCAAATTTTCATGAACTGTTCATGAACTGTCTGTGAGAGTTCATGAACAGTTCATGAACAGTTCAGGAAAATTGGAGCCTAACGTTCATGAACTGTTCATTAACTCCTGAACTGTTTTTCGCAGGGGTAAGCGTCACATCTGCGTTATGTATCACATCTGCTATACTTCAGAAACGATCTCTGACATTCGTTAAAATATTTCTAAATTTGACTTCTAAAGCACAATTCAAAGCACTACTTTCACTTAATTGTTATTTTTTCAGGTATTTTAGAGAAAATAATATTGATACTATTGAAGAATTAGCATTTGATAACGTCAAGGCAAGAAAAATGTTAGTATACGTAGAATTTTATATGTAGAAATACTTTGTTTAACCATTTCATTGATGTGTGGAACTTAAATCTTGTCACATATCTACCTAATGTACATACTTTAGCTAGGATCAACAATAAGTGATGTGACTGAACAATTCCCCTGCGAAAAACTATTTCAGGAGCTCATGAGCATTTCAGAAGTTCATGAACAGTTCATGAACAGTTCATGAACAATTCATGAACCTTGAATGGCCCCAACTTTTCATGAACTGTCCACGGGGAACAGTTCATGAAAATTGGAGTCATTTAACGTTCATAATATGTTCATGAACTGTTCATGAACTCCTGAACTGTTTTTCGCAAAGGATCAACATGTTACGGTTTTTTAATATGACACACACCACACGTTCAAGTAATATTTTACTAACACGGAGAAGAAGATGATTAAACTGTCTTGTTTGTCATCTTGCCTTTGTTCCCACATAATTTCCACATTGTAGCAAACATCAATGCAAGCATCTGGACTATACTTTTTTGATTGTTTTAAGCAATGTGTTGTCTGAAGGTTGGTGATTTCAACTATCAATTGAATTCTGTTAATATATAGCGTTCTATAAGGAATCTTTCTAATAGAAGGCTCTAGCTTTCTGAGTCCCTCCATTAATATATTGTAAATTTAATTATATTGTTTTTGGCCCTGTTAAATCAAACATTGGTGAAAATAGTAAAGTATCAGTTATTCAAATGAGGTGCTAACAACTTGGCATAGTGGCTATGAAACAACAGATGGTGCATCACGTAAAAATTTTTGTTGATAATTCTAGTTGTATTATTTTGGTAGGTATTATCAAAGTTTCCTTGAACATAACATGACGCCTCAAAGTTTCCTTATAAGAATTGCACCAATGTGATTTAACACTTCCATGTCATTGAGAAATTTCTTTTGTTCAAACATGATCATCAAACAATGCAGCAAATATTGTCCTGTGGGATTCACTACTCAATGGGCTACACAGGCAAACATTTCTATAAAACATGAGTTCAAATGAATTTTAATGAACTGTTCATGAACTCCTGAATATACAATTCGGCTAAGAAATCACGTGACTTGAAATGGGTATTTACATCACATGCCTTGAGTAAAATATCAATCGAAGTACCGCAAAACAGAGCAATATGTAGTTTTATTTTAACCAATTTACTTATCAAAATGAGTTTGAATCTTACAATTTGTTAGTCTAAAGATAAATTGAAATGTTGAATTTTACGTTGAACTTGTTTTCATTGTTATGAGGAAAATGAATCTGCATGTAAAGCGGTGTCAAAAATTGCAAAGCAAACAGTAAACTTCTATTGATTTCTTATTAAATTACAATATCATTAAGATTTTGAAATATTATTAACTGGCAATGAGTGACCCGCGTTGCTGGGATATTTTGGGCCGAGTTAAAACTGGTGGGTGTTGTGCGGAGACTGAAAATTATTTCCAATTTGTTATTGTATTTTTATTAATAGTAGTTATTCAACCAACAAATGGAACTGAATGGACTAAAAATTAATTGCAATAAACATAATCATGGATTAATGATACCGATTTTAAACAGTTGTTTTTAAATAAAGTAATTAAACGATGTACCTAAACGACGTAACTAAATGTACTTAAAGTATTATTGACATAAGCGAAATAACTATTGATAAAAAATTGATTTATATGTTAAAGGTATAGTAGTAATTATTATGGGTTATAATATAATTTCAAACAGTCAAAGCTTCTTTATATACAACCTTTTTTGTTTTTCCTTCATTTGCAAAGACATAAAGGTTATTGCGTTGTCCTACTCTTGAACAACCGACATACAACTGTCCATGAGAAAAGCAAGAAGGTACTATATCCAACCCAACACATTTAAGGAATTGTCCTTGCAATTTGTTTATTGTCATAGAGAATGTCAATTTGACTGGAAATTGAATTCTTTTGAATTGGAAGGGAAGGTCAGATGGTATTATTGGTATTCGTGGAATGAATACATTTCTGTTGGAATGATCTTTATTCATCGGTGTTGCTATGATGATGTTTCTCATTAGAGCTGTTACTATGAGACAGGTTCCATTACACAATAAAGGCGGATCAAGATTCCGAAGAAGCATTATAGGACAACCAACTTTGATGTTGAGAACATGTGCAGGTGTTCCAGAAGGATTTAGAGAATTCAAGAATTCCATTGGATAATTAAGCAGTTCTGCTGGGTCAAGGGTTGAATCAAGTGACTTGTAGCAGACTTGTTCGTTTGGCATGCTTGCCAGCAGTTCTTGATTTATTATATCGACCATAGCACGTTCTCTGAACCAATCGCTGTTTCCAATTTTGGAGGTCAGATCTTCGAAAATCGAGCTTTTCAATTGATCTCTAGTTGATACAAAATTTCCACAGGGAAGATCAATTTCATCGTCATTGTTACTTACAGGGACAGCACCATTTCCGATGGATAACAATTCTTTTGAAAACTGCCGCGCCGTTTCTTCACCATGAATCAAAACTCTCAAATTGGTATAAAGCTTGAGATGCACTATCTTTTTCCACAAATATGACATTTCCACGCACGCATTCAGCTCATCTGCTTTTGTTCCTCTGAGGATGACTGGTAAGATTTGACGAAAATCACCAGCTAAAAGAACAGTCACACCACCCATGAGTTTTTGTGTATGGCGAAGGTCTTGTAAAGACCGATCCACTGCATTGAATGCTTTTTTGTGGGACATGGCGCATTCATCCCATACGATGAACTTGCATTTATTGAACAGATTGGCCTCGGAAGATCCTCTGGTAATGTTACAATGGGGATTGTCATTTGTTGCAAGGTCCAGTGGTAGCTTGAACATGGAATGAGCAGTTCTACCACCTGCTAATAAGGTTGATGCAATACCTGAAGAAGCAACAGCCAGGGCAACATCACCAGTTTGTCGTATTTTTGCAAGCAGTAAGTTGATTAGAAATGTTTTTCCTGTTCCACCAGGAGCATCAAGGAAAAACATGGTTCCTACTTCGTTGATTGTACTTGAAAGTATTTGGTTATAAGCTGCTTTTTGATCGTCAGTTAGCTTTGGCTCATTTTCTTCTACATAACGTTGGAGAGCTGCCGAGTCATATCCTTGTTCTCTGAGAATTTCCCTGTCGAATGGTAAGTCATTTTCTCTTTGTAGAGCTGGAAAGCCCATTGAAGATAATAGTGGTCCACCAACCTAAAATATAATATAATATATATAATATATAATATAGAATATAAAACAGAGACGAGGCAAAGCCTTTTCCGTAACTCGGAGTTTTCACGCCTTTATTGCGATTTTCAGACGGTGAATCTCCAAGTAACGGAAAAGGCTTTGCCTCGTCTCTGTTTTATACTCTATATTATGCTTTGTCCTAAAAAACATTGAGCACTTTCATATACATGTGTGTATAAGAGTTCACACTCAATACAATTGATTTTTTTAATTAATTATTATTACATATACTAGCAATGAGTGACCCGCGCTGCTGGGTTGATCAATTCATTTTCAATACTGCACGTCTCCGTTACTTAGATTTAGAATTTGATTGACAGATTTCATCAATAGAACAATAGAATAATCGTGTGAACAATGGAGAATGGTCAATGATGCGTGTGAAATTGAGAAGGACAAATTGCTTTGTTGTTGTCACGAAAAAGTTGGATTACAAAATATAGATATGTTCTCTTTCGATGCAGGAAATAGGGAATGGAATATGGAATGAAATGGAATAACATTGATTCTAATGATTTGTTTTTCGAATTTTTTACGTAACAGCTGACAGAGAAAAACGAAAAAAAAATGCAGCACGCAAACACACACACACGCGCAGACTTTGACGTTTATATATATATAGATAGTATATATAGAGATTACTTCATGGGTAGCTCGTACGTACGGATTTTATTCACGAGTTGTGACGTATCAGAAAACAAACAAGCGAGGCTCTGTGACCCATGAGTAATCTTTTTATGTAATATCCAGTGAGATTTCAACATCAACGATTATTGTTATTAGTGTGATTGAAAAAAGGGATTTTTTATTATGCTTGGATGAGGTATGCTTCTTATTTTGTTTAGTTTAGCTTTATGATGTGGGTTTATTCAGATTCCTACAACAATTATTATTTTATTCAATTTCACGAGTAGTAATATATAAGAATTTTTCTTCAGAATTGTATTTAATGAAAAATCAATGATCCATAAAATTAGAAAACAAATCATTGCTGTATTGAAATTGATGAGGAACAATCGATGTTCCAGAAAGAGGTCATTTTTTGCCAAAAATGAGGTAGATTTTGATTGGTTATATCATTTTCCTCACATGTGAAGAAACATGATACAAGCAATATGATTGGTTATATCGTTTTCTTCACGTGTGAGAATCTGATATTGATTACTGATTGGTTAAAATAAAAAACAGACAAAAATTACAGCAACAAGAGAACAATGGGAATCTCGCTGGGTATTACATAAAATCTAGTATAATATATGTCAATGATTAAACGTTGATCCGAGAGATGGCAGATCATTCCATATATGAGCACCAGCTGACTGAAAACAGTGAAGATGACTTGATTGTATATAGTTATCATTGTTAGTGGATGAGCAACGTATTGAGCAAGTGTATCAAGTATAATTTGAAAAATGTTTGTACTACAGGATGTAATCATTTATAAGTTTACATACATTGTCCTGCATTGCCTGAGCACAAAAGATAGCTATCTGGCTATCATCCTCTGAGAAACAATGTGTTGAGTTTATGAACAGTTATAAAGAAATCATAAACGTCAAATGGCCCATGTTCATGAACTTTTCCATGAACTGTTCATCCAAATTGGGCCCTTTAACATTTATGAACTGTTCATGAACTCCTTAACTGTTTTACTTTAATTGTTTAATTTTAAAGGCACAAACTTGAATGTTTAGTTTTGTTCTCTCGAAGCAACACTCTTGTATAAAATAAACTTGTTCCTGTGACAGAAAAAGAGTAAATTGTCCAATCCAAATATCAATAACTAATAAATCCAAAACTGTAAATTTACTGCATTTTTGAAGGGGAAATATTCGCACAAAGCAAAAACCAGAACAAGATGTATTAATAGAAAATTTTCCTACCTGAAGTAGTTACCTCCAAATATCTGGGATATTACGCTTTCAGCGCAAACCCTTGACAATATTTTTTTTTTTTTAGTTTTCTCCAACATTCTCCACTCTCATGGATAGCACCTCTTTCCTTCAATGGTGTAACCATCTTCGATTCAATGTAAGCAAAGTTTGATAGAAACAGGGATTCCCTACTGACTAATAGAACAGTCCATCTGAACACTTGGCTTGAATCTCATGAACAGTTCATGAAAATTAAGTTCATAAAAATCGGGCCATTTAACGTTCAAAAACATGTCAAAAATAAACTCATTTGTTTTATTTCCTTTGTTTAATATCTACTTAAACTCATTGTTTAGATTTAGTTCTGGCTATTGTAATTCCCATATGAATGTATTTTTTTATAGTCAATTAACTGTTCATGAACCGTTTGAATTTGACCTTCAGAAACTGTTCAGGAACGTCCTGAATAACCCCAGCAAAAAACAGTTCAAAAGTTCATGAACGGTTTATTAACTTCAAATGACCCCAGATTTTCATGAACTGTCAGTGAAGTTTCATGGAAATTGGGGCCATTTAAGGTTCATGAACTGTTCATTAACTCCTGAACTGTTTTTCGCAAGAAAGCTCATAAATTCTCGACAATCAGAGGACTGAGAAAGAAAGTATGAATGGAATGCAGGGTAGCGCATTTGCTAATTTTTACTTTTTTCACTTCAGGTATTTGAATTATAATAAGTTGCAATACATAGAAAATAATATCTTCGCTTCTGCTTCAACTGTGTCTAAACTGTAAGTCTTAGTAGTGTGATATAATAATAACTGTGTCAACATCCTAGGTATCGCTAGCTGGCACCAAAACCATGAAAATGCCATGAAAGTGTTGTGAAAACACCATGAAAATGTAAAAGAGTGAAAACCACAAATTTTCTAAACCATAAAAAGTTTGAAAATCATGAAAATATACATTCACAATATTAAAATGTGTAAATGCCTTGAAAATGCCATACGCAATGAAATTTCACAAAATTTTTCCTGGTTTTGGTGTCATTAGTGTATATAGCACATTAATTCTATTCATAAATATTTATATCTTATTGTATTAAATCATTATAGGTACCAGTGCTACCCCTTGCTTAAACAGTTCAGGAGTTCATGAACTCCTGAACTGTTTTTCGCAGGTGTATAAATGAATATCAAATTGTGAACTGTGTCACTGAAATGGAACCAATAATTATTATGCCCTGATATTTTTACCAAATCCAGGCTGTCTCCCTATATTTGGTTGCAAAATAGAGTATCAGTATGTGCAAAATTTAACCAACAGAAAGTCGAAAAATATTGCTACGTCATATATGGATTCAGTACTTCTTTGCTACAAACTAATTATTCACAAATGGTGAGAAATTCGCTGTAAAAAACTCCTCAATGCACTTGTTCATCCATGCCCAACAACAAAAAGGAACATTATTATTAATTATAATAAAATGATTAATCAAGATATGCGTAACATATTATTGTTGTTTGCATTAACTAAGTTTTATTTGCTCTTACTTTTTCTCTGTATCCACTTTGTTGATTCTTGGTTGTTCAACTCAACCCCCTTTGCATAATAATACCATATAAACACTTTATAACGACACCTTTTATAACAAATTACTGTTTATAGCTTATTGAATAATTTAGCTGATCTTCCTGGTGAAATTTAGTATCTTTCTTCTTATAACTAATTAGCTATCAAACGACACATCGCCTATAGGGTACTTTTTTGAAAGTTCCCTAAGGGTGCTGTTATAAACAATTTATACTGTAACATAAATTATGCTATAAACATCAGAAATAATACAACTTTTAAATTATAACTTATAAGTTATGCTTTGGTTGCATCTATTTTGTTTCTATTTTAAGTTGTTCATAATCTATAATTCCCACTGACTATCATCTGAAAACATATCAAACGTCGTGACCTGCCAACTGGAATTATCAGGTCATTTTAGAACAGTTATGGTTAAATGGCCCCAAATTTTCATGAACTGTTCAGGAACTGTCCATGAACTGTCTGTGAGGTTTCATAAACTGTTCATGAACAGTTCAGGAAAATTTGAGCCATTAAACGTTCATGAACTGTTCATGAACTCCTGAATTGTTTTCGCAGGGGTGGTGTTGATATAGTGCAGGAACCTATAGTTTCAATTAATAAAACAATTTACTTTACTCCCTCTGACTACATACATGCAAATTCCAACATTCTGTCGTGAAATACCCATGAGAACCCAGATATATGCCAACCAATCATTTTTTTATAGAACGATATAAGAGTAGAATAAATTTCCTATATTGACGTCAACCTCTTACTAGAAACATTTTAAATAATATGACTCACAAATTATTTTACAAGAAAATGATTATTTTTATTAATCTTTACCTGTAGATTAATGCCGTTTGTAAATATCAACGTAGCCTTCAGCCTGTTGAAATTGCGATTATAATCGAAGAAAAAGAAGGAATCATATTGGACTGTCCACATAATTCATGAAATGCATTTAGCTTGTATTTCAAATGAAACGTATTTCATTGTAGCCTATTATCAAATAGCTCCCTGAAGCGTAAACTTTTTATTTGTTTCAGATATTTAAACAACAACAAATTGAAAGCCATCAACAAAAATGCATTTCAGGAAGTCAAAATAGAAAACACATTGTAAGGTTGTTTTTGTTCCAAACGTTGACATAAAAATGTTGTCATTGTGTTGCAGGTTATCTACGATGAAAAATTGCATGATTTCTTGAAATGTTCATACACGCCCTCAAATTTTCATGAAAAGTTCTGGGCCATTTAACGTTCATGAATTCCTGAAATGTTTTTCGCAGGGGTCAATGCTTTTGTTTGTGAAAATTACACTTGGTTTATTAACTGTTGATGACCCTCTTTATGAAATTCATTGCCTGGATCTTCATGACCTTATTCGTGAACTGTTATTATACTATTATTATTATTATTATTATTATTATTATTATTATTATTATTATTATTATTATTATTATTATTATTATTATTATTATTATTATTATTATTATTATTTATTATTATTATTATTATTATTATTATTATTATTATTATTATTATTATTATTATTATTATTATTATTATTATTATTATTATTATTATTATTATTATTATTATTATTATTATTATTATTATTATTATTATTATTATTATTGTTATTGTTATTGTTATTGTTATTGTTATTGTTATTGTTATTGTTATTGTTATTGTTATTGTTATTGTTATTGTTATTGTTATTGTTATTGTTATTATTATTATTATTATTATTATTATTATTATTATTATTATTATTATTATTATTATTATTATTATTATTATTATTATTATTATTATTATTATTATTATTGTTATTGTTATTATTATTACTATTATTATTATTATTATTATTATTATGATTATTATTATTATTATTAGTAGTAGTAGTAGTTCATGAACAATTCATCAAAATTCATTAATGCTATATCGCCTGTTTTCAATGAACCTTTTCATCAATTCTTCTTGTCCACAAATACTTCTTAATTGATGGGTATGGCTAGTTATAGAAAGAAATATTTATTTCAAAAACATTTTTCATTTAGATGTTCACAATGCTACCCGAGCAAGAAAACTAGTTCATGAGTGTTAAATAACCCAATATTCATGAGCTTTTCTCCGTGAATTATTCATTTCCCCTGCAATCAAATTGGTTAAGTTTGTGAACTGTTCATGAATCTCTATAAACTGGTCATGGACAAATCATGAATTTTCATGAACAGTTCATGAACACCTTGTATGCAGTCCACCACATCAGATATGCACACGTACTTGAAAACTTTCATGAAAACAAGCCTTTTTAACTTTCATGAACTAGTTCATAGACCCTTTTATAAGGTGTGTGTAAGGATTACAATTTGTTTATGCATCACTTAACAAGTTATTCACAGAGAGTGTCATCTTTTCATTTTTGTTTTTTAAATTTCAGATATTTGCAGAGAAACATCTTTGAAACTTTTCCATATGAATCTATCACAAATCAAAATCTTCTTCAGCATTTGTATGTTATGATTTTTATATTTCATTTGAATTTTAACAATTAGAGATGTTGTTTGGAGCATGAATTGTCCTCTGCAAAAAAACCGTTCCTGCTGATTTCGTAAAGCATTTCATTCCAAATGATATCAGCAGATGGTCGATTGCCTTTTAATAATCAGAATTATTAAATATTTAGCCTTGTAGTACCATTTTCTTGAAAAGGTAGAAGGTATAAGGTATATGTATTTCATTATTATATGTGTATTTGAAAAGGTATATATATTTCAAATATCACACACTTTATTAAACAGCTCTACAATAATTTAATTTCTACTCTGGTTTTATGGTCTGAGCTATGCAATGGTATTGTCAAAAAGTGTAAAGAGTTGACTGCAAATAATTTACAATATCGACCACGTGTTTCAAGCCAAAAACTTTTCAGTTGAAATGACATTGCAGGTCTGTATATATAACAATGTGATTATGGAAGTATGACATTTACAGCTAAAAATTCTGCCTTTGCCATGCTAAATATTTTATTATTCTGCTTTAGTTACAGGCCAAACTTAGGGCATCGCAATGAGATCTGGGGAAACCGGGACTGGACCGAAAGTAGAGTCCTGGGAAAGGGTTTTGGAAAAAATTTTTCCTGAAATTTACATAATAATATTTCTCCAATGAGTTGGTAAAGAATTGATCAAAATTGAATTGAAAATTGAAATCCGACAGCCAAAAAACTCCGAGTTTCAAAGACCATGTGGTTTTATTAACGTTGATATGCATTGTAAATTAGTCAAACGGAAAGCACTTTAACGCAAAATAATATTTAATGATTAAACAATCATCAAATCATAGTGATATCAATAGATGATTGATGGTTGAAGTTTTCTCGCTATCTCTATGTCTTTTCCACTCGACATATTTGAAAATTTCATTCGACTAGCAGCGTGAAATTTGATTGCGTTGTTATGGGAGCACATCCGCTATAATGTTCTCAAACAAAAGAAATTGAATGGTGTTAATCAACTGGAACGATGTTGTTTAACCCGGTTAGTCATTTCCCACCGTTGCGATGCCCTAGCCTAGATCTTCATTTTAGAAAGGCAGTCGACACTCTGACCAAGCATATTGATTCCAAATGAAATCCTGCATAATTGGGTTTCACACGCAGAAAGTCATAAAAAAAAATTTAAAAATTATAAATATAATTATAAATAAATATAGACAAATTTATACATCTTACATGTTACTCGAAGTTTCGCGCTGTAACGCTCCTAAGACCGTTTTATTCATATAAAAAACATTTCTAAATTCACCAAAGATCTATAAATGATAAAAGTTTACACGCTTATTGATTGAATTGTTGTTCTATTGTTATTTGCTGTTATGTTAGTTTCCGTAGTAAATTATTATATGCTATTGTTATTTTTCGTAGTAAATTATTATATGCTATTGTTCTATTTATGCTTTATCTTCCTTGAAATTTTTCAAATAAAATTTGTTTTCGTGCCTGCATTTAGAAACCAGCTCAGATCTTCTATTCAATAAGTTCCTCTAAACAGAGATGGCATTTTTTTCAATGCATTGTTGTATGGCACTGCCGTTGATAGAATTGACCATTTGACGAAGATTGATTTTCCGTTATCTTTTAGTGACGAGATGTGTTTAGACAACTCAGTGCGATTTTGATATTTTATGTTGGTAAATGACGACTTATGTTTCGTAAAATGATGTTTAAATGCTCCTCCAGTAAGGCCGATGTAGTTGTGGCCGGTTGCATCCTCAGGTCCAGGTGTAGTTACGTTGGCATTATATATTGTGCTGGTTGTCAAGCATTTGTTGTCAAGAGGGCAGTTTATTTTGGAGCGGCAATTGCATTGTTTTGTTGCTTGTTCTTTGTTGTCGGCGTTCAATAATTTTCTGTTGTGGCTTCTCAGAATTGTTTCCATATTTGCCATGCAGCATTAGCTGACTTTTACATTATTTTTATTAAAATCTATACTGCTCTGCTTACCGGTATTGAGCACTATATTGATGTTTTGCTCTTAATAAATAAATTTATTTATTTATTAAATCAACATTATTATTATTAAATACATGTACATGACAAGTACATGTTTCTGGCCATTAGCCTTCATCAGTACTGCTCAGTGAGCGAACAAGGAACTGACTTCAGTATACACCTAAGTCAAGACGAGTTATAAATGTGGTGAAAAAATTCATCACATGAAAAAAACATCTCTGCCACCATACCAGAGTGCTCAAACTACCGAAGTAGTGGGCAATGCATAATGCAAATAGTATAGACACATCCCAAGTCGATAGTGCTCAAAATTGCGCATGCGCAATTGAGACATACATAGCAGCAGTATGTAATATGTAGCAGTATATATATATGTAATATATAAAGTAATTATGTGGGCAAAACATCAATTTGAGTGCTCAATGCTAAAAGCAGAGCAATATAAATAGTAGATCAAAGATCACGAGTTTCTTCCGTTACTTTGAGTTTCGCGTAAAGACGCTCTTCAGACGGTTTTATTAAATGAAAAATCATTACGGTGTGCTCAAGTATATACATGACTTAATGAATTTTTTCTATTGTTTAAATATATTTATTACATTCTATTGTATTATCGATGCTATTGTTAAATATCTACTTGTTATTCTTATAGTTTCTTAAATAAATTATTTGTTCTCGTGTCGGCACTTAGAAATGAGGTCCGTTCTTTTATTTAGTAAATTGTCATGTTTATAATAAATTATATAGAATTTCTCCGTTAGGCATAGGTTACATTTTTTAGTTTTGTTACTATAGGCAGCCGCTGTGGCAAGTATTGACCATTTTATGCTGTAGTAGTAGTAGTATAGACAGTCACATTATAGGAATGTGCCGTCCCTCTTACGCCTTACATATTTGCTACACAAAGAACGCCACAAAACACGGTCAGACATGGCTGACAAAGAAACTTTTAAGTAACACAATTCACGATACAAAACATTATGAAAAGATACTACTCTACCATAGCCCCGTCGAAGCATCTCCTTTGGTTGACAATGAAGGATGTCATGCAGCGGTTGAGGGGCATACGTCTTTGATCTTTCGATGTGACCTAAAAAAGACATCTGACGTTGGTGAGCAATAGCAGAGGCAGAAGGGGAAAGTTTTCTAAGTTTAGCAGTAGACAGTAAGTTGGGCCAATGTACTCCTAATGCATGCCGAAGCATGGCGTCATAAGCAGAGTCAAGTCGGGTCAATAGTGAGGTTGATAGAACCCACGTTTCAGATGCATATAATAGAACAGGTTCTATCGTGTGTCTGAACAGTCTTAACTTAACGTCAGTGTTGACATCGGACGCCCAGAATTTATTCAGACCTCTAATGGCTGCCCAAGCCTGGCCTCTACGTTGTGTTAAATCATCTGAAGAAGATGGAAGTACAGAACCTAGGTACTTGAACGAATCTACACGTTCTATGTCACCATTAGATGTTGCAAGGTGTGCCTGTTTTATGCCTAAAGCAATAAATTTCGTCTTAGTCGTGTTAATTGTCAAGCCTACCGTTTTACCAACCCTTTCAACTTCATGAAGAAGCTGTTGTGCATCAGATATGCTATTTGTTAAGATAGCAATATTGTCAACGAATGAGAGGTCCGATACGCTGCTCTCTTGATGACGTGAAGACCTACGACGATCAAGGGTAAAACCGGAAGAGTCAGGACATGAAATACGAAAAACATAATCAATAAATAGTGTAAATAAAAAAGGGGACAATGTGTCACCCTGTAGTATGCCACAAGCTGTCGGGAAATCATCAGTATCACCATAGTGAGTTCTAACAAAAGCCGAAGTAGAAGAATAAAAGGACATAATAGCATCGATAAGAACAATAGGTACATTATAGAAATCTAATATTTCTTGGATTAAAACAGAGTCAAAGGCCTTTTTGAAGTCAATAAAAATTGCAACAATGTCTTTTTGATGAGTCCTACAGCCTTCTAACAATATCCTAGCTGATAGAATTTGGCCTAAGGTTGACCGGCTATTCCTGCCACCATTTTGATTGTATCTTAAATATGGGTCAATTACTGACGCCAGCCTTTTATGTAGAATCTTATTATTAGCTTTCCCTGCAGTACAACTTAAAGTGATACCCCTCTGTTGGTCTAGGTCTCTAGACGTGTTCTTGTTGACGGTGATGACAGCAGATCTTCGCCATTGACCCGGTACTTGTTGCTCCCCTGACAAAACGGCATTTATGATGGTAAGTAGCTCATTTTGTACAAGAGGTTCTCGAAGTGCTAGGGTGGGGACTCCATCTGGTCCAGGAGACGCAAGAGGTTTCATAGAAAATAGAATAGAGCATAATTCGTCATTAGTAACAGGAGAAGTATTATAATTGGACATATCAGGAGGGGAGAAGTTAGGCGGTGGAACTAATTTATTTAACGATAGTAGACAGGATGGGGGATTATATAAATCATAAAAATAATTACGAATCATACTGTTTGCCCCGACAGAATCATACGCTTCAACTAATAAGGGCTTGTGGGATGGGTTCTTAAGACGCCTTATCTCTTTCCATGCTATACAATGCTTATTACTATTACTAGCCGTTTTTACCGCTAAAATTATAGCGTTTAATTCACGCTCGATTAGGGCGTTATGAGCGGCTGCGAGATCTATTGTTTTTTGATCAACAATAGATTGTAAAGACTGATATTGTGTATAGTAGAAGAACAATCACGTAATTGTTTTTTAGCTAGTTTCAATTCATATCTTACTTGTGTGATCATTGCGTCTGTCCCAAGAGACGCGTGACCATTGTCTTCTCTTCCGCGGCAAAGCGGTCTCGGCTGCTTTGATGATGGCTGAAGAAAGAATGGAGAAATCACCTCTTGTGGGTTGTCCAACAAGAGAATTCTCAAGACAGTCGTTAAACGCTTTTGAAAACTCTGACAGACTTTCCCAACAAAGGGATGACCCCGCCTTTCCTTTGCAGTACCAGATGCGTTGTTTCATGCAAGAGAAAACAAGGCGATGATCAGATGGAATATCAAATGGTGCTATAGTATCACAGTCGTAAAATAAACGTGGACAATTAGTGAGAATATAATCAAGACGTTCTTTCCGGCCTTTCGGACCAAAGAAAGTAGCACGCCTTGACAGAGGCTTACGATACAAAGAATTTAACGAAGTAAGGTCATAGATATTAATAAGATCAATTAAGTAAGGGGAATTATCATTTAAATTACGTCCTACAGGGTTTAATGACAAGGGGTAACACACATTAAAATCACCACACAACATAATAGCATCACAGGATGGTATTTTAACTAAGATTGACGATAACTGAGCATAGAAAAGGGAGGCCTCGATCTGTCTGACAGCAGTGGGAGAGTAAACAGAGAAAACATGTACGATACGATCAAATAATTTAACAGACAATTCTAAAATACGGGATGAATGAGACTTTACACGAACATAACAGACATCAACACACGGATTACACATAAATCCTACACCACCAACACCATAACATTCAGCAGACGATGTAATAAATGTACATTTATTATCTAAATCAACATAACGAATAGGTTCACCGTGGATAATACGATGTTCCTGAACAGCAACAAACGAAAAATTTAACTTACATGTGAGTGTAGCTAACTCTTTCTGTCGCCACGGACACTTCAGGGTTCTGGAGTTGAACGTAGCAATTCGATTAGGCGTAGAGGGTCTTTTCGCTGAAGGAGATAATGTGCTATCTCCATTTGGAACTCGATTGCGAGATCGCAGTTCTGATCCAATAAAACTTGAAGCCTTCGGTTTGTGACGATTTCTGTTTCTATTACGATGTTCGGAGTTACGCTTTCTTCTTGCAGCAAGTGCTTTCTGAGAACGGAAGCCTTGTTTACAAAACCTTGGCTTAAGTTTTAATTGGGGAGGTGGAATGATGGTAATTTTCTGGCTACCGCAGCAACTAATAAAAGTGCGCGTAAAGGCCAATAAAACTTCAAACAGAAACCGCGCGCCGAAACACGTCCGTTCTTGATGAAAGCCTCACCTTATTTTATGCTGTAATTACCATAAGAAGAAGAAAAGAAGCCATAACAATAGAAAAAGCCATAACAATAAAGTCCTAAGTGACAATAGCAGCACTAAATTCACCTACAAGCAACGCATCCCTTCAACAACGCTGGCCATTAACAGAAAAAGGAATATAATCTGGTTTAACCCGCCGTTCAGCCAAAATGTGGATACCAACATTGCAAAGAAATTTTTAGCGATGATTGACAAACACTTTCCGAAGGCCCATAGACTCCACAAAATTTTTAATAGAAACAATGTCAAGGTATCCTACAGCTGTATGGCTAATGTCGAAACTATAATTAGAAACCATAACAATAAAGTCCTAAGTGACAATAGCAGCACTACATCTAAAAAGACTTGCAACTGCCGCAACAAAGACAATTGCCCATTGGACAAACAATGCCTATCCTCAAGTCTCGTTTACAAGGCCAACGTCACAACGGCACATGACAGCGTAGGCCAAAACTACATCGGTTTGACGGAAGGCACTTTCAATCAGCGCACAGCCCAACATAAGATGTCCTTCAAAACAAAGAAATATGCAAAAAAAAAACAGCACAGAATTATCCAAACACATTTGGAAGCTCAAAGAGAAGCATATCAATTACAGCATAAAATGGTCAATACTTGCCACAGCGGCTGCCTATAGTAACAAAACTAAAAAATGTAACCTATGCCTAACGGAGAAATTCCATATAATTTATTATAAACATGACAATTTACTAAATAAAAGAACGGAACTCATTTCTAAGTGCTGACACGAGAACAAATATTATTTAAGAAACTATAAGAATAACAAGTAGATATTTAACAATAGAAACGCTTCATTAAGTTATGTATATACTTGAGCACACCGTAATCATTTTTCATTTAATAAAACCGTCTGAAGAGCGTCTTTACGCGAAACTCAGAGTAACGGAATAAACTCGTGATCTTTGATCTACTATTTATAAGTAATATATATATATATATAAGCTGTAGACTCGGCATCATGTGAAACATACCAATAGGTAACTGTATATAGTATTTCTTGTCATTGTAGTAGAATACATGGTTATATTAAATAAGGTAGATTATTATTATTAATTTATTATTATTATATTATGTTATATTATATGTCACTGTAAATCTAGTCTATGCCAGTATTTCAAGGAATTATTTAACTATGAGATATAAAATAGTCCATCCCCTGCGAAAACAGTTCAGGAGTTCATGAACTGTTCATAAACGGTTCATGAACGTTAAATGGCCCCAGATTTTCATGAACTGTTCATGAACTGTTCATAGACTGTCTGTCAGGCTTGATGAACTGTTAATAAACAGTTCAGGAAATTGGAGCCATTTGACGTTCATGAACTGTTCATAAACTCCTGAACTGTTTTTTGCAGGGGATACTACAATGAAACATGTTATAACAGTCACCTCTGTATATTGGTCACTCTTGGATTGTATATAATAGTATTTTCCTTTGAATTAATCCTATATATAAAGGCCACCTGCATATAGTGATCAATTTATAAACCTCTCATAGCTAGCAGTTATATACAGGTTTAACTGTATAATTAGTATGAAAATGAAATTATTATTACTTACAACCCTGTACAAACTTTAATTACAACCCCTGCGAAAAACTTTTCAGGATTTCATGAACAGTTCATGAACGTTAAATGGCCCTAATTCCATGAACTGTTCATGAACTGTTCAGGACAGTTCATGAACACTTGCGGAAAGTTCATAACCAGTTCATGAAAATTTGGGGCTATTGAACGTTCATGAACTGTTTATGAACTGTTCATGAAATCCTGAACTGTTTTTCGCAAGAGATTAGTGCCTTCAAAGTACATTCAATAAGAAAGGATTTCAAAAATACAAAAAAATCTTTATCAGAAGATAGTAGTTGATATAGCATATGTATACATTAAGTCGTTAACATATCGCTTACCTTCCTCATCAATTGACCTTCCCAATTACCTGTCTTCAATTATATTGAATTACACATTCCTTATAAACTGTCTCACATACAACGATATGGTTAGGCATGAATTTCCACCAGACAGATATCATGTTCACCAATATTTTGTTGGTGAATAATCAGACAGACTAATTTCTGAAATTCATGTCATTTGGTTGTTTATTTCCAGACATTTAGAATACAACCAGATTACCATAGTTTCACAGAATGCATTTCTTGGCTTGAAATCTATGATAACCTTGTGAGTCTTACTAATCATTCAATAGATAATTGCAAATAATTGTACTTAACAACATAATTTTTGAAATCTTTTCTATGATTTGCGTATCAAAAGAAAATCTCTTTTCACACACTGACTCTATTTGGCTATTCTGAACCACTTATGACATGGTTTGTTGCGTCACATTTCTATTGTTTCATAGGGAGTGCCCAAATTACGTTTTGAGTTATTGCAAAAATGTGCGCTAACATGATAGTTTATACTGCTCAAATGTCACCATGGCAACACCAGGAAAATATTAAAGTATCGCTTCATCATCATCTGCTATAAATTGACTTTCATTTATCTCCCGTCATGTATAACAACTGAGTTCCCTCCCCTGCGAAAAACAGTTCAGGAGTTCATGAACAGTTCATGAACAGTTCATGAACGTTGAATAGCTCCGATTTTCCTGAACTGTTCATGAACCCTCACAGAAAGTTCATGAACAGTTTATGAACAGTTCATGAACAGTTTGGGGCCATTTAACGTTCATGAACTGTTCATGAATTGTTGATGAACTCCTGAACTATTTTTGCAGGGGTAACAACGGAGTTCCCTATAATCTGCCACATTGTTTTGTAAAATATGAAGTGTGGCGTTATTTTTTTTTCAAAATGGTGTCTACTGTTCCAAATCTCCTTAAGTCTGAATCTTTTAACTCTTTCAGGATTATGAACTATAACAAAATCAAAATGCTACCAAATCTTCTTTTCAAGTACAACCACCGAATGAGTACACTGTAAGTTGAAATTATGGTATAGCTAAACTACACACTGTGATATGAGCATATATCAACATAAAAAGCTAGCAATTCAATTGGTAGAACAGTTTTCCATTCTATAAACCTGCTCCTTGTTTTGTAAAAAAATTAAAAATAGATGGAACAGGTAGCTGCGTTCCAAATACATTAAAATATTATAATAAGATATCAAAGTAGGTTGGTTAGATAGATAGAGTATTGATAAAAGCCACATCATTAGACTATAAATTTTAACTTGAATCCGTCTATGTTCTCCCCATCTTGTCTGTAAAGCATACTGTATTTTAACAGGATGACTTTTTTATAGACAAACTGATGCAGGTTTTCATTCATAATTCTGAGTATTATTTTCATCTCAGAGTAACATAAACTACTGAACTGTTTCTTGCGAGGTTCAATTTAATTTAGAAGTATAACATTTTGAATAAACTAGATTTTAGTAAATAGGTCACACATGTATCTCTCATTTATTTGTAGTGATTTGAACAATAATGATATAGAAGAGATTTCTCCAACTGCTTTTCTTATTGATAATACATCTCAGTTGAAGAATTTGTAAGTGAAATTTTCTTTTGATGTATATTAATGTACACTCATTATTGAATTTGAATTTGTGCAAAACACACAATAAGTTGACAAATACAAATGTAGGCAATTGCACATCCATTTGTGAACCATAATGTTATATTTTACCGCACAATTGTTATATTTTACATAGACAGATGCATGCCCCTGCTAAAAACAGTTCAGGAGATCATGAACAGACACAGTTCATGAAAATTTGGAGCCATTTAACGTTCATGAACTTTTCTGGAACTGTTCTGGAACTGTTCATGAACTGTTTGTGATTTCCTGAATTGTTTTCGAATTGGTGGTCACCATGTAGATTCACCATTGCAAAACATATAAATAAATTTTCATGAATTTCACGAACTTTACTGAAATTCATGTCATGTTCATTAATGTAATGTACTATTAAATGGCCTGTTTTTCAATTTTCAATTTTTTCAACTCAAACTTTGCTCAATTCCAGGTGGAAAACAGTTCAGGAGTTAATGAACAGTTCATGAAAATTTGGGTAGTTTACCATTCCTGTTCATGAACTGTTTGTGAACTCCTGTACTGTTTTTGCAGCGAATTTAGGACTCATCTCTTGTCTATTTGTCAAGATTTGAGAATGACTGGTTGCAAATGAGACTATGTAAATATTGTGTCACTAGACTAGTCACAAGAGAACAGTTGCACCATTTGACATTTTTATTAATACACAAACTAGATCAGATCCAACAAGCTCGCTGAGGCTGTGAGAATTTATTCAACTGAGTGTTTCAATAGATTTTATTCTGCATATTTTTACTATTTTTGCATATTGTGGCTTTTTAGGACTATGTTATCTCAAACGTATTGTCACGTGATAAGCCCACTCTCAAGTCTGTTAGACAAACCACACAACTGGTGACTTTGTCGTCATAAAGCTAGATCCAATCCCCTTTCATTCTTTGCGACAATTGGTTCAAAACGCCGCTTTAAAGGCATTTATCACCAAGAAATAATTCAAAATCTAAAAATAATTCTGCCATTGCTTTTTCCACATGTGTGAAGATAGTCTGCTGGTTTAATCTCACTTTAAGATGAAATGTTACATAAAATTTTATTAATAATCATTTAACGTCTATGAGCTATTTTTCATATAAATTGTTGTTTAGGCCTTACCAAAGATCAGAGTCTGTTTTGCTTTTCGCTTTATATGATACGCTTCGCTTTGTGTTTATATGATACACATGAGTTAAATGTGATCAAAATGGACCCTTTTCCTTTTCTCTTACACGTTCCTCTGTTGTAAATATTTTTTTTCAATTGATTTTGGATCATAGGTACTTGCGGGGAAACATGATCAAACATTTTCCTGTTTTGGAGTTACCTAACCTTCAAACTTTGTAAGTTCTTATATATAGTAGGTGTAAAATAATTAAATAATTAATTAATGCCATCATGCTTATAACGATATGATAATTGTTTCCTCTAAAAATATGACGTCTTGTATGCCTTTGATGTCCTTTCTTTATACAAATGATTAAAAAATTATACACAAATTTACTTAGTGAACATCTATTTCGTTCTAGACTGTTTTTCGCGGGGGAATCAACTTTGTGATAATAATTTGTTGTGAAATAATTTTGTTGAGTTCATGAACAGTTCATGCATGTGGTTAAAAGTTTTCAAAATTTCATTTACATTTTTTATGGGTATCTAATAAACAGTTCATGAACATTAAATTGCTCAATTATGAATTTTTCAAGAACTATCTTCACAGGGTAGTAAAGTGATGATGTTGTCATTTTTAAATGATTTTGAAAAGTTGATTGATAAACAATTGATGCAAATATTTTCTGTTTAATTAGTTGTAATGTAAGTAATGTGGACCGTGTCGCCCTACCGAAGGCACCTGTACCACTCCTCTATTTCTGGAGGAGTGGCTCTTTTCGCTAAGAGCAATGATGTTAAACGCTCCTTAGATCTCAGCCGGGACACTGAAAATCAATTTAAACAGATTTCATGGCAGATATTCCTTGATTGTTAATGCGCAACGATGCACCGCAGCTACTCACAATGCAATTCCTTCTAAACCATTCCATCCGCCATCCTTAGATGGTACTCATTTGATGTTACAGATAACGTGAAGGCTTAGTTGACCTCAGGGGGATTTGAACCACAGTCGATCAGATATGATACGATCTGAAGTTCGGTTGCTCTGCCAACTGAGCTAATCACCCCTTAATTAGTTGTATGTATTAATTATATGTTATTATGCCATTAGGGATCTTTCTAGTAACAAGATTGAGACGATTGGGAGCAATGCTTTCAACAATTCACCAAAACTGTCATCTTTGTGAGTATTACAGTGAAACCTGTATATAACGGTCAGCTACGAAAGGTAGATAAATTGACCATTATAGACAGGTGGCCTTTATATACATGTTTAATTCAATAGAAAATACTATTTTAGACATTGCAAGAATGACCACAACAGACAGGTGGCCGTTTTATAGAGGTGACCGTTATAACAGGTTTGACTTTATGTAGATTTTTTTTGTTTATCCAAATTGATACCCAATAGTGTATCAGGCCAATGTTTACAAGGACGGCATGTTACCTGCTTCAAGTTAATAAATGCGTTCAGTTAACAAGCAGAGTGATGAACTTTACCTGCCTATCCAAGTAACTCTCCCTCGCAGACCCTAGTAGCTTGGTCAACCTTTTTTTTGTAAACACAAGGAGTGACTTGGGTGGGTGAGCTAAAATAAAAAATCGTAGATTGAATTTTCGATTTTTTTTAACGTTTAAGTTGGAGACATCTTTTGTTCTCTAATCGTTCGATTTCAACCCGCATTCTTAGACTGGCTTTAAATTTTTCAACTTTGTTTGGCGGGTTACTCGGGTTGACCTTGTAAACACACAACATAATTTAACTCAGTAAGGCGAGTAACGATACCCTACTTTGGTAACATGGCCTAGATTGCCAATAGCCAACAACGTTTATCAAGTTTTCAAAGATATATCTCAGTAGCAAATCATTTCTCACAGAGATAATATCCAACACAGTCAACATTATTTAGACTTGGTAGTGACAAAGCGATTGAGCTTTGCTGATTGGTTAAGTAAATAAAAATAGAAGTCAAATACTTTACCATTGAAAATGCTTCTTAATTTGAAACAATAATTAATCACTCACTATTAATACCGTCAAAAATTTACAAAGCAAGTTTGCATTATGTTTGTATCAATACTTAAACACTGTTTAGATTATTATTTAACCCTGCAATATACAATAAAATTATCTAGCTTTGATGGTCATTTGTTCAAGAGCCATACATTTATTTTCAATTGCCTGTTCAACTTTTGCAGAAATCTGGCTGGAAATCCACTTGCGTGTGACTGTAATATCTACCATTCCCTTGTATCTGTTTTGTCATCGGTGAAAGGTGCCAAATGTGGAAGTCCAACTCCACTTAAAGGTTTTGTAATCTCAGCTTCAAACAAGCAAATCATGAAAGAAAACAGGAAACAATTTATCTGTGGTGAGATTCTTTTTAAATATTGGCATGCATTATCTGCAAAAAACAGCTCAGGAGTTCATATGTAACGGTTGATGCTTGTTATAAGCATTGGAAATAACTGTTGCATTTACCCCTGAGAAAAAGGGTTGGGAATTCATGAACGTTACATGGTCCAATTTTCATTAACTGTTCATGAACAGTTAAGGAAATTTCATGAACTGTTTGGAGGAATATTCTTTGAAATTTGCTGCTGGTCTTTTATCTCATAAGTAGCATGTTGATATCATTATTAAGTTTCCGTGATTTTTCTTTCATTTTCTCAATTCCTCTTTGAAAACATACACCAGTTATGAATGTAAAAGTACCTAAATTTTCATTAACTGTTCATGAAGAGCTCACGAACTCTCACATGAGTTTTCCACAGAGGTTAGCCCATGTTGTAATTATAATTTGATTATGCGTAAGTTTGTACAATTATATTCAATTTCATAAAATAGAACCTAAGCAGAGCTTTTATTAAAGCCCTTAATATTGTAACACTGTCAATAGAACCCAATGCAAGACACTCTTCAATTTGTGATTCAAAATGAATTTGAATGTCTAGATTTTGCTATGACGAATGGGAAAACCGGGTAAATAAGAACACTGCTTAGAATCATGATTTGACAATTCAAGCTTTTCTCAAAACATTAAACGTTATGCTTGATGATTTACGATCAATACTGGACAATATGTGTGACAATTTACGGCAATATTGAAAGATACGCATGATCATAGATGCAGGATGAAGGATTTGCAATGCACTTGTTCGTATTGCACAGAATAGTTGTATTATTAAGGGATTACATCAATCTTGTTGTTAGAGAACGAGTGGGTCTAAATTTCGATGGCCCACGAACAAAGAGTGATGTAATCATTTTAATAATCATGTAACATAACCTTTGGCTGGAACATCAATTATCTCTCATCAATTTCACTACAACAATGATTTGTTTTGGCTAATTTAATGGGTCATTGATTTTTCATTAAATGCAATTTGAATGAAATTGTTACGAATATCATTTAAAAATATAACGCAAAGAATTCAATATGTTTGCAATATTAGAATATATAATAAAAGCTACATCTGAATGTAGCAAATCCGAAGTTGTTACTTTTTTAATTTCTCAATTGAATTTTCAATTACAGAGTATACATTTAAGTTGATTTTATGAAAAAATATTCAATCTGTCGCAGCTAGTCGCCATTTTCAAAACATGTGTTCTAGTTGTTTGGCTAAAACCGTGCAGGTAAGGTCTATAACCGCACACGTGCGGGTATAGACCTATACCTGCACGCTTTTTGGGGTTGCCATGGAATTTCGTGGGTTGTCTTGACATAACTGCTAAACACGTGGTACAAATCCACCAATCATGATAGAAGTTTTTTTCAAGTGATTATTAAATTTGATTATACCACGGCTCATTTGGATGAGCTACAAACACTTCAGAACCCGGGAACTGTTCATTGTGAATAGGTCATTGGCTCTGCAAACTATCTGTAGTGTTAAACATTCCAGTAACAGCTTAATTTTAGAGGCTTATACCATTCATTATTGTTAGGAAAATACTAATTAACAATTCACACTAAAATATTTATGAATTCATGAAAAGTTTGTTAACAATTATTTTACTTCTATATGAACTTATCTGGTTCTGAAAAATTTATCTCTAATGTTAACCATTCCAGTAAAAGCTTAATTTGATCGATTTAAACCGTTCATGATTATTAGGAAAATACTGATTAAAAACGTCAGAGTAAAATAATGACCATTTTATGAATTCATGAAAAGTTTGTAAACTGTGGCCTCTGCTCATAAACATCTATCAAAATTGGATTGCTAAATAATCAGAAGAATGTTCCATGTGAAAGTGTATGTAATGAGTGATCCTGAGATCAATAACAGCTTATAGTAAATGATACATGGTTTAATTTTCAAACAAATAACTACTTTATATGAATTATATCGCTGTCAGTCCTATGAAAAAACTATTGCTCTGTGAACTTATCAGGTTCTGGAAAAATGATGACAGTGATGATGACGATTTTTTGATGTAATTGTTCAAGATTCATAATGCGCATTTCGTTGATGACTAAATATTTTGATATTGCAGGTCCAAGTGAAGTTCAGGTTTTCTCTCTGACATCTCAAACCATATTCGTCAATTGGACATTTCCAATGTATGTCAATGCTGTTGATGAAGAATTATCAGATGAAGACCATTTTAATCAGAATACATCGCTTATTGTTACTGTTCATTGTTCCACTTTTAACGGATCTACTGTCAAAGGTTGGTTAACTGTCAAAGGTTGGTTATATTATCTAGGATAAAACCTGGCAAAGAAAACACTTGCTGAGTTCATGAACTGTTCATGATTTTCAGATGTTGTTCATGAACCTACTGATTTCCCCTGCGAAAAACAGTTCAGGAGTTCATTAACAGTTCATGAACAGTTTATGAACAGATCATGAACGTTATGAATGGCCCCAAATGTTTATGAAGTGTTCACAAGCTGCTGTTCATGAACTGTCCACGAGTTTTCATGAACTGTTCATGAGCTCCTGAACTGGGGTTGCAGCGGTTGTTCATAGACTTCATGAAACTTCATAAATTTCAAGAACATGTTACAAACAATTCATGCACGTTAAATGGCTTGCTTTTTATTGTCTTTTTATGAAATGTTCATGAATTTCAGAAGTTGTTCATGAACCTTCTGATTTGTCAAAGACTTCATGAAACTTCATAAACTTCAAGAACATGTTCCAAACAATTCATGCACATTAAATGACCTGCTTTTAATCATCTTTTTATGAAATGTTCATGAATTTCAAAAGTTGTACAATCAAATTTTGCACAGAAGCTGCTAACTTCTGTGTAAAAAAGCTCAGGAGTTCATGAACTGTTCATGAACTGTACTTAAACTATCTGTGATGGTTCATGAACTCCAGAACTGTTTTTCACAGTGGTAACTATGGTAATAACTGATGATTGATATTCCAATTCATCAGAAAACTGTACCTAAGGAGGTTGTGACATATAATATGCTGACAGTCAGCATTAATTTCAAGTATGTCAAAGTATCTACCATTCTATCAGCTTTATCAGAGTGAGAGTATAAACAGACAACCTTAACTGTAGAATCATTGACGGTAATATCTATGCATAAGACTGTTAGGGTGAATTCAATAAAAAAATGTATACAAATCTTGAAATTTTAAAGTGATTATTATATATTGATGACCCCTTATATTTACAAATGGTTTGTTATATCAGAACAATGGTAATAAATAGGAGAAATAGTGATAACAGGCAGCTCTTATAACATGAACAGTTCATCAAAAATACATTAACGTTGAATGTCCCTCTGCGAAAAACAGTTCAAGAGTTTTTGAACAGTTCATGAACTGTTCATAAACACTTGGACTGTTTTTTGCAGGGGTTCTGTATTTTATGAACGCTTTTGTGAACAGGTCATAATAATTTGGTCATTTGACGTTTATAGACTGTTCTTGCAATGGCCCCCTCCGAAAAATATCCTTTAGCTCATGAACTGTTCATTAACAGCCACCCCTGCGAAAAACTGTTCATGAACTCCTGTACTGTTTTGCAGTGGTAATGAGAAATTGGGCAATTTTCGTGTTCATTTTTTTCAACATGGAAAGAAAGATCTCACAATCATGCAGAAAACAGATATATTATGATTTTTGTGTTACAGCTAGATTTTTACATTTATATTTTAGCTACTGTGATTAATCAAACATACGCTCTGTTGAATGCTTCAATTGGGATATTACCGATATTGGAATATGAATGCTACTTAATACCAAAGATCATTCGAGTATCAAGTAATGGTAGTATATCAAATTACATGGGTGCTAGAAGTAAATCTTTCTTGGTGACTACTTTGGCGCAGCCAGGTAAATAATTATCTTAATGCTTTAGCATTTAATTATTTTCCATCAATATATGAATGTATTTTAAACCTTTTCATTTTTGTTGAACTTTCCATGAAATGCCGATGAAATCTTTTGAATATTTCATAAACTGTGCATGAAATGTTGAAACTGAGAAAACAACTGAAAGCTTGGACCCATTTCACACACACATACATACAGACTTTTATATGTATTTATAGGCATTTCCCCCTGCAAATAACAGTTCAAGAGTTCATGAACAGTTCATGAACAGTTCATGAAAATTTGGGGCCATTTAACTTAGGTAGTATCGATAGGTATCAATAATTTCTTGTTTTTGTTTTGTTCACAGAAAACGTTGCTCAATGTATATATGGAGATCGTTATGAATGTGTAACATTATTTGATATGTCACCACTATGTGCTATGGACTGTGATGTAGCTGCATCTAATGCTATACTCAACAATAATTGTAATGCTTCAGGCTGCTGTCGATTATGTTACAAAGATTGCTACAAATGTGGTAAGTTTGAAATAAATCAACAAAATAATCTTGTTAATAGCTGGTATGATTACTCAAACGGAAATACTTTATGTAAACTGTTGTTAACTTTTTTGGGATCAAAAAAAAACTAGATACTCAAATTGGAACAGTTTGAGTAAAATGCAATGCAGGAATTCCGTTGTGGAAATAATTCCTTGAGTATCTGTAAAAGTTTACAAACGTTATTCAATTTTCATTAAGCTCATAAGTAATTCATGGCAATAAGCAATTTCTTGCATGCTATTTAATGCTTTGAATAAAACTGTCTCAAAAGATTTGTTAGTAATTTGTGTTGACACCATTGGCTGTGAATTGTTATCATCCACATTGTTTGTTAGTATATTGTGTTCATTGTATTGTAGAGCTTGTCCCTGTCTCCTGTGTATTTCAATTACATCAAAGTCATCCCCTGTGAAAAACAGTTCAGGAGTTCATGAACAGTTCATGAACATTAAATGGCCCCAATTTTCATCAGCTCTTTATGAACTTTTCATGAACTGTTCATAAACCCTCACAAACAGTTCATGAACTGTTCGTGAAAATTTGGGGTCATTTAATGTTTGTAACGCCCAACAAGCTAGTTCTGGCCGGGGCATGGCAGATTAAATGTATATGGTGTCATCTCATCTTGTTAACATGTCCAGAGCTCAACAGTCCTTGCAGTTGAGTTTAGTAGTTTGTTTGTTAACTAACTCTGTTTTGTTCTCTATTCAGCATCATGGTCTGTCTGTCGCAATAGTTGTTTCACCCTTAGTTTCAAGTATGAAAGGAATTTTTAAAACGATTGTTTGAAGATTGGCTAAGAAAACCAGGTCTAATAAGTTTTTCTATTTATTTGCTTTGAATAAAACTGTCTTGATTTGTTAGCAATTTGTTCAGATCTGCTACTTCCCCTGTGAAAAAAATCCACGATATCCTGAACAGTTCATGAACAGTTACAAAGAATGCATGAACACTCCATGAACCGGTTCATGAACTGGTTCATGAATGTGAAACTGCCTGAAAGTTCATGAACATTTGGTAATTTGACGTTCATAAACTCATGAACTTTTTCTTTAGGGGGTTTATTTCTTAGTTTTTCGCATTATTTGTCATCCTCGTGTTTTTTGTTGATATCTTACTGATCCAAGTAAAACTTTTTGCAGTGGAAAAAATCCTACAGGGTGTGTTTTACAGAATACAGAGTATGGAATAAACTCATTATGAAACAGAATTCAATGTGTTAATAGTATAAACAAACAGCTATGTTTACCATAGTATTATTTATTTTGGTGTGTCTTTTTATATTTCAGATGAGAAAAACCAATCAACATCTGTACGCTTACCATTGGTTGTCTACGATTTCAGGTAAAAGTCAATGAAATTGTATCACTAACACTGAAGTGTCATTTTTATTTTAAATTTAAATTTTTCCCTCACTGGGATTTGTGAGAGTCACTTTGCTTTAACCTATGCAGATTGTTTTATTCTAAAAAAATTATCTTCCATAATGCTGCATTGTGGTTCTAAAACATATTTCGATACAATGTTTAAGGATTTGTAAAAACAGCTGATTCAATTTAGATTAATCTGCCTAAATAATTGAGGTATTCTATTTCCTAAATCCAAGATTATACTTGGTGATTTGGGCTGTAGTTCCATTACTATTCAAGATAAATTCGGTATCATACCTGACTGTGGAAAAGTAGAAATGACACGCTGTTAACAGCTCTTGATTTTGTAGTGTGTTTTCTTGTGACTCAGTCATTACATATGGTTTGCGTTAACACGTTAATAGAATGCAGCCCTATTGCTCATTCCATACCGCGTACTTCTACATGCTAATGATTTACACTTGAAAACATTAGTCCACTTTTGTTGCAGCTACAGTATAACCTCGATGTCCTTGTGCAGCCAAAAATTGTGATAATAAGCGGGTTGTTATATTAATTAACCAGTGTAAAATAGTTGAGTTTGATATAACCGGTTTCAAAATTTTGTGATATGAAGAGGGTTGTGATATCCCCTGTGAAAAACAGCTCAGGTATTCATGAACATTTCATGAACTTTAAATAGCCCCAATTTTCACAAGCATGTTCATGAACACTCATGAACAGTACATGAACAGTTTATGCTAATGAACAAGTCATGAACATTTGAAGCCATTTGTTCATGAATTGTTCATGAACTCCAAAATTGTTTTTCGCAGAGGATTAACCAGAGTAAATTAGTTGAGTTTGATAGAAACCGGTTTTCAAAATTTAGTGATCTTATTAGCGGGTTGTGATATTATGAGTAGTAATATTAACAGGTTACACCATATTGACATGTTTAAGAATTTGAATCGATCAAAATAAATTTTCTAAAGTTTTTAAAACGGTTTGTAATTCATTTTTAAAGTCTCATCTGCTCATTTGTTCAAGTTTACTGTTTTCGTCTTCATTTATAATCTCATCTCAACTTTATATTTACAGTTTTGCAGATGCTGATTTCAATGGCCTAGAATACAAACCACTGTCAACACCACTTTATAACTACTCCCCTTTTGGAAATTTTCTCTCTGAGAATACTAATAGCACATCCTCAGATTCAATGACAGGATGGTTTCGTTCTGTGCCTGGGCGTAACATAAGGATAGACTCACAATTGGTTCTTTCTGGTGATGGTACCTCCTACAAAGTTTTCAATGACAATTTCTGGCTTATAAATAGTAGGGGATATGGAGCCCAAGGTTTGAAAGATTGTTCTACCGGTGTGCAGCAGAATCAAGGGTAGGGCTGTAATTGTTTTTTAATTTGTAGGGTTATCTATTAGGCAATTGGCGACAACTTTGCGCAACAAATCTGTTTTTGTCTGATGTGTGTTTTTCGTGTTCTAAAGTAGTCTCTTCAAGAGCGGATAAACAAACATGACTTTCTCAAGACTTTTCTAGAAAAATCAGATTGAGGTTAGAAATAAGCCATGGAGAAGCCACAACATCGAAAGAGTTCGATACATTTCGAACGAAATTGTTCGAAAAGGATAACGAAGACGTCCGATAACAAAATTCCTTGGAAAGACTTCGAGTTTGATGGCCATCAAACACAATGCAACAAATAAAATACACTATGCAGCACGTCATACAAAATCGAAAGAGTGGCTAAGTGACAAGGATTTTCGAAGGATTTAAAGGTCGCTCAAATGTTGCCGTCGTTTGCCCAGGGCTTTAGTTGTTTTCTCAGTTGATAACTACAGCGTGACCCCTTTGAAAAAATTTCATGAAACTTTCAGGCAATTTCACATTCATGAACTGTTCATTAACCCATAAAAAAATGTTCATGAACTGTTTATGAAGTTCTTGAACTGTGCATAAACTGTTTATGACGTTCACGAACTGTGCATAAACTGTTCTGAACTTGTGGATTTTATTTCACATAGGAAGCCTTATTGAGTGCAATTCAGTTAAATTAATCTGCTGCTTGAAGTGCAATTGGATATTGGAATTCTATTAATAATCAAAATCCTTATTAAAAATGTTTCAGTATTGCTAATTTTAATCAATACAATTAGACTCGTCATAAACTTTTAGTTCCATTTCTATTGGGTACAATTTTATATCTGCATGTATTGACTTTATTAATCTTCTTGTTTGTAAAACAACATTCCCAGCTGTTCAGTTAGATTGTATACACAAAATTTCAATCTATTAATTAGATAAAGTGAATGAAATGTTTTCATTATTTGGGAATTTGTTCATTGACATTAAAAAGTTTGTCAAAGCTAAACATTAAGGTACCATATGTCATTTTAAGTTCATGAACTATTGAATAATTCATGAACTGCCATCAAATTTTCTAGTAGCACATATACACATAAATTCATTGCAGCCAAATCAGATTTGAGATGCTATTAGATGTTAAATAGTTGAGCAAATCTTAATTCCCTGTGAAAATATTTCTTGGAATTTGGGTCATTTAACGTTCATGTACAGTTTATGAAGCTTCATGACCTAATTTTTTTTCAGGAGAATTCTAAAAGATCGGTGTTTTTTTCTGTTTGCTGGAATATTATGTATTAGGTATATATTATAAAAAAACTCACAATTATCTCATTTTGTATGTTTTCTATAGGTTTACAACAGTTCTTCGAGTGGCTTTCACTTACCCTGGAGATATGACTATTGAAGCTTCAGCTGGAGAAGATGTTTTCTTATTCGTTAATAAACAGATCATCTTCCATAATTCTCTTAAACCTGATGAACCTATCAATTGTAAGATTGCTGTGTTTTCTCATGAAAAAGGTACATCCTCACTGTAAAATACCTTGATAATCAATTACATCCACTACGAAAAACAGTTCAGGAGTTCGTGAACGGTTTTCAGAGGGAATGGACAATTTATTCAGATCAAAGTATTTTTCCTGCGTAAAGTAAACCAAATTCATCTATTCACAAGAGTTAGGACACACAGCACTTGGGGGTTGAAAATCGCCAGTTGAAAAATTGAAGGCGAGATTAAAAGAACAAAAAGTTTTTCAAATTCATGAATTTATATTTTCGTGTTTAATCAAATTTTTTGAGGCTGTTTTTGACTGAACGGAAATGTCCATAAATTCCGTGACTGGCACCTGTCCAATTAGAGCTGAGAATAGCACATCAGAGTGTGCCCAACTCTTGTATATAGATGGCTCCAAGTAAATCATTTATTTGGCACTTTGTTTACCTCCTGAACTGTTCATGAACACCTTCTACACTGTTTGCGGATTGTTAGTTAATGAACTGTTTTCACAAAGGTTGTCATGAACCTACAATGTGTGCTTTCCCTGTTTTAAATTGGATGCTTTCATAAGAAATTGTTGTCTCAGAAAATATTACAATTCAAACCTCTGAGTTATTTATGTCTTACCTTACATTTTTGATGTATGTGATTGAATTTGAAGGAAATGCAACAGTGAAAGTTTACAAAGGGAACGTTAATGCAGAGAAGTGTACAAAAGTACCGACTGATGCATACAAAGAAATCAACTTTCCTTTGAAGGTAGATTAATTAACACATCAAATTCTTACAAATAAAATTGATAGGCACAATTAAGTTGATGCCTCCAAATTACCAGAAGAAAGAAACAGAATTAGGTAGAATGCAGATAAAATTATTAGTTTTCCTTAAAAACGTTTTTTTACCATTTTCACCTTCATCCTTTTGAAAGAACATGCCATTATTTGAAAGAAGAAAATGTCTTGAACTAAGTTCAACCGATCAAAAACATTGTGTTTTAGAAGATTCAGCTGGTCCTCATATGTTCATAAAACTCAACAAATCTTTAGAAAATAGTAAAATAAATTTCAATATCAAAAAAATACAACGTATACCGTTATGAATTAATATCACTGTCATGTAACGACGGCCGAAATGCGTGATAATAAACAGACTATAATATTAACTTGAGTGACACAGCTGAGTTTGATAGAGGATAAATTTTAAAAATGTATTGATATTAACAGTTAGTGATGTAACATGGTTTCTACATTATGACCTAACAAATAATGTCAGTTAGCTTGCTTTAGAACCGTAAATAAGCCACCTTTTTCATTGGTTCAACAGTTCTATTTGTAATTATTTGTGTCACAGTGAAAACGAAATGAACTGGCAATATAATACAAGCATAAACATGTAAATCCTCCAACAAGATTTATTGAAATTGATGCAGGGCCTATACGTAAAACACATTGATTTAATAGAAGAATGTTTTGTGTACCTTAAGTAACTCCTGTGAAAACTTAATAACTTTATGCAAGCTGTCAGTTGACGAATCGACTTGATAGGAATGATACTTTGATTTATTTAGAATAACATTTTCATTAAATCAAACAATGTTTTGCAGAGGATACTTGTAGACATACTTAACAGTCACCTCTATAAAGCATCGACATATATTAGCGAAAAACGGTTCAGGATTTCATGAACAGCTCATGAACTTTGAATGGCCCAATTTTCATGAACAGTTCATAAACCTTCACAGAGGATACTTGTAGACTTAACAGTCACCTCTATATAGCATCCACATATCTTTACGAAAAACAGTTCAGGATTTCATGGACAGTTCATGAACTTTGAATGGCCCAATTTTCATGAACAGTTCATAAACCTTCACAGACAGTTCGTAAACATTTCATGAAAATGTGTGATCATTTAACGTTCATGAACCGCTCATGAACTCCTGAACTGTTTTTTGCAGGTTGCTGGTCACTCTAGCAATATCTATAATATTGGTTTCTATTGATTCAACCCTGTGTTTAACGGCTGTATACAAAATTGAAATAAATCGCCTGATGATGACCTTATGATGTGAAATTGAAGTTGTTTTATTATATAAAGGCCGCCTGGATGTGTAGTGATCAATTCTCCTACTTCTCTTTGCATTAACCCTATGAGAACTTATGGATAGGTATATATACTGTATTAATTTTAGGTCGGTGGTATCTACTGGATGGAAATGTTCCATGCTGAGAGATTCCCATGCAAATCTCATTTTTATTTTAAAAGCACCAATATCATGTTCATAAAAACATTCAATACAACCAAGAATATGCCTTCTGATTTCTCAGTGAGTGTCAGGGAAGATGAAAAAGTGGGTACTTTGTTACTGGAATTCCCCACCAAAGATCCATATGTTACAGGTAAAATAAAACTCAGTTATTCAAAGTTACACAATTAAAAACCATAGAATGACTAGCAGCCTTTGCATATTTTTTTCTTTGAAATCTGGACCCAGATTTCAATCACTCATTTTCATGGTACACTGCCCGCCTTAGTGTCTCCTTTGCACACACATGCGATTTTGTAAAATCATTTTATAAAATGAACATGGAATATTGGAATGGAAGCATCTCTGCTCTGCCAAGTTATTTATCAACAAACTGGTTTAGGAAGTTACAAGAGTAATAGATGTGGACCTCATATAAGGCTTTTGACGCTTGAAGGAATTTGTACCACGAAAATCAATTCACTTGCGACCAGCATCATGCGAATTGTGGACGGAAGACAGAGTTCGAAACTACGATTGAACAGTCTAATTGCTGATTTGAAACTTCATGTAGGTGTTTACTTGATACAAGAATATAGGGGATTGGAAGAACAGGAAGAGGTTTGTTAGCATTCAGAATTGAAGTTTATGACCGAAATAAAATGAAATTATAACAGCAGGTGAACTCTCGTTTTTTATATTTGGATACTTTGATCAAGGACTGAATTAGTTCATTGTCGAATTTGAAAAAATTATGTTTGTAAATTAGTAAGCTTTGTCTGAAAAGTGTACAATTATGTATTGCATTGTTTTCTATAGCATTTATACATGGAATTGTATAAGCTAGAATCATATGAATTTTATTAGTATTTACATTTTATTCAAGTTGTTTTGGTTTCCGTCAAACTTTTCATGCTTTCTCAGCAGATACTCAGATAATCTAGATATTTATGACTTTCCTATTTATTTATGATCCGTATGTATTTGTTGGCTATTTATGGCCATAGACTTGAATTTCAACGTCATGGTATGTTCTTGCACCTACCACTAATTGTAAACATTGAGTTTTATTCAAAATTGAAAACCCAGACTATGTTCTCAAGCTTTCTGTCATGTCTTTTTGCAGCAACAGCTGCGCCGTAGGACAATTCTCTGACGTATTAGCGCCAACGTCATTTTCCAGAAGTTTAATTAGCCTCGTTTCTTGTAATAATAAAAATGCAGAGGCTGCTGGTCATTCTAAGCTCTTTACGCTTGACGCATACACAACACAGACAATCAAATGTACAAATTCTGATTACCTTGGTGTTTCATGAAGATATCAGATCGTCAATGTTGCTTGAATTGTGATTGATTTTTGATCTGTATTCCTGTGTTTTCTTGACTTACAATAGGCTTATTGTCTGATTTTACTTGATTTGCGACGAACAATAGAAGGAGCATGCCTCGTTCAACATTTCGTCAAATATTCCTACAATGTATCAGATTTGTTGATTTCATGCAAAAAGCAGTTCAGGCGTTCAGGCGAACAGGCCCCTGCAAAAACAGTTCAGTAGTTCATGAAACAGTTCATGAACATTAAATGACCCAAAATTTTTCATGAACTGTTCATGAACTGAAACTGAAATTTGTAGGCATGACTGAGGTTGATAATTGAATTTACGTTTTTTTAATTTAAATTGTAGCAACGCCAGTCAATTTTTCTCCTTTAAATTTTAACTTTTAATTCTCATTTGAATTGCTTGACTGTTTTTGCAGGGGATATGACATGCTCAGCTATGGGCCGTATGAGTTTTATTTCTCAATTATTTTTAATTGATTCTGTAAACACTTTAGTTAAAGCGAACAGTTTATTAGATTCTTGTATTTTATAATCGAAAGCAGTGTAAAACAGATGTAATTAGCGCCTTTCTGTTATTGATCAATTTTAAATAAGTGATACAACAACAACAACGTACCTATGCATTTGAGTAATCCATTCAACACTGATGGATTAATGTATTTTTATGTTTGGTTGCTGGCAAGGGGATTTCTATGCAATTCTTACTTGTATTTAATCTGCTCTTGGTTGAAACAGACAATTAACTAATTGTTCTACCTAATGAGTGATAGAAAATAATTTTATCCCAACAATTTTTTTCCAGGGACTTATGAAGCTGAAATCATTTCTGGTAACACTGAAACGAGATTCTCTTTTACAAAATCTGGAATGCTTAGTCTTGCTTCTGCTTTGGATTATGAAATTGAAAAAGAATATATGTTAATTGTGTCGATATTACAGAAGGAAACAGGAATAAAAAAATATTCTGGTATACATGTACGTACATAACAAACTGAGTTCCCCCATAATTTTCAGTGTATCATGTGATTGATCTGTCTATAATAGGCACCTACCGGTATGTCATTGTATCCCGCTCACGTAAATGCCGTAACCACAACTTGAACACACTGATGTCACTTAATCTGATTATCTCTGTTTTTAAGATTTTGGGTTACTTTTCAAACTCAACTTCTCGTTTTATCAAGAAAAAACTTGAGACGATAATCAGCGCATTTCGTACATTTACAGGGTAAAACTGTTGACCTTAAATTTATAATGCGTTGAGATGCCATATTGAGGGTAGCATAATGTTTTACAAGAAGAGAATTTGTCAAGAGTAATGCATGGAATTTTAAAGAACTACAGCAATAAAATAAGATATTCGTACTCAGTGGTCTGAAGAATCACAGCAAAATACGGTTCACAATATTATAATCTCGATACATAACTAATAAATATATCCCCTTCGAAAAACAGTTCAGGAGCTCATGAACGGTTCATGAACATTTCATGAACGTTAAATGGCTCAAATTTTCCTGAACTGTTCATGAATGTTCATGAACCCTCACAGGCAGTTCATGAACAGTTAATGAAAATTTGGAACCATTTTATGTTCATGAACTGTTCATGAACTGTTCATTAACTCCTGAACTATTTTCACAGGGATGCTCTCTCTAAGAAACAGGGTATTTTACTCCAATATGGCAGGACTCTCTTATGTACTTTACTAGCCTTCTCTAAATTAGAAGTGTGTATCTTAACCTATAAAAGAAAAATTGCTTTTTATCAACCAGCTCCTGAGTTCTCCACTCTGCTGCCTATCACAATGTTTGTATTTGAATAGAGACGCTTGCAGTAATTCAACGCTGTTCTGCTAAACCTTTTGTTATGCTAACATTGTTCTGCTATGTTAAGATTTATTGAAATAGAGCTTTTCACAGGCTCTTGACGAGTCGTTTGAGAATTATTTAAATAATATGATCTCCCCCAATCTAACTCGGCCCACATTAAACCCCGAGCAACGCGGGTAACTCATTGCTAGTTTTATATGGCAGACAAGTACAATGCTTGGTTAATAAATGGAGGCATAGTCTGATCAATGAAAAACTAGCTTAGCTTGCCATAATCGCTACCAAAACAGTTAATGAAAAGCTTATAAACAATTCATGGCCTCAAATGTTCTTGAATTATTCATGAACTGTTCATGAAATCCTTTCTACGACAAACAGTTCAGGAGCTCAAGAACAGATCATGAATTTACCAACCAATTTTCATAAATTGTTCATGAACTGTTCATGAAATCCCCCCACGAAAAACAGTTCAGGAGCTCAAGAACAGATCATGAATTTACCAACCAATTTTCATGAACTGTTCATGAACGGTTCAATTGGAGGATTAGCTCAGGGGGCAGAGCAACTGAACTTCAGACCGGATCATATCTGATCAACTGTGGTCAAATCCCCCAAGGTCAACTCAGCCTTGACTTTATCTGAAACATAAAATGAGTACCATCTGAAGATGGCGGATGGAATGGTCCAGGGGGGATTGCATTGTGATTGCATTGTAGCTGCGGCGCATCATTGCGCATTGACAATCAAGACCTATCTGCCATGAAATCTATTGAAATTGATCTGCAATGTTGCGGATCCATAAAGAGCGTTTAAAATCATCGCTCTTAGCGAAAAGAGCCACTACTCTAGAAATAGAGGCGTGGTACAGATGCCTTCGGTAGGGCGACACCTTCTACATTACTACTACATTTTTTATGAAAATTTGGGGCCATGTACCTTCATGAACTGTTCTTTGCACGGGAATAGCAATGTCACAATGAATTATGTTACACCATGCGTCTCCCAATGAACAAGCCTTCATCCTTAAGGGTTGACCACAATCATTGTCATCAGGATATAGGATATATTCTTTAATTTTATGTTTTCTTGAAATTAGATTTCAGTCATTGATATCAACGATAATTCGCCAGTTGTACTAACATCAAAAGACTTTTATCAGCCTAATCCGTCCTTACAGAAACCTGGAATATTTCAAATTATATCGAGCGATGCTGACAGTGATGAGAATGGGCGAATAACTTATCATCTTGATAGAATGGTTATAGAGAGGTATGATGGATTTCTTACTACTTGTTATTCCTCATTTTAGGTCATGATTGCTGCCTACACTATGAATATTGGATTTTACTGAATCGCGACTAAAAACCTGCTGAAAACATACTGGAATAGGCTTGGTTACTGAAACCATACTAAAATTACCACTAAAAACATACTGGAATTCACCAGACACTTGAATCTAGATTCATCTCATTCTACTGAAAAACTACTGAACATAAAGTTCATGAATAGTTCATGAATAGTTCATGAACTGTTCATGAAGTTTCGCAGGGGACGTACCATAAATCTGAAATTTCTGGAAAGTGCCTAATTTAGTAAATTTTAGAAAGTTTTTAGTAATATTTCCAATTTTCAAAATTTGCAGTATTAAAAGGATCGACATTGATCTTTTTTGTGACAAGACAATAGCAATTTATGAGAAAATCATGAAAACCAAAGGATTTATGCAATGTTCATTATAAACAGGTGATAAAACTCATTGAATATGTCATCATTGGTGATGTTATTAAAGTTGTTGTGCTATTTCAGGGAGCTTACAAATGCTACATCTTACATAACCACAGTTGATAATAAGACTACAATTATTTGGTCAAACAAAACTTTTCTTGTAATATGGAATGTAACAATTAGTGCAAAAGACCATGGAATACCATCACTATTAACTTCGATATCATTCTTACTTCATATGAAGCCATCTTGTTCTTCAAGTTTGAAAATAGTTGTTAACGAAACAACTGGTGATGTATATATCAGAGCACCAACTCAAACAGTATCAGACTATGGTAAGATTTTTCATCAAATAGGGCTTTATTTACCACTGTGAAAACAGTCTTATAGTATTAAATTGCCTGCTGTTTATGAAAATACCAGCCATTTAAAATTCATAACCACCCCTGCAAAAAACAGTTCATGAACCTTAAATGCTCCCAATTTTCCTTAGTTCATGAACTCTTTTTAAACAGTTCATGAACAGGTCATGCATGTTAATAGGCCCAATTTTCATGAACAGTTTATGGAAAATTCCATGGAAATTAGACCATTTAACGTTCATAAACTACCCCTGTGAAAAACAGTTCAGAAGTTCATGGACTCTCATGGACAGTTCATGAACAGTTTATGAAAATTTGAGGCCATTTAGCGTTCATAAACTGTTCATGAACTCCTGAACTGTTTTAGCAGGGATTATGTCAGATAATTTCATGAGTGTATTTAAAAAATTCACAAACATTGAATTTCCTGCTTTTCATGAATAATTCGATGATATTTGACTGTTTCTACAACGGAGCCACTACAAGTTGATGAACCGTTTTTCGTTTTTGTGTGACTTTTTTTGTAAGTTGTGGTACATCTAATTAGATGCATATCATTTGTTTTAGACAAGGCTGATTGTTATGGATGCCGAGCAGGTTACTACTGTCCTGGTGATGGGGATGAATTGAAATGTGGTGATGACGAAGAAACACGCTATATGTTCACATATGGATCATCAGAATCTTGTCAGCCATGTCCAATTGGTTGGGTATGTTGTTTTAACTGTTAATGAAACACCTCTTATATTTTGTTATAATTGTAGTCTTATTATCAACTGTGGTTGTGAAAGATGTAGCATTTCTTACAATCCAACTTTTTTGTTGTGAATTGTATTCCATGCTTCATATTAAGCTTTTGATGTCTGAGGTTGGACCCTAATACCTTTGCGAAAAATTGAAAGAATTCATAAACTCTGAATGTTGAGTTCATGAACATTCATGAAAACTTCATGAACTCCAAATAAATGGTTCATCTAACCTTCATGAAAAAGTATTTTCAATTTTTCAATTTTCTTTATATTTTCAATGACTTTTCTCACAAGCAGCTTGTGAATATTAGGCGTGTAACTTGAACTGTTTTTCACTTGAAATGTACTGTTGTAAATAACACCTCTGTATGACTTCTCTTTTTCAAGCTTTGCAAAGATGGTCTTATTAAGAAGTGTGCTGATAATACCTATATCTCATGTAATAAAACTGTGAGTTGAACAATTTGGTGTGAATTATTTTATATCATTCTTCAGATAAATTCCAGACAAATTAAATGTGCAACTCAAGATTTCAAAACTACATTACTTCAGCAGTTATCAATGGTAACAATTAACTGAATGGAACATAATCTTCCTGTATTTTTTTTATGGCAAATCTATGTTGTATCATTTTACTAAGAACGTATGTTGCTTATAGTTTCTAATCAAAATATGAACATTCAGACATTGCTAAGTATAACCAGTTCAGCAGTTATAATTTTGGATTTTCGCCCACAGGATCTTTAGCTAATCCCTAGTAGTTCTTATTGACATCTGGAAGGGCATATTGCAAAACCCTTGCAAAAAACAATTTAGGAGTTCATGATCAGTTCATGAACAGTTCATGAACGTTAAATGGCCCACAATTTTAATGAACTGTCCGTGAGGCTTCATGAACTGTTCTTGAACTGTTTTTCACAAGGAAAGCATACACTCATGTGCTTTAAGCAATAACCAATAAAGCAGCAAACCCTATGAATCATCTCCAAGGTTATCCGGTTTGTAATAAAATAATGATTAATCAGAATAGTAATAAAAATAATAATCTATGTTCTTTTTATATTAGTGGTGTCCCGATGAATGCTTCCCATGTCCTCCTGGAACATACTGCTACGAAGGCAGAAAAGAAGATTGTTTACCTGGTACATACAATGATGGAATAGGTAAAAAATATAGATGCTATATATTACGATTAGCTAAATTTTAAGAACAGACAATGTTGCACATTGACAATATAAGCTTATTTACCCTGAAATCTTCTGAAATTGATCTGCAATGTCACGGCTTAAATCAATAAAGAGCATTTAACACCATTACTCTCATTAAAAAGACCCACTCCTCTAGAAATAGAAGAGTTGTAGTGCCTTCAGTAGGGCAATAAGTTCACTCTCTCAAGAATATTAGTTGTTCATCTCATGAATAGGTCAACATTTCATCGATTTTCAATTTTCAAAGTGAATAGATTTTCAAGAACGCAGTTCAATACTGCTTGCAAAAGATGTACGACTCTGATCCGAATCCGAACTTGATCCAATTGGATCGGGTCAGATTCAGGTTGATCTGTTAGGTCTTCGGATCGGATCGGATTTGTAATACTATTTTGATTCGGATTATTTAGGATTTCGAAATTTGATTGAGTATTTGTAGTTCGTAATAATTAATGTGTTCTAATTGTGTTTAATGTATATGTCTTCCCTTCAACACAGAAAATAAATGTTCCAATGTAAGTATAGCTATGTTATAATATGCCTGGTTTTATTGACTCAAATGTTGTGACATGAATTACAATTTTATGAAGGAAGGGATCAATTAATATGTCTTGATTATTTAAACATCATTTCAATGTTTGTTTTTTCCAACATTCTCCTCAGCAGTTCATTCCCCTTATATACAGTTACTTAATCAGCACTTAGTGGCAGTGATAGACTTGATAAGTCAAACGTCATAATTATTCACGTCTACGAATTTACATTGAAAGTGTGATAGTTTCGTATTTTATCGCAGTAGCAATGACTTAAAGCTTCTAGCCTGCATAGAATGTCCATCTTCCCAGCTTGATAGGAAATAGTATCGTATTATCATCAAAGATTTCAAGTTGAAGAAATATCTGGCTGTGTGTCTAAGACTGTATCAATCAAAAGTTGATAGATTTATAAGAGCCAGTGTTTTAAATTCTGTTGGCAAAATGTATGTCTCTTGGATGTTTACTCAGATTTTTCGGATTTCATACAACATTTTTGGATTAGTTCGGATTAATTTGGAAATTTTAGTTTCGGGTCGGATGGGATCGGATTATATTTATGATTATTGCTTATGGTCGGATCGGATTCGGAACACTATCGCATTCGTACCCGTAATCAATTTTCTGTAAATCCGATCTGACGCACACATTTACTGCTCACTGTGCATACCTTTTTTGTGAATGGTTCATAAAAAAGTAATCAACTCCATATTCATAAACTCATTCACTTTTTCACATGTTCCAGCAGGTAATTGTATTGTATTACATTCTATTTTACCTTATGCGTTATTTATTTGATCAGGTCCATGCAAATTATGCGAAGTTGGTAGTTATAATAACATCACAAAAGCAGATCATTGTAAATGTTGTCCTGCTGGTTATGAGAATACATACAAACGTGACAGTTGTCAATTGTGTCTCCCAAATGAATACTCTATTGGTGACTGTCAAATATGTCAAACATGTCACGGTACATCATGTAAGTAGCAAAATTAAAAGTAATGTGCAGCAAATAAGATTGTATTTCTCATGGAAATATCCTCGACTGAAAACCATTCATTCATGATTGAGATGAAAAGGATGTCAAAAGATATTAATCATATCTAAGATGCATTATTGGTTGTTACATGAGCCAATAGGGCCACACCTGTGAAAACAGCTCATGCACTAAAAATTGGCTTAAATGGCCTAGTTTTATGAACTGTTCATGAAAATATTTGATGAAAATTGGGCAATTCGATGTCCATGGACTGTTCATGAACTGTCCAGAAGGTCAATGGACAGCTCATGGACTCAATCATTTTTAGCAAGGGCTTTAGTGTTCATGGACTGTTTACATGGGGATGCACTCATAAAAGGCACTCTTTTAAGTTTTCTAATAAATGTTCACCGATTGATAATGGTTCTAAATCAACCATACAGTAATATTTATATTTGATATTGGTTTTCCATTAACAGGTAAATGTTCTCTCTCCCCTTGTTTCTCTAATGTTGAATGTCACAACATTGGTGTTGGTCAATTCCATTGTGAATCATGTCCACCAGGGTACAATGGAGATGGGATAACATGTACAGATATTAATGAGGTAATACTTTATACAGAAACATTGATTTTATAGCATTTTATTAATATTGGGGATTCAATAAAATTGTTCAAATTTGGAAATATTTTATTGATCCATTGATGGTCAGCATGAAAATTTAAAATTTAACAAATTGTTACCATACAACTTCTCAAAATTTCAATAGTAAATTCTCCGTCAAGAAATAAGTAATTATGAAATATTTGCCATTAACCCCCGCAAAAAACAGTTCAGGATTTCATGAACAGTTCATTAACTGTTCTAGAACAGTTCAGAAAAATTGAAGACACTTAACGTTCATGAACTGTTCATGAACTCGTATACTGTTTTCACAGGGATATCTGTGGCATACGTTATTCAATATTTTCTCTTCAAATCATTATTTGTTCTAGCCCCTCACAGACAGTTCATGAACAGTTCATAAAATTTGATACCATTTAATTTTCATGGACTGTTGATGAACTGTTCTTGAACTCCTGAACTATTTTTCACAGGGGTATTTGTGGCATATGATCTTCGATTTTTGCTCTTCAAATCATTATTTGTCCTATATTGGCCCAATTTTCATGATGCCATACTGTTAAACATTAAAAATGATATTCAATGCTATTATTTTTTACTTCAGTGTGACCTAAACAATCCTTGTGATCCTCCAACTGGCTGTGTGAATTTATCGCCTGGTTACCGTTGCTCTGGTTGCCCGCCGGGATATAGTGGCAATGCACCAAGCGGTATTGGATTAAATGAAACACAGAATCAAACATGTATTGACATTAATGAATGCAAAATGGAAAATATATGTGATTCAAATGCCTATTGTATCAACACTTTGGTAAGAGCAATACATTTAATGGAAATGTTTCTGTGGAAATGGAAATGTGATGAACAGTTCAGAAGTTCGTGAACACGTCATGAATGTTAAATAGTCCCAAATTTCATGAACCATCACAGAAAGGTCATGAAATTTGGGGTCACAATCAGTTCTTAAATATTAGTTAAAATTGTGTTCCCCTGTTGTCTTGTTTATATTGTGTAGAACATTCTTCAAAAAATGGTTCATCAAAATTGAATTCAAAAATATTTCGTACTAGTATAATGTTTGTAACTCCGTTAATTGATCGCTAGTGTTGTATGTCTGGCGGCTCATAATTGATATACTTCACCATATCATATCATCAAAATGTAATTCTGTGAAAGTCTTCTCATGGAATGTTCTGGAAATAGCACTCAACAGAATCACAAGAACTAAGTATAAGACTTGTCCCCTGATCTAACAGAAGTATTTGCTCTCTGGATGTTCGAAGGGGTTGTAGAAGCTTTACATTGTTCCAAACATGACTCTGGTAAACATTTCAGCACGCTTAATTTCAAGAAAATATAGTACGCTTTGTTGAATTTCAATCATACGTCAATCATGCGACTCAAGTATCTGATTTCTTATATTTGAGGGACACTTTGGGAGCTTTGTCGCGCTTCAATCTTATCTCACAATCACCATGTCACAACTTTGTTAAGAAACAATTGGTAACATGATAATATTTAATTGATATCAAATCATGTCAGATTTTATATATTAATTTAGGGAAGCTTTCATTGTGGAGCATGTAAACCTGGCTGGATTGGAAATGGATATGCTGGTTGTAGCCCTGGTGATCTCTGTACCTATAGTAATCATACATGTGATGAGAATGCCACTTGTACATTGGTCCTGTCTGGCATGTATATGTGTAAAGTAAGATTTATTGTCTAACTTAGTGTGAAATTTCCATGAGCGAACAGGTTATAAACACCCCTGCAGAAAACAGTGTATGAGTTCATGAACAGTTCATGAAAAAATCCATGAAAATTCGGCCATTTACCGTTCAGGAAGTTCATGAACTCAGCACATTTATTTTACAAGGGCAGTTTCAGAACTATATCATGGACTCCTTGAATGGCATAATTTTCGTGGATTGTTTCCTGAACTAATGAGAAAGGTTCATGAGAATTTGGCCATTTAACATTCAGAAAGTTCATGAACTCACACAATTTTTTTTGGGAACTAGTTCATGGACATTGAATGAAACAAATTTCATGGATTGTTTCATGAACTGTTAAGAAAGGGTCACGAAAATTTGTGTATTTAACTTTCATGAACTGTTTTCACGGGGAAATTTCTGACGAAGCATTCCAGTTATTTATAGATTTTATTAATGTGAATATTTCAAATTGGGATGATTTAATAAAGTAAATTGGTGACATTATTCCACAAGCATTATTTTCTTACGCATACATTTGAAATAAATCAAAACACACAATTAAAAATTCTGAGAATATTAAATAATGAAAATAAAAAATTATCAAATGCTTATTTTGACAACCCCTGCGAAAAATAGTTCATGAACGTTAAATGGCCTCAATTTTCATGAACCGACCATGAACTTCTTAACTGTTTTTGGATAGGAACCCGGATACTGGCACCATAATTAGTAACTTGGGCCATTAGGAAATCTATAATAATAAAATATATTATAGTACAGTGCATTAGTGCTAGTCAGAATTTCCAACAATTTCCGTTACATTTATTCTAATTTGCACTTATCCAAAATTAGTAAGCGAGCATTTGACCAGAAAATAGTTTATAGGTTTTCATTTTTCAGTTCAGGAGTTCATGAACCCTCACAGACAGTTCATGAACAATTCATGGAAACCTGGGGCCATTTAACGTTCATGAACTCCTGAACTGTTTTCGCAGTGGTAAGACTGAATTAAAAGATTTAAACTTGGATCAAGCACATATTCTCTTATCTTCATGAAGTCATTTCCAATTTAAGTAATGTTGCCATTATATTATATTTCAAGTGTTTCTGAACTTGTTTTAAATGTATCAGAACGTTATTTGAGCCTTGAGCCCTGCCTCTGTGAAACTAATTCATGAACGTTAGATTGCCAAATTTTCATGAAAAATCATGAGAAATTCCATAAAAATTAAGCCATTTAACATTAATTGACTAGTTCGTGAAATGTTTATTGAGGAGTTGGCATAAGCAAGTTAATGGAATTTCGTCAACCTCTGAGCTATTCATGAACAGCTGTTCATAGAGTTTTTAACTCCACAAAGACACATTTTACGCTAAAGGGTTACTGCATGGCAGCCGTGTTTGGGTTCTCTAATACCAACACGCGGAATGTTGGGAGACACGAGAAAGCATCAAAAAAACAAGAGCCCATAGGGCGAATGTTTTTCAGCTTTCGAGTGTCTCCCAACATCCCAAGTGTTGGTATCAGAGAACCCAAACACAAGGCTGCCATGCAGCAACCTTTTTGTGAAACAAAAAACATTTTTACTATTTTTAAACGAATTTGACATAAAAGATTTGACTGGTTAGATCAATTTTCTCCTATAAATTTTCATGTCTTCGTCATAGAATCACAGATCCAGAGTTCTACTTTCGAATCACTTTCGAGCGCTATGATTTTGATTTGTCTCGTTTCTCATACCGGTATCTGTGTCGCAAATTTTTGCCAATTTTGTAGGGCATTTTTTCCTCGGAATAGCCACCAAGGCATAACCAAACAAATGACGCAAAGAAGAAGAATGCCTTAAATTAGAATACTTGATTCTGAAATATAAATCATCAACGATGTTGGTAATGCAATTTTTATTTGCAATTATTTAGAAATTTTAGGTGTTTTTCTCTCATGATTCCTAAGTTGTTTTGACTTGTGTGATCCAAACACGGGAGTTAGCCAATCAAATCACTAGAACAGCATTCGAAAGTCTCTCGAGTTTTACACTGATGATTAATTAGTTAATTTAATAATATCTTACTTTGCAAGTGCAATAATGGCTACACTGGATCAGGAGATTTATGTGGAAATGATAATGATATGGATGGTATTGCTTTCCCAAACATTGATTGTACACTTAAAGAATGCCTTCAGGTTTGTTTCTTTTTTATGTATACATTTGTCTATAACAGTTTAAAAAAATTTTTCTTCATATTTTATTTAAGTTTAATCTTAACTGAAAAATCCATACAAAACAGATTTTCAGAAGTGCTACTGATTCTACTGAATGGAATACAGGTAGCCAGTAGTTGCCAGTTTTCAACTCAAATATAGTTAGAGACTTCTTGTATATTAGTCCCTATTCATACATGAGTTACAAAATACAAATCGTTCATGAACTCCTGAACAGTTCTGAGGGCTAAATACAAAAAACAAACAAAAAGTCGTGAAATTGATTTCAAAGAAGTTTTATTTTTATTTTGCAGGATAATTGCCCGTTTGTTCCAAATGGCGGACAGGAAGATAATGATATGGATACACAGGGTGATGCATGTGATGATGATGACGATAATGATAATATACCAGATATTCTTGTAAGTGTTTCAATGAAAACTACATCACATATGATAGCTATAAATACTGGCTCCCTCCTTGGTGAGATAAAGTCCATGAACGTTATATTTGAAGATATAATTTACACAAAAATGGCTGACAAGTTATGGAGATCCGTTGCTTTTTGGGCATCAAGTCGTACTTAAATATCTATGTCATTTGTGGATAATTTCGAAATTCTTGTCGGAGAATCGGTCTTCACTCTTTCGAGAAGCAGTTCAAGAGTTCACAAAAATTTTGGACAATTTAACGTTCATGAACTGTTCATGAATTCTTGAACTGTTTATCACCGGGGTGCTAACCAACTAATCAAATTATTATAAATCGTAACTGTGACATAATATAATTTCCTTTCAGGATTTATGTTCATTTCATAGTTCTGACAATCAGTCAGATTACGATTCAGATGGTGTTGGTGATATATGTGATAACTGCCCTTACATTGCTAATAAATACCAGCATGATATTGACGGAGATAAGATCGGTGATGAATGTGATGATGATATGGATGGTGATGGTATGTTTATTTGTTCGATTAATTAATCATATGAGAAGTTATCTAACCATGAATATTCAATAAACTGTCCATGAAGTGCGTTTACATCTATGAAACAGTTCATGAAAATTGGGTCATTTAAAATTTGTTAACTGTTTTCCCAGGGAGAAATTGCTTCAAAAAAAGAATGCCACATTCCTAAACTGTCCGATTGCTTCAATTTTAAGGTTTTAAATTTAAAGCGCTCGATATTACCTTGTCTGACAATCACCCCTCCGAAAACAGTTCAGGAGTTCATAAACAGTTCATGAACAGTTCATGAACGTTAGATGGCCCCAAATTTCCTGAATTGTTCCTGAACTGTTCATGAACTGTCTGTGAGGGTTCATGAACTGTTCATTAACAGTTCAGGAAAATCTGAGCCATTTAACGTTCATGAACTGTTCATAAACTCCTGGACTGTTTTTCGCAGGGGCAAGCCTACTCTATTTTTGATGATATCATATTATTTTGTTATTGTCGAACTATTACTATAGGTATTCCCAATTCAGAAGATAAATGCACTATGATAAATTCAAGTGATCAGGCCGATGTTGATTCTGATGGCATTGGCGATATTTGTGATAATTGTCAAGGGGTTAGAAATCCTCTGCAGGTAACAATGTTTTTATTGTTGTAGCATAAAAATGGAAAATTTCATGAGTTTGCAGGCATATCATGCTTACTTTCCGGGTGCGTAGTGTTTTATCTCACTAATGAGGCTCTGTGCATTATGGATTTTGAAAATCTGAAAACATACTGAAAAATTACTGAATATGCTACTGAATTTGGCCCGTTTCCGTCCAGTAGATTTGACATTTCAACGTGCGTTTAAGCAATTTTTCAGTAGAATGGGAAGATTCTAATTGTTAAGGGTATGACATTTACCAGTTGATTGCCTCGTTCAGATCAAGTTTACCCCCTACGAAATAGTGTTGAAGTTCATGAGCAGTTCATGAACGTCAAATGGTCCCAATTTTCATAAACCTTCCTCGGACAGTTCATGAACCTTCGCGGACAGTCATGAACAGTTCATGAAAATTTTGAGCCATTTAAAGTTCATGAACTGCTCGTAAACTCCTGTGAACTGTTTAGAACAATATAGATCACATATTATTCAATTGTTGCTGGCTATTTTCACCAAATTCATACGATATAATAAATTGTTAATGGTGGTGTGTGGCTAAACCAGCTGTTTTTCGTAAGCTTTGTGATTTACACGTGTGTGCTATTCATTGTTTTGAATGAACCTTTGATATTGTTAGTTAGATCCAAGCTATTAGTATAACAAGCAATTTCACAATCCTGATAGTGTATATTGAAGTGACGTTGTATGTTTACCCCCAAATCCCCACTTACAAAATTGTTCAAGTATTGATTTCGAATAATATTTTGTATGTTGTTGTTCTGCTTGAGAACTTACCTCAGTTTTAATTAGTCGTTTACTTTTTATAGGTTGATGCAGATATGAATGGTTACGGAGATGATTGTGATACCCTTTTAAATCATGATAGGTATATAATAATAATAATAATATAATAATATTTTATTTTTATAGCGCTATTTCTATTAAAAATATTCAATAGCGCTTCACAAATTTGTTTATTTAATTTATAAATAGTTAAAAGGTTAAGAAAATAAAACGAATAAAAACAAAATAAAATTATGGTTATATATTTACAACTTTAATTATTTACATTTCAAATTAAGATAGTGAATATGCTTTCTTAAATAAATAGGTTTTTGGATTTGATTTGAAAGTTTCCAAGGTGGTGCAGTATCTTAGTATGATAGGTATATGTGTATACATAGGTGAAATATACACAATACCTCTGTGAAAAACAGTTTAAGAGTTCACGAACTGTTCATGAACAGCTCATGAACTCTAAATGGCCATGAACTGTTCATGAATTCCTTAACTGTTTCTCACACCTTGATAAGTACTGCTCTTGGGTCTAAATTATGCAACAAACATTTGAAATTTATTTTTCTCTTTTTTAAATGTGTTCTTAGGTGGATTTTTATTTCTCTAATTGGATGGTACTTCATTTCCCTCTGTAAAAAATATTCATAATTTTATGAACATAAAATTGCATGATTGTTCATGAATTTGTTCATCACATTGTTCAATAAAATTGGGATCGCCGAACGCAGGCCCATTTTCGAAACAATTGTATTACTGCGAGCACAACTATCAAGAATTCACAAATTTCTACTTTTAGAGTGACTGTTGCGGTGCAGATTATTTTGAATTATTAATTAATATGAATTATATGCATGTATAATGTATATAACGTATTTTCATAAGCCAGTAACCTAAACAACTTCCAGGCACTTTGAAACAGGAAAATTTGGTTGCAGGCACAAATATATTTTGTAGACCTCTGACTGTGCATAAAAATTTTCGTGAACTTGTAAATTCTTTCGCAGGATTGTTCCATTTTTATTGTCACGTGTATTTATTTCCGTCTGATTTTACTGTTGGTGACATGAATTTGTGAGCGAGAAATGGCACAAGATCTATGACATGTTTATAGAAATTTCAGATTGAGTGTGCCGACCCACAATCACAAGGTTTCAATTAATAGCTTTTGAACATTCACTAAAATTCAATGATTTTCTGATAAATTTCTGCTCCATTTGAGTTGAAGAGATGATGCCATACTGCTTTACATTACTTTAACGGATTAGCTCAGATGGCAGAAACCGGATTCAGATCTGATCATGGTGGACTGTGGTTCAAACCCAACGAAATTCAAGTCATAGTAGACTTTTTCAAAACATCAAAATGGATACAATCTTCTGATGACGAGTCAAATGGTCCAGAAGGAATCGCATCATGAGTTAGTAAAGATGCGATGTGGTATAACGACGCGCATTGACAATTGAGTTATATTTGCCTTAGAATCTGCTGAACTTGATCTGCAGTGTCGCGGCTTAGATCAGGAATGATAATTTATGTTAATTTATCTTGTTGAAAACAGTTGAAAACAGTCACTTCTTCAAAAATAGAATAATGACATGGGCAACACAGTCTCAATTACTTTAGATTACTTTCTCAGTGAAAAAGAGTTAAAGAGTGCATTAGTTCATGAATGTAAAATTACCCAAATGTTCATGGACCAATATCACAATCATGAACCAGTTTATATATGTGTTTATGAACAGTTCATGAACTGTTCATGAGCCCACAAATAATGTTTATGAACTGTTAATTAAGCTCTGTGTGTGATCTGTGTGAACTGTGTGTGATCTGTTCATGAAAGTAATGGAATGATAGCTGACTATTTATTTCTGTTGGTTTATATGGAAGATTTATCGATATCGATCAATTCTTTATTTGCAGTGATGGCGATGGAATTCCGAACAGCTATGATAACTGCATAGAAATATCTAATGGTGAACAAACAGATATTGATAATGATGGAAAAGGTATAATGTTAGTTGGGATTTCATATAATCAAACTGATAAGTAACAATTTCTAAGACCTGTTATGACGGCATGTTACATATTAAACAAATAGTTCATACTTTCCGTGAACTATGCTCTGATAGCACCACGAGAGGCACGTAAAGAGAAAACGAGAAGGCATCAGAAAATTACGAGCCGCATCGGCGAGTAATTTTCGCCTTCGAGTTTCTCCTGGATTGACTCGAGTGGTGCTATCAGAGCATAGTTCACGGAAAGTATGAACTATCTGGTTTAGAACACAGCCAACCCCGATTTGTGAATGTTTTGTACAAATTTTCAGAGCATTTTTTGATCTAACAATCCATGATAAGTATGTAATTCTCCTATTTTCGTGACGTCACAGGAAGAAAGCTGAGTCGAGAGCTGTACTCTTGCCTTTTTTAAATCAACTAAAAGCTGCGAGGAAAAATTAATTTCGAGAAATTTATATTTCTCCTCTTGAAATTAAAAGAATGGATGCTTAAACATCGTTTCTTACATAGTCATGGATTCTTATATTTTAAACAACATTTTTTATTTTCTTATGTGTGTTATTCATTATGGAAAATTGACTGGGAAAACTTGAAAAGGAAAGAAAATATTTCTTATCTATAATTTGAAGAATTTCGTAAAAAGAAGTGAACGCGAAGAAAGATATGAAACAAAGAAAGATTTATTGACTAAATGTTTGCTAATTGCCTATTTAAAAGAGCAGATTATTTAATTTATGATAACTTTTTAGAATGTTGCTAACTTTCATTTGGAGAAATGGTTTAATTGTTTGAAATTTTAGTGGTTGATTTTGTTTAGCCTATGTTTTGAAATTGGTAGTTTATCCATATCGGAAGCTTCCTTTCTATGCAAGGAAATTTAGTTTTTATACTTTTATCTAGGAACTTGCAAAAATAATAAAAATTGGCCATAAAAGGATGAGGGGATATTAATAGAATATTAATGAAATGAAGTTATGTTATGTTTTCACAATTTTCAATACTGTAAAAGTTAGGCAAATTGTTTTTGAATTGTTAATTTTTGCAAAACATTTCATACACTTTAAACATGTTTTTTTACTTGCTCAGATATTTCTTCTGCAAGCCATTTGATTTATTTTGAACAACCGAGAAACTGCATGAAACAGCAACTCACTGAAATTGTTTATGACTCTGCAAATATTCACTGTATTTGCTTTTTACTTTATATTACTTGCTAGTTTATAATGCCATATTTAAATAATTATCGGTTGTTTGGTATTTTCATAAATTTCTAAATCAACGGAGTCAAGCTCAGCTATGGTGAAATGGCGTTATTGGCGTTAACCAATCAAATTGAAAGAATAAACCGTAGCAGATCCTTGATATGTTCTGAAAGTTTGTATTAGCTTTTTGTTAAATTTATATGGTATGATATGGTATGGTATGGAGTATATGCACTTATACAGCTACGCATTTTCAGCCTCATGCCTTCAAACATGGCAACCATGGTATTTGTTACCATGTTAAAAGAGCCTCCCCCAAAGACCCCTGCGAAAAACAGTTCAAGAGCTGATGAACAATATATAAACGCTAGATGGCCTCAAATTTTCATGAACTGTTCATCAACGGGTGCCCTCCACGAACACTGTTTATGAGCTGCTACTGAAGGTTTCATAGGCTGTTTCGTTTTATTTCACTATATAGCATAGTGAATATTATTCTATGCATAGATCATTTTCAGAAGCTATTGTCATTTTTACTTTCTAAATACATTTTCAGTATTTTTATCAAAAGGTGACATTTGTGATGATGATATTGATAGTGATGGTGTAAACAATTTACTGGATAACTGTCCGCTCGTTGTTAATAAAGAACAGATGCACACAAAACTCACATATGACACTGAAAGTAAGTTTACAAGTTACAACACATTAATACACCGTGCACTGATAACTCCGTGGCAGAGTGAACGCTCTTGCTTCGGGAGACCGGGGTTCGATTCCCTGTCAGTGCACACCTATATGTTCTTTGTGCCTGTCTTTATGTTCATAATGTCTCTCAAACAATTACAAAACTGCTGTGCTTATGAGGTGACTATCAATCACAATTATCTATAATTGAAATTGTAACATTTTAATGAATAGAAATTAATCGTGATATAGTAATGAATAGCGCCATAGCGATTCATTTCAACATACTAGTGTGCTAACAGAGTGGAACGGTCATTCGTCGATCACGGTTCCCTCCCTCTTGAACATTCCATCTGCCGGCTGCCATCACAAGATTGTACTTGATGTTTTTGACCATTCAGATAAATTCACTGCTGAGTTGACTTTTAGGGGATTTAAGTGATTTGATTTGAGGTTAGTAATTACACCTGAAAATGAATTACCTGTAAACTTCTTTCCTTCAGTTTTCACAATAATTGTGCATCAATATGATGAATTGTCTGTAAAGCCACATCGGACAGCAGCGCCCTCGGATTACTAATTGCTATATAAATTGTTTGGAGATTGATAAAGTATTCTCCTTTGTGCTATGGCATCTACGACATAAATTTTTTGTGAGTTCATGAACGAATCATGAACAATTTCATGAAGATGTATCAACTTTTCATGAACAGTTGAACACGCTATAAACAGTTTATGAACCATTCAAAAACAATTAGATCTTTCGTATCACCTTTATTCAAGATAATGCTGTTGGTGATGCGTGTATTGATGATTATGATGGTGATGGTGTAATTGATGTTCAAGATTCATGCCGGCATTCAAAGAGTATCCAATCCCTTGACTTCCGTCCTCATATTCTAGTAAATCTGAGCAAACATGGGTCATCTGAACCAGAACCATTCTGGGAAATTTCAAATGAGGTAATTTAGCATAATTGTATTACCATAGTGTTTTAGTTATTGACCAACAGCATGTCAATACGAGAATCAAGCAATTTCATTGGTCGAACAGGGGCCAATCCCAAAGTTGAATTGACCGCTCCGTGATTTTTAACCGTTGTTGCGTTTTTAATTAGAAATAGCATATAATACTTTTAAATAATAGAAATATATATTTAAAGATATATGATGAAAAGAGTCAAAGACTACACAATCATAATTGTTATTAAATAGCTTCGTGCTTACTCATTCATCGAATATATTTGTCTGATGATTGCTGTAGTAACAATTATGAATGTGTAGTCTTTGACTCCTTTTGTTATATTTAGCTCTGTCAAATAACATCGAGCAATATTGTTTGCTATTAGATAAGATCTAATATATTAAGATGGAATATTTTGCAATTGAATTATTGAATTGAAAATATTTGAAATTAGGTCTCTGGTGAGTTCCTTGGCAGGAACGAAACACGTGTCAGACCAGCCGCTTTATCAATTGAAATTATTTTGCCTGTATAATTGATTTACATTCAAATGGCATCGGTATACATTTGTCACTATCTGTCAATATTTCCGTCGCCTTCAAACAAAAATTGTTGAATATACCTCTGATGAATTATTGAGAAGTCATGTGTATATGGAAAACTTTTAAAAATTATTAATTACTGTATAAACCCAAGTATAAACATTCATGTACATACGTAACATTGATTTGTTTCAATATTGACCATTTAACAGGGTAGGGATGCAAGACAGAATATCGAAACTTTACAACCATCGATGCTTCTTGGTATGTGATCTTATTGATGATCAGAGCTTATTAACTGCTTGATTATTGTTGAGGGACTCTGGCTACTCTAAATTCCGATGTTATATGATATTACTATTAAGTTCGAAATGCAAGAACGCGATTCCGTTTTCGAAATTAGTTTTATTTTGAGTCGATATTGTGATTTGGCTTCAAACCAATTAGATTGATCGAATAAATTTCGTTATTATACTAAGTATTTTATCTGATATGCTAAATTAATGAATTGGTAAAATTGGTAAATTGTGTAACTCTTTTACCAACAGGAAAACAATCATATGACGATGTTAACTTCAAAGGAACCTTCTACGTTGATAGTAACTATGGTGAATCCTATTTTGGTTTCATATTTGGTTACCAAAGCAACAGAAGATTCTATCTTGTAGCATGGCAGCGTGCAAGTGCAAATTTAAATAATGACACTTTCAATGGTGGAATGTCTGGTTTGCATATCAAGGTATGACCTTGACTCGCTCAAATATCGCTCTCTTTTTTCTGCCTCATTTTCATGATTAGAAAGTGTCACTTCCCAACTGATCAAGATCGGCATAGCGCAGAAGTGAGACTTAAGCAAGTCAAGGTGTGACCCTGCTGTTGGTCAACTTCGGAATGAAATACCAGTGCAGGGAATATTAGTTGAGTTATTAGTATTCAATGCAGATATTATAGCGGGGGGATAATACATAGTGTATCCTCTAGACCCTATAATGTCGAAGGAGACACTAAAAAGGAAGAAGCTTGCCTGTATGTTGTAATAGTAATTAAAACGACATCACCCTACCGAAGATAGATGTCTGGATTGTCAATGCTCAGCGGTACGCCGCAGCTAAATTAAATTCCCTCTTAACTATTCAATTCGCTATCTTAGGTACTGTAATCTCAGGGCTGAGCTGACCTTAGGGAAGTTTAAAACACAATCGATGAGATACGCTAATCCTAGTGCATTGTAATGTTGGTCAATAGGTTCCTACTTTTTGGTTGATTTTTTTGGTAACATACAGTAATGGTATTATTTATATGTCATATTCTTTTGTTATTAGATTATTTTTATATTTCCAGCTTGTTAACTCTTCTACTGGCCCAAGTGATATTCTCAATGAAGCTTTATGGCACTCTGATACAACACCAAAACAGGTTATAAACATTATTGTATGCTAAGCAATTTGTGCACAGTTTCCTATGAACTATTGATATTTGGCGCACGAGAGGCACGTAAGGTGAAAACGAGAAGGCATCAGTTTGATGTGCCTATAATATTAAATTTCTATGAGTATCATTGATTTGATCAATGTCATTACACCGTACCTTCTGATCTGTAGTTGACGCTTTATTTTGTAGAAGTATGAACATTTCATTATTTTGTGTTTTCAGGTTAATCTTCTATGGCATGACCCTAAATTGCAACCTTGGAATCACAAAACACCATACTCTTTTGAATTGGAATGGAGACCTTCAATAAGTAGAATAAGGTAAAAGAAAACATGGGTAATGAAGTGTAGATATTAAAAATAATGTGTGTAAAATTTAGCTTGAACTCTATTGAACCTTAATATTTCAAACTTAAATGCGTATGCATGATTTTACTATTCGTTGATTTTCAAATTTCAATTGATCATTTTTTTTTACTTTCTATTGTCTTGAAACACTCACATCTATACTACTCGTAACCAGAAAGTGTAACATTTAGATCAATTTTGCAGTGTTTCGAACTTCATGGGTCTCGACTGTCATCTGCTTTGGAATTATGTGGTCAACTACAAACTTTCAAAGAGATACCCATCCTCTTCAATATAATCCAAATATTTCCCTTTTTATCCAATCCGATGGGCTAATTTGATACAAATAATATACCTTACATTTTATTTTGTAAATTGCGGTATTATTTTAAATTGTAAATATTTGTATCTATTTTTATTGCATGGTGTTTATCAAACTTAGATTAAAAGTGAGAACATCGTCATCTTTGATTGCTGACTCTGGTTTTATACACGATGCATCGATTTCTGCCGGAAGACTAGGATTATACACATTTGGTCAACATAGTGTTATATGGTCTAATCTGAGAGCTGAATGTCTAAAAAAGTAAGCTATATTGATAATGCAACGTATTCAATAGAAATATAACAAATTCAAATTCTGATACTGCCTATAGAGGATGGTTTATGCCAACAAAATCTTTCTATAGTATTCAAATACGGATTCATCCTTTATGCCTGTGACCACCCTTTATTTCATCTTAATTATCAATACATACAAACCTCAATGTTTTCACTCAAAAACTACCTACTTGCACTACTGACACCAACCCATAAAAAATTGTGAAATTTCATTGCGTTTTCATGGCATTTTCACAATTTAATATCGTAAATATGGATGTTTTCATGGTTCTGTAACTTTTTTTGTTTGAAACATTTGTTGTTTTCTCTTTTTACACTTTCATGGCATTTTCATGGTTTTGGTGTTGGTAGTGTTATTACATCTTACTACTGTACTTTATACCTCGTTGTTCCCGCTTACACATAAAAAACATTTATTGCTCATATGATATCAATGATATCATATCATAGACTGAATTTGATGACCAACCTTAATAAAAATACTGATAGTGGAAGCATATATCTATGTATGTCTTCAAACTTTTTTCAACTGCATTAATCTCTATATTAATAGTAGTGTCTGTTTGTAAATAAATTATATTTGTGTCGATATAACCATGTACAGTAACACATTTTTGTATGAATATTATGATATTGTTTCGTTGTTTTGAAATAATAAACTTCCCTTCATACTTTATTTAATATCATTGTATTAACAGATTTAGAGATTTTAAAATGTTTATAGGTTGATAATTTAGCGGGTAAATAACTTGAAGGCAAATTGAAATCTGCAGAACGAGAATATGTTTTGAATTTAAGCTGCGAGAAAAATCTTTGAACAAGTAAGTCCATCAGTTTTATGATAAACAAAATAATACAAAATACTGAATTGCTTTGAATTTCCAGAATAACTAAACCAAACAAAATATGTTTTTGAAAAAAAGAAATCTAGACATATTTCATGTTGTGGTGAAATAAGTAATCTACAGCGGGGCACAAAAGTCCTTAATTTATGAATGAAACAAAATGGTGTTCCTTACTTTTCTTAAAATTGAAATACAAACGTTTCACTTCTTCTAAAGGGCTACTGTATATTTAATTTGTGGGAAGATTGATAAAACAATCTGTTGTAAAATCAAAGCAACCTATTTCAAATTTTTCTAACGCGCTCCATAAAATATCAAGAACTTTCAGAAAAGTATAAAATGACGTCGGCGTTCGACTAATTCGAAAAAAATTCCTAATCATTCGAAGATTTTATCAAAGCGTCTATAGTCTAAATTTACAGAGTTGAAAATCAGTCAAGGCATTGTACAAAATAATTTATATAATTGTCTTTTATTCGAAATAATTCTGACTAAGATAGATTTCATATTGCGATCGATTGCATGGATAAGTAGATTCATATTCTATGTAAGTAAGTCCTTTTCATCATGCAGCACAACCTGAATATTTAAATATGACCATCAGGTATGGTAGTTATATATATCTTTGAATCTAATAAACATAGCACTGACATATTGCATTCAGTAAATCAGAGCGTCCCCTTCAATAAATTCTGAATAAATATGCATATCATGAATCTGACCGCAAAATGAGCTATTTTGGTTTTTCTATCAAAACAACTAATTTATTCATAATTGTCTTGTATTTCATTCTACATCTGTTAAGTTGTAAACATACTACGTCTAGAAATATTGACAACAATATGCATCATAATATCACTGTCGAATTATTATAGCGATTTATTACAGTAATAAATTCAATGTTTAGAAATATATAACAGATCAGTAAGAATAAATTCGAACCAGAGCGGAAAATTTTTACGGAAACAGAATTCTATAGCGGATAAGCTTTGCGAGCCTTTATTGCTAAGGGTGCATTTTATAAGAATGTTGACACTACCATTCTTGAAACAAAAACTACTTTCAGGCTCATTCTTCGAAAATTTTTCTTATAAAATTCTATTTTCAACGAACTCTTATTTCGATAGACTGCCATGAAAAACACCGTCCTACTTGCTGACAGTGTTAGGATCAAAATATATAGGCACATATAAAAGACGTATCTATTATTATCAGATGTTATAATATATTTTGTATATATATATTGCAAAGAATTGAGTGCTCAATGCAATGGAAAATAATCTGTCCATGGTATTTGAATCCTTTCTATCTTCATTATTATTATTATATAATATAAAATATATAAATTGTCTGATAATTATATTAATATAGGGATATATATGATCTGATTTGATTTGATTCAGAATTTTCAACAAAATTATTTTAAGAAAATAAAAAATAGCTCCGCTACGCTCGGACTCATGGTGAATGATATAATAATCAAAATAAACCAATTGAAATCAAATTCAATAGGATATCAAATCAATCAAATCATCATGCAAAGAACAAGAAAATCAAATCAAATTCAAAAAAGTAAATCAATCCTATCGAATGATATAAAATCAGATCAAATAAAAAAATGAACTTCAATCAAATAAAATAAAATAAATTAAAACAATACCCAAATAATCTAATCATATAAAGAAAAATATATCCAAATGATAAATCAAATGAAAAAAGGAAAAAATGTTAATGCAGACCGATGGGATTGAACTCCAAACATTATACGCCTGATGCAGACGCTCCACCACTAGACCATAACAAGGTAGAATAAACCAAGTGATTTTCAATACTTATAATACAGGTGTGAGTTGTAAGTGACGTGCGAAATTGTCTCACCTTAAGCTGATGTCGCAGGAGAATTAAAACATTTGAATAAACCAAATAAAACCATGACGACTGGCTTAGCAGTTTAATGTAATAAATAACTTCAGAAAGCAATATAAACAATAAATATGTAATACTGTCTTGTCTAAGCCCCCCCAAAACAAATGAGGAATTGTCGGTTTAAAAGTTCTCATGGTCAAAACACAACAAAAATTATCTTCGAAATTTCATCTCAAATAGTGATGTTACAGAACGATTAAAACCTTTCATTAACCATTTCAAATGACGAGAAGAAGAAAACAATTATGTGTTCTACCAATGAAGAGATAATCACGATGTAAACTAATCCAGGATTATTAGAAAACATTTCATTGAATAATGCAATTGTAATCTCGCTAAGCTGCGAGTCGACCATCATGGCGGGCAATGGAAAAAATTTGTGTCAAATCCAGCTAAAAATTTGGAATTATCACACAGCTTGCCCATTGTATTTTTAACAATAAAATGGTGTTTCTTGCGCAACCGTTTTTGTTCGACCTTTGTTAGCACGCAAAGCAGTCTGTTGAACGTTATTTCAAGAGAACAAAAGAGTTAAGTCAGAAATGAAAACGTTTTCTACCATGACAGCATGGACTCAAGGTCACTTACGTAACCATGAGTCAAATATACCATTTTATAACATCCATTTACAGGTTACGATGCTAAAGTAACAGTAACATGCAACCCGGGAGGACTTCAGTATTTTTTGGGTGGGGTGGGCCATTTTCTGAAATTGCGTTGACGGCTAAGACAGATAATTCCATACAGGAATAATATATCTGGTTTTGATTGAGGAACAAATGGCTCAAAAGGGATACCTTCATGTGTGCCCTGCGAATGACAGGTCACATGGTATCAACTAAGTTGATAACAACCTTAAAGATCCGGGTGTAACTAAAGGGGCTATTCCAAGCAGTTTTTCGAATAATTTCGGTTAATATCGCCCCCTCCTCAGGAGAACTAGTGCCGTTAGCATGAAAATCCCGGAGCCACCATGCTAAAGAGCATAAAAATTCATGTTTTAGGCTTCTAATATTCAAGGACTTACATTTTACATGTTCTCAGACCGTAACAATTGTTTGATTATTTTTGCTGATTAATAATCTGAAAGTTTTATCACACAAAGGCCAGTACTGGACCTACACTAATTTCTAGTAGTATGCTAATTTGTTACATTTAAACTCTTGTAGAGATAATTTTGCATTGTTTCTGAATGGTGTGGACAGTGTTGTTACTTTACCTTCTATTCAAACACTCTTGCTGACCAACAGGTAATTCCTCTATTAATTAACACATTTCATACATGCAGTTTCTACCTTGGTAAAACACGATAGATTAGTCCTGTGGAAATAAAGTTGCAGTTTATCAGATATGTTATGAATAAATATGACGATGAGATGTCATTATGTCTCATCAATAAGACAATTTATGAAATAATTTAGATTTCTACAAGTTGATGTGAAATGATATATTTTGAATGAGCCTCAATACTATAGTTTTGTAGTTTTGATAGGGATTTCGAATCAATCATCTCTATATAGGTTTTATAGTTTTACTGATATAAGCATGTTGATCGATGGTATACATTGATGCTCGAGGCTTAGTGGTCATAAAAAAAGGTTGAATGAGATCAGTCATTACAATCTGATTGAGATTTACAATCATTGCTCTCAGCGAAAAGAGCCACTCCTCTAGAAGTGGAAGAAATAAAGTACTAGTTCTTTCGGTAGGGCTATACCGTCTCATTTATTTGGAAACTTGTTCAGGATTTTTATTATGCAAAATCGATCAATAAAGGGAAAATTTGGTTGAAAATAGTAAAATTATCTTTACATTGCTTCATATTACATATTTAAAAAACATTCCATGAGAATTAGTTGCAACTTAAAAGAAATTATCTATATATATAATAATCACTTATATACATAATACTGTCTGTTTATATATCACAATCACTTATCACTTATATACATAATACTGTCTGTTTATATATCACAATATTTCTATATTTCTATATTTCGATATTTCTGTGTCTGTCCGCGACTTATGTACGTCTTACTGGCGATATAATACGGATAATCCGTTGTCGGGAAATTATGCAAACATTTGTGTCGAGATAACCGTGTACAGTAACAAATTTGTTGTATGAAAAGTATGGGTCTATGGCGTTGTTTTAAAATAATATACTTCATCTGATATTTTATTTGATATCATTGCATTAAAAAATTCAGAGATTTTGAAAAATTTCATAGGTCGATAATCTAGCGGGCAGCCAAATCGACTTCAAATTGAAATCTCCAGAACAAAAATATTTTGCTTTAAATTTAAAAGCTGCGTGTAAATTGTTTGAACAAGTGAAACTTGAAACTGAATCAGTTTTATGATAATTAAAGCAATACGAAATACTGAATTACATTGAATTACCAGTATAACTAGGCCAGACAAAATATGTTTTGAAATCAAAGAAACGTAGACATATTTCATGTAGTGTTGATATCAGCAATACATATAGCGCGGCACAAACGCTATGAAATTAAAGAGACTTGAGGTCTTAATTTAATTTATTAATGAAACAAAATGCCGTTCATTACTTTTCTCAAAATCGAGATATAAAACATTTCACTTTTAAAAAGGCTATTTTGATACATAATTTGTGAGAACACTGAGCAAACAATCTGTTTTGAAATGAATAATCTATCGCGGGGCTTAAAAACAAATTAATTTGCAAGAATTTTCAAATTGGCGTTGGCGTTCGACTATTTCGAAAAATATTCAAAGTTCGAAGAGATTATCTGTCTACAGTCTAAAATCATAGAGTTTAGAATTAATCAAGGCATTGCACAAAAGTATTTTTATAATTTATTATTTAATATAAAAAAACGAATCATTTGGTTTTAAGCAGCAAGGCTTTTATTTTCAGATTTTGCTTCCATAATTAACGAAGGAATTATACTGGCATCGATTAATATTAAAATTTCATTTTGTTGACTTGCTATACGAATAAGACACAGTATGTTACTACAGTTTCGAGAATAAAAATAGCGATGTCTTGTTATTATCTTTGATCAACATTTAATAAAGTTAATTTCAGGTATATCAAATTTAACAAAGTTAAATTGAATTGAGCGTATGATTTGTGATAAATAATAATAATTATAATATTTTCAGCGTTCAAAAATTTTGCTTTGAATTTAAAAGCACAAAAACATAATTCAAAAACATTTTTAAATAGTTAATACAGTTTGGATGAGTGTAACAAACCTTGTGTTACAAAAATAAAATGTGAAAAGGTTGCATGAAATAATCGATCATAGCAAACAATATTTATTAAAATAAAACTTACCATTTTCCAAATGAGATCCAAATAAAAACTATACGAGCGGCATAATCTCCGAACAACATTTAAATACATAATAGCGGGCTCTCTGAGTTAATACACCAATCAATAATAAGTTAACAACCATATTTTATCGAAGGAGAATGTACGCCCGATAAGAATAAAATAAAGATTGTCTTTTATTCGAAATAATTCTGACAAAAATGATCATTTCATATCGTGATCAAATGCATGGTAAAGTAGATTCATTTTCTACATAGTAAATTATCCTTTTCGTCAGACATCATAACATGAGCATTTAATTATTACCATCGGCTGTGGTATTTATATCTTTGAAGCTGCACTAAACATTTCCACTCTATAAACCATCGCGTCCGTTTCAATAAATTCTGAATAAATATGCATATCACGAATCTGGCAAAATGAGTTGTTTTCGTTTTTCTATCAAAATAATTAATTTATTCATAATCATCTTTTCTTTCATTCGACATCTGTAATGTATTATAAATAGCGCGTAGAAATATTGACAACAAGATGTAACATAATATCAATATCGAATTAGTATAGCGATTTATTATAGAATTTTATTTCCTTTTAAAAGAATGTTGATGCTATTAGTCTGTAAAATTTGATAACAAGAAGCACTATGAGGTCAACTTTTCACATCTTTTGTTTACTTTTAAAATTTTATTTTCAACGAACTCTTAGTATTTTGATAGACTGCCATGAAAATCACAAGCCTACTTGCTGAGATTACAAAGATCAAAAATATATAGGCTCATATACTATCATATCATAATATTTTCAGATTATATATATAATTTGATTTTCAATACACGCGCGTGGGTCGGCCTTGTTCAATAATACGTTGTCGAAGCTGTAGGTTTGTTGATAATATCAGTCAAAGCACTGATATCAGTAAGTAACGCAGTGGGTAATTGGTTAATGCTCTGGTATAATAAATTCAGGGTCGTCAGTTCAAATCCGCCGTTCGGAAACCTTTTATCAACGATTTTTCTTTTTTTTTAATATGAAGCAGTAAATCATTTTTAATTAACAAAAGATATCGTTTGATCATGTTAATAACAGAAATCAGTGGACCATGTGTCTTGTTTAAGCTAAATTAATTTAATATTGAATCTATCGCATGCAATGCCACGAGTTTCACTGGCCACACTTTGACGGCGTTATTTTGTGAACACCACATTAGTGTTGTATATATTGCAATAAAGATTTATGAATCCGAACCGAACGCGATCCGATCGTATCGGGTCAGATTCGGGTTAATATTTTAGATCTTCGGATCGGATCGGATTTGAAGTGATTTTTTATGGATAGTTTCAGATTTCGAAATTTGACTGAGTATTTGTAATTTATAATAATTAATGTGTTCTGGCCCCCTTTCAGCACATAAAATAATGTTTTTCTATGTAGATATAGCTACGTTAAATTTTACATTTCAATCGACTCCATTGATGTGAAATAAATTAAACTTTTATTAAAGGAATGATTAAGATGTATTGATTAATGCTACATCGTTTCAATGCATATTGTCTCTCATGTTCTCCTCCAGAGTTCATACTCCGTATTATACAGCAATAGTCAGCTTAGTCAATTGTTTAATTATAAGTGATCTGAAAGTTTTATCATAGAAGGTCCATTATGGACTACACTCATAGCTAGTATTTCTATATTTCTATATTTCGATATTTCTGTGTCTGTCCGCGACTTATGTACGTCTTACTGGCGATATAATACGGATAATCCGTTGTCGGGAAATTATGCAAACATTTGTGTCGAGATAACCGTGTACAGTAACAAATTTGTTGTATGAAAAGTATGGGTCTATGACGTTGTTTTAAAATAATATACTTCATCAGATATTTTATTTGATATCCTTGCATTAAAAAATTCAGAGATTTTGAAAAATTTCATAGGTCGATAATCTAGCGGGCAGCCAAATCGAAGTCAAATTGAAATCCCCAGAACAAAAATATTTTGCTTTGAATTTAAAAGCTGCGTGTAAATTGTTTGAACAAGTGAAACTTAAAACTGAATCAGTTTTATGATAATTAAAACAATACGAAATACTGAGTTACATTGAATTACCAATATAACTAGGCCAGACAAAATATGTTTTGAAATCAAAGAAACGTAGACCTATTTCATGTAGTGTTGATATCAGCAATACATATAGCGCTGCACGAACGCTATGAAAATTTAAGAGACTTTAGGTCTTTAATCTATTAATGAAACAAAATGCCGTTCATTACTTTTCACAAAATCGAGATACAAAACATTTCACTTTTAAAATGGATATTTTGATATATAATTTGTGAGAACACTGAGCAAACAATCTGTTTTGAAATGAATAATCTATCGCGGGGCATAAAAACAAATTAACTTGCAAGAATTTTCAAAATGACGTTGGCGTTCGACTAATTCGAAAAATATTCAAAGTTCGAAGAGATTATGTGTCTACAGTCTAAAATTATAGAGTTTAGAATTAATCAAAGCAGTGCACAAAAGTATTTCTATAATTTATTATTTAATATAAAAAAACGAATCATTTGGTTTTGAGCAGCAAGGCTTTTATTTTCAGATTTTGCTTCCATAATTAACCAAGGAATTATAGGCATCGATTAAAATTAAAATTTCATTTTTTTGACTTGCTATACGAATAAGACACAGTATGTTACTACAGTTTCGAGGATAAAAATAGCGATGTCTTGTTATTATCTTTGATCAACATTTAATAACATTAATTTCAGGTATATCAAATTTAACAAAGTTAAATTGAATTGAGCGTATGATTTGTGATAAATAATAATAATTATAATATTTTCAGCGATCAAAAATTTTGCTTTGAATTTAAAAGCACAAAAACATAATTTAAAAACATTTTTAAATAGTTAATACAGTTTGGATGAGTGTAACAAACCTTGTGTTACAAAAATAAAAAGCGAAAAGGTTGCATGAGAAAATCGATCATAGCAAACAATATTTATTAAAATACATCTTACCATTTTCCAAATGAGATCCAAATAAAAACTATACGAGCGGCATAATCTCCGAACAACATTTAAATACATAATAGCGGGTTGTCTGAGTTAATACACCAATCAATAATAAGTTAACAACCATAGTTTATCGAAGGAGAATGTACGCCCGATAAGAATAAAATAAATATTGTCTTTTATTCGAAATAATTCTGACAAAAATGATCATTTCATATCGTGATCAAATGCATGGTAAAGTAGATTCATTTTCTACATAGTAAATTATCCTTTTCGTCAGACATCATAACATGAGCATTTAAATATTACCATCGGCTGTGGTATTTATATCTTTGAAGCTGCACTAGACATTTCCACTCTATAAACCATCGCGTCCGTTTCAATAAATTCTGAATAAATATGCATATCACGAATCTGGCAAAATGAGTTCCGGAATGAGTTGTTTTCGTTTTTCTATCAAAATAATTTATTTTTTCATAATCATCTTTTCTTTCATTCGACATCTGTAATGTATTATAAATAGCGCGTAGAAGTATTGACTACAAGATGTAACATAATATCAATATCGAATTTGTATAGCGATTTATTATAGAATTCTATTTCCTTTTAAAAGAATGTTGATGCTATTATTATGGAAAATTTGATAACAAGAAGCACTATGAGGTCAACTTTTCACATCTTTTGTTTACTTTTAAAATTTTATTTTCAACGAACTCTTAGTATTTTGATAGACTGCCATGAAAATCACAGGCCTACTTGCTGAGATTGCAAAGATCAAAAATATATAGGCTCATATACTATCATATCATAATATTTTCAGATTATATATATAGTTTGAAATCAATACACGCGCTGTCGCCTTGTTCAGTAATATGTTGTCGAAGCAGCAGGTTTGTTGATTAGTACAGTCAAAGCGAGTACAACAGTAAGTAAGGGGTTGGCTCATTGGTTAACGCTCTGGTAATACAATATCAGGGTCGTAAGTTCAAATCCGCCATTCGGCAATTTCTATCAACGATTTTTCTGATTTTTTTTTTAATATGAAGCAGTAAATCATTGTTAATTAACAAAGGATATCGTTTGATCATGTTAATAACAGAAATTAGTGGACCATGTGTCTTGTCGAAGCTAAATTAATTTAATACTGAATATATTGCATGCAATGCCACGAGTTTGACCGGCCACACCTTGACGGCGTTATTTTGTGAACACCACATTAGTGTTGTATATATTGCAATAAAGATTTATGAATTCGAACCGAACGCGATCCGATCGTGTCGGGTCAGATTCGGGTTAATATTTTAGGTCTTCGGATCGGATCGGATTTGAAGTGATTTTTTATGGAAAGTTTCCGATTTCGAAATTTGACTGAGTATTTGTAATTTATAATAATTAATGTGTTCTGGCTTTCTTTCAACACATAAAATAAAGTTTTTCTATGTAGACAAAGCTACGTTAAATTATACATTTCAATCGACTCAATTGATGTGAAATAAATTAAATTTTTATTAAAGGAATGATTAAGATGTATTGATTAATGCTACATCGTTTCAATGCGTATTGTCTTTCATGTTCTTCTCCAGAGTTCATACTCCGTATTATACAGCGATAGAAACCTTAGTCGATTGTTTAATTATAAGTGATCTGAAAGTTTTATCATAGAAGGTCCATAATGGACTACACTCATTGCTAGTATATAATATCTATCACCAGTATCAGAAAACATCATGCATTTAAATTATTGTCTTTCCTTTTTAGTTTTGCACTTGGTGTTTGGCTCAAAATACCTGTAACTGAAAATAGCACAAATGGGAAAAGACCTATTATTTGTATTACAGATAACACCCTTTGTCTTTCATTGGTTAATAGGTATAAGATATTAGGACATAATTGACATTTTGATTTCACTTCGAGATTATTTGCATTTGCAAAGATCAAACTTGCAAACATTTGCTAGTAGCTTTTTTCACTTATGTGGTTGATTAGTTGGTTAATATTTTTGGAGCTTGAGTCCTTCCTAATGCTTGCCAATAGCGTCTCTGTCAGGGATTGAACCCAATACCCTACAAGCCAAAAAAGTCCCGTATGCCAAGTAGTGTAATTTGAACTTATCATGAACTTATTAAAAACTCATCAGAATAATCTGAAATTGAGCGAGAAACCCGTATGCTATCACCTACACCGATTATGAATTTTCTATAGATTAAAAACGCATTTAAACAATATGTAAACAAACAATTATCTAAACGATTTATCAAATGATTTTCTTTGTCTCTAGATATCCTCATGGACAAGTTGGATCTTCAACTGTTAAATCTTATAAAAAACTATTACTTAACGTTTGGCATTACGTAGTCTTCCGATTTGATGCACAACGTAGGTTTTACTAAGTTATTGATATCATGGTTGGTATATGTTTTGCTTTTTTGTAAAGTAATGATAAAAAAAAATCAGGAACCACTCGAGATGTCTCAATATCATCTCGTGTGTGCATTTCATTTTCATATAGTAATTTACAGTCGTTGCTTTATATTATCCATTAATGTGATAGCTTCTGTTCAATTCTTAATTATAATGAAATGTTCACGATTTGATTTGATTTTCATATGAATATCTTCTTTGTTTACATTATAGGTCAGATATTGAGTTTGTTCATCAATGGATCATCAGTTGCCACAGCAACAAATGTAAAGACTCATTCATGGGTATGTATCATTTTTATTCGATATTTTATGTTATTGAATAAAAGTTTTTTGAAAAAATTTTCGAATTAGGATAGTGACAAGAAATTACAAGTAGTTATTGGTGAAAACGTTTCGATAACATTCATCGTCACTTAATAAACGAATACAAATTTAACCGTTTCAAATTATGGTTTAAACGTTCCAAATTATTTATAGATCATAGGTTATAGATAGAAATAAATTAATAAATGCTATATTTTTGGAAATACAGCTAATAATTAAACAATGCAAAGAAGGAAAATCTGACGAAAACGAAACATTTTTCTTGCTCTATTGTATACGACATATATTCAATTATATAAAATCGAAACGTTTTCACCAACAACTACTTGTATAGTTTCTTTTCGCTATCCTTTATTTTATGTTATCAATTAGAAATTGAATTTCTCATGTAGAAAGTCATGCTGTCAATCGTAAACCATAATGACGTTTCAAGTATGTCGTGTTAATAATATAGGCCTATATATATATATGTTTATTGATGCTACATTTAGTTGTAAAATACTCAGATCTGTCTATATGTATACAAAAGTGTACATTGCTATCACATATCACATATGTATTGTCCAACCAAAGAGATAGGGAGGAAATTAAAATCCACATTGATTTGTTTGAACTAAACAAGACAACTTTGAAAAATAAATATCAAAATTCAATAAATTAATAAACAATTTATCTCGTTAACATAAATGCCAGCTATTAATATTCTTTATATTATTTAATATTTGTAAGACTTTTAAGGAATGTTAAATTTCGTTGTAACCTATGAAGTGCCCTTCCTCTATGAATTAGTATTTTTGACTGTCTAACTATGAATGTTTTCTGATTTAGTTATTAGATAAGGATCTTATATACTGTGCCAATGAAGTCACACTACGACGACATTTCTTAATTCATCACCCTAACTTTCGTTTATAATTATACTTCTTTGTCCTTTGTAGAATGAAAAATATCGATATGAACTATACGCTCAAATATGCATGTTAGCACATATTATTCAATAACCTTGTTTATTTCGTATCGCAGTTGAAGTAGTTAATGGAGATTACCACATCTCATGCATTCAATATGCCATATATTATTTATTTTTAATTCCCTTCGATTATTTGTTTGCTTTGATCTACAGGTGAAGCCAATGGAATTATATATAGGAACTGATCTAACGAACTGGTATGCTGGAGCTGTAGATGAGGTATGAAATGAAAGTTTCAGTTGATCATGTGTTTTGATATTGGGTACACTGCGGACTGATTTCCAGCGCCCTAAGCTCTACACTAAGGCCCCATTGACCCATTGTATATATGGTGTTACATGAGGATGATTAGCTCAGATGGCAGACCAACCGAACTTCAGATCGGATCATATCTGATCGACTGTGGTTCAAATCCCCCGAAGGTCAACTCAGCTTTGAATTTATCTAAAACATCAAATGAGTACCATCCTCAGATGGTGGACGGAATGGTCGAGAGGGAATTGCATTGTGAGTAGCAGCGACGCATCGTTGCACATTGACAATCGAGACGTATGTGCCATGAAATCTGTTGAAATTGATCTGCAATGTCGCGGCTGAGATCGATAAAGAGCGTTTAAAATCATTGTTCTCAGCGAAAAGAGCCACTTGGTGTGGGTACCTATGGTAGGGTGACACCGTCTACCTTAATTACTAGTGTTACATCAAACATTTGCAATCTTATTGAGTCAAAATGTGTTTCAAAGTGATGAGCAGATCACATCAATTAACTATAAACATAGAAGCAGATAGCAACATTTGGGCTAATCGTGTTACTGCTTGGTCGAATCCCGCATATCTTTTACTTAAGGTTTGCTATTTTACTCCAAGCCGAATATTAATTCAGCTTAATAATTATATTATTGGAAGATTTTTCATGATGATGTCAATTTATTTCTATTTGCGCTTCTTTCCAATCTTTTCGTACAGGTATCTATATGGGCTGCTGGCATAACAAATTCAGACATACGTGATATACTACATAGCCCTGGTCTTGTTAGGCAGAAACACAAAGGCCTAATAAAAGTTCATATGACTATGAATGATAAATCAATGGATCACAAAGTAATCGATGATAGTGGCAATGGTTTCCATGGTAACTCTTCTGATGGATTATTATACGTCAAGGTATATTAATAATAGATTTTTATTGCAAATGCGCATCGTGGATGAGACTTAGGTTCCATTCCTCGTCAGTACACACATGTTCTTCGTATGCCTGTAGATTCGCTATGTCCTTCATTAAAAAGCACTTTTGTGCTTACGAGGCGACTGTCAATGTAGCCCTTAATCCTGGACATACATTTGAGCTCCAATCAACATCCGCCACGTTTATTGAGGATTAGCTCAGATGGCAAACCAACCTAGTTTCAGGTCTGATCATACCAGTTCGACTGTCGCTCAAACCCCCAGCGGTAAACACAAAAGGTTGCCTTCGTTAGGGCGACACTGTCTCAAAATTACTACTATTAATTAACGACATGTCTTGAGTCCAACAGACATCGCTTCTACTTTCTTATCTCTCAATGGTGGAATTCGTTAGAAGAGCATATTGTTAAGTTGCAAAGATTCTATCAATATTCATTTAATTAGAGCACATATTTCGTCTCTTTGCATAGTAAATATATATTGTGTCATTTGTAGTGTTTATTACTGACTGTGTGTGAGTGTGTATAAGTGGATGTTTTTAATTTAAGTTTCTAATAATACTATTGGACTACTGCGTATTTGTGTTGTCAACGTAACGTCATCTCCATTCCCATAATTCGATTTATACTCAAAATCTATTACGTTTCTGGTAGTTGAATGTTTATTTTTATATCTTTCCAGAGCTCCGTTCTTTCATCCCATTTTCAAATTGCGTATCCTTCAAATCGCAAAAGACGTAGCCACCATTATATTCACACTGAGCTTTAAAATAGAATTATGCTTTAAGTAAAATCTAAGTCAAATCATTGCATGATTTATTTAGATGTTCATTTAATCTTGCTACAGTTGTAAATTTTATACCTTGTATTATTGATTAGTATAAATTAGTTTGTTATCGAGTCATTTATTTGTATATTTACTTATCCCCAAATATTAGAACTTTTACAATTCGGAAACATTTAAGAGCAGGAGTTGTAGTCGTGATATCACAACAATTGTAATTATTTTTGAATAATTTCTTTGAGGTTTTTCTTCAATTGCCACAATCTACTTGTTTGATGATGATAATGTTAGCATTTTTATATGAAGCATGATTATTTATATATTTATTTCTACATTTTAGTGTTATGATGGCAAGGCTGTAATTTTCCGTTTTCAAAATATTTCGTGCATACCACGGACTTGTTGGGAACTACTATGTTGCATATCCTTTCCTTTGAATCGATCTTTTTCTGTATCTCTGCCTGTATAAATATTAAATGATGATCTTTTTGGCTGAGCACTCAAATATTATGAAAGTAATTCCGTATATGTCAGTAAATAGGACGACTTATAAATGTGTAAAGTGAGAACTATTTGGTTTAGAACAACCAACCCCGATTTGTGACTGTTTGGTACGCTTTTTAAGAGCATTTGTTGATCTTACAAACCCTGATCAACTCTGTAATTCTCCTATATATGACGTCACCATAGGAAAGCTATATAAGTATCTCTGACTGTATACATATCAAACGATGATCTTTTTGGCTGATCAATCGAATATTATGAAAGTAATTCTGTATACGTCAGTAAATAGGACGACTTATAAATGTGTAAAGTGAGAACTATTTGGTTTAGAACAACCAGCCCCGATTTATGACTGTTTGGTACGCTTTTTAAGAGCATTTGTTGATCTTACAAACTCTGATCAACTCTGTAATTCTCCTATATATGACGTCACCATAAGAAAGCTATAGCGGGAGTTGCTTGGCATGTTGAATTTCAATTTTTCAAAGCTGTATTCAGCCATTTTGGAAATATTGTTTCAAAAGTTTTTGCCTCTTGGTTTTTTTTCCGCTCTGATGTCGTTATGTAGCTTAATAATAGGAGTTAACCAATCAGATTGCAAGAATTATTCGTAGCAAACCTTGAATCATAGGCGTAGGAGCTGGGGGACAGGGGGGCATTTGCCCCCCCAAACGCATCTGAGTAAAAAATTCGGGCACTTTTTCGGGCAAATCAACAAATTACAAGTTTTTTGTGTTACAGTGAATGAAAATGTTCTAGAAATTTACTGTGTATTAATAAATTCAACACTTCACAAAAACAGTTTTATGTACAGAAGTATACTATGCATTGTAACTACTGGCAAGCCTTCTTCTTATCTCATGTTCCAATCTAATATTCATAATTTTATGCAATAATAATGGTTGCTATATCGCTAACTCATTTTGGCGATTCCACCCCCATCCAATTTGCAATATAAAAAATCCAGAACTCAGCTACACGCTTTATACTTTAAAGTCTAAAAAGATTAAGACTGTGATGACATGAGCACTGTTACATTGACCCAAATTATTCAGTCATTCTGTATTTCGCGGGTTATACGTAACATTATCCTGAAAAATATAATGAAACTAATCAGTAAACAACAATCCAAATGTTCTTCCTCGCTCCGCTCGCAACAATTCTTCGCATCAGATCACATAGGGATTAGTGAAGCAAATCAATAAAGTGGCAAAGTAACAGAAGCTGTTTATCTAACACCATACTCTTTTCAGGTGCCTATTCCTCTTCATAGTTGTTTCCATGATTGCCCCATTATTGATTGTTGCTGAACAATTTGAACTTCGGTATTTCTTCAACGCAACGCGAACATTTTCGCTATATTAACTTGTAGGACTTGATTTATTAAGTTGTAGGTCTTGATTTACTTAAGACTACTATTTAAGAGCGGTTACTATTGGTTCAGTATTTGCCAAAAAATAGGCGTGTCTCACTCTTTCAAATTAAATACATAATCCAGTGCTGCATATAAAAATGTATTTTACGTGTCCAACCAGTCTCAGGAAATAAAAGTAAATGCCTAAAATAGGATGGCCTACTTGAACCAGGTATGACTAAAACGGTCTTTATAACGATCCACTACAGGGAGAATGAACATTATTATTTACACCGTAAAGTCAACGTAAAGCTAAGTTGTTGGAGGAATCGGAGAACTGATAACGGCTTTTTGAACAAAAATACGATATAATCATATAATTGCTTAAAATGAATGTAAAATGAATGTGTTTCGATATTTAATGACGGTATTAAGAAATTTGTGGGGCTGAAGGAGGCCTATGATGTTTGTGTTTTTATCCTATGATATATCTTCTACAACTTTGCATGTGATTTACCTATTATAACAACATTTCCCGGAAAAATTTTTTCGGGCAAAACCGTTTTTGCCCCCCTAATTGGAAATGTGCCCCTACGCCTATGCCTTGAATGTTCTAAATATATTTAGTGAATGAAACATAACATGTAATGATAGCAAAGAAAAAAGAAAAAGACGTAGAGCAGCGAGTGACATGTTGTTTGCTCACAACCATCTACACTCTCGATCGGCTCTCACAGCAACTGTCGGATATACATATTTCATGTATTATAATAATGCGATATTGACACCATAGACGTCAGCCAATCATTGGCAAGGGAGCATTTATTGGCATAACAAAATCCGAATTTTGTGATGTTATAAATGAATTATCGATCAATATATATCGACGTCTCAGTGACTCAGGCCACTTTACCGAGTAAATAAAATAACAGTTTCATTCCTGATTAAAAAGTTTCTTGAATCTTACTCAGCTATGCAACTACTGTGATTATGTTGGATTTCTACAGTAAAACAAGATATAATGGCAGTATAATGGCAGCATTGATGGTAGTCAAATCTTTTGTAGCCCTTTTGAAATTTTTTATCTTGAATATTTTGGTATGAAAATGATGCAGAATTCTTTGGTATGATAATATATAAGTCAATCAGGAAAGAAAAAATATTAAAAATGTTACACTGGAACTACTGCCAGGCTCTTTCCGTCCAAATAAAATGGGCCTCCTTAAAAATGTCGGGTGTGAACTTGCTTTGCATAAATCTTAATTATTTTTGCTGATAATTGTACCTTGACATATTATCTTGGATTCTACCTTGGATTGGATTTTTTTAACGGTGCAGTCATATTAACAACCATTCAATCAGATAAATTCCTTAATATTTTAATATACGGCCCATAGAAACAAAGAGACAAAACATGAAAATAATTAGACCACAGGGAATTCATTCACATGAGCTGCATGAGCAGGTCTATAATTGTGTTCAATTAATATATTTTATCAGTGAATGCAGATGCTTGCCGAACGATGTGCTTATCGTTTATATGTAAGCGAAGGATTTTACCTGGTATAACATGATGCCGCTATTAAAACACTTCATTTTAAATTATGGAGTTTGCTTCTTTCTGAATTTTGTGGCACGTTGTATGAGAGATTGCCAAACTGGTAGCATGCCAAAGAATCCTATCACAAATGGACAAATCCTAAATACTGATATCGGTATGTTTTACACAGCACAACCATTCCAAATCTATTCTAACACAACGAAAGGAAGATGTACGATGATATTTGCCGTTAGACCAGAATTTTTATCTATGAATGTTATTGGTGTAGACATCACCAATGTAGCGTGTCAAATGTTTAAAACGAAAGCCAATGAAGAATTCAACGAGGATGGAATTCTAGTCGTGAAGGCATTTTCAAACTATGTCGAAAAATTTACAAGTAAGTTTAATAGTTGATAGCTACGTGATTTATGTGAATAATAGCTCTGAGCTTGTCGTACATATATTTCATCAATATATAAATCTAAATATATATCAGCCCAATGGGATTTTAAATCAATTCACATGTCCTTGGTGAATGCCACATCAAAGGATATCTCGTATGCACCATTCATTGAAAAAATTAACATAATTCGTATGGTTTCCAATTTTTTTATTCCAAGAAGGAAGACCATGTCTTCTTTCTTATGATATTATTTTCTTTGCTGTTGTTGATGCTGCTTCTGCGGTGTTGTCGATAGTTTTATTTTATTGATTTTGCCGCGTGTTGCCCGTAGCAGCTGCTTGTTGGGGTGTTTGGTGGAAGTTAGGTTACTTATTTTACTTCAATGATACTATGTTATTAAAATATTACATAGAGCGTTTTTTTCCCTTCAATATCATTCTCAACTCAACACTCAATTTAGTATGTTATGTACGTACAAATTTTATTTCAGAATACATCAAAGCAGCTCTAAATTCGATTGATATTGAAACCAAGGATGAAAAGCCAGGCAGTTTCTATTTCATTCAACCCACCGGGTACTACAGAATAAGATTAAATCATATCAGTGGTGGATTTAAATGTACACGATCTGCTATTCAAATGCCGTTTGGGTGTTATTATCAAAGACCCACAGCAAATTGCTTGGTGTTGACAAAAGACGTCCGTGGTGGACTCATTGCTGATAAATCAGCATTTTCTGAATATGAGGGTGATGGCATGAATACAAACTTTGTAGCCACTCATGATTGTTTTCAATTGAGTCAATACCAACAGTACTCATTTTGGTATTCTGAAGATTTTCGTAATACTGCAGAAGCTGGCAATTCTGGAAAGACAACAGTTGATATGCTGGTGGAAATATGTCAAAAGTTTAATTGTAATTAATGGATTATTACGAAATATATCTGATATATCTGTTTCTATCCACTATTTATTCGTATTGGTATAACACATTCACAGTCACATCCACTGTTATTGAATATAATTATCAGGCCAAATAAAAGAGGCAACACTGTATATAATAGTTGACAAATGTTTAGAGGAAAATCATCAAATCGTCTCTTAAAGGTGATCAGTCATTGTATTTGTTTAGACGAGCATTCATAAACGGACACATTGTATGATATTTACGTAGCATTGAAAAATATCAACTTATACACCCTGTATATAATCATATACTATAACCGTGATATGGTTTGCATCATTAAAGATTCATTTAATTGAATTGTATGCTTATAGAATATACTGATTGGATGCATTAATAAGAAAAGTTGCAATGACGTCACAGATAACTGTGCCCTATTGTAGATCCTTTATGCATTTTGCATTTTTATCATTGAAACAAAAACAGCTGTCTTTCAAATGTAGGAGATTATGTTCTGGATCTGTCATACTGTCCAATCTGTTATAACAGTCACCTCTATACTGTGCTCACCTGTCTATAGTAGCCACTCTTGAAAAGTGTAAAAGAATATGTTCTATAGAATCAACCCTCTATTTAAAAGCCACCTGCATTAAAAGAGCTTATTATCAAAAGACCAATTTGGATTTCTGTCTAAAAGATCTCGATGGTGTCAAACTTTTCTCAGTGGTAGTTATCAGCTATAAATGAAAGAAAGTGGTTGGATATTTCTCATTAAAAACTTTAATCTAACTTGTAATGCATACGGAATCTGTTATAAACTTCTAGAATGGGTTGAATCTTTCTTAATAAACTCTAAACCGTTTACATAACAGCAGCGAGCCCGCGAACATATCGCGCTCACTCGTTACGACACCTAGCTTTGAATCTCCATTTCTCATGATTTGAAATGGTCGCTTTTCTCAACGCTTATTTCTCGAAAGCTAATTATCCATTTGCCGTAAACATTTAGCAGAGTAATCAAAACACTCAATAAAGTGATTTAGACGATATCGCCTTACCGAAGGCACCTGTGCCATTTTTCTGTTTCTAGAGAAGTGGTTCTTGGCTCTTTCGCTGAGAGCAATGATGTTAAACACTCTTTATTGATCTCAGCCGCGACATTACAGATCAATTTCAACAGATTTCATAGTAGATAGGTCTCGATTGTCACTGTGCAACGATGCCCCCGCAGCTACTCGCAATGCAGTTTCCTTTTGACCATTCCATCCGCCATCCTTAGATGGTACTGATTTGATGTTTTAGATAAAGTCAAGGCTGAGTTGACCTCAGGGGGATTTGAACCACAGTTGATCAGATATGATTTGATCTAGCCTTAATTTCGCTTGCTTTGCCATCTGAGCTAGTCCTCCATTGAACACTTGGTACAACAAATTGGGAGTTTTGGTTTTGCTATGAGTTGACCCTATTACTTCATCTGGTAAAGAAATCCCAAGCAGTTTTATTGATGGAAAAAGCATGTTTCAGTGTTTAGTTTACCTTACAACTAACATATTACGATACAGTATACTGATCAAAGGCATAAAGTTGACAATCACGCCTTGCAATCTCAAAGTTGAAACATGAAAATGCCATTTCTTTTGCCGTTGTGTACATATTTATAATCAACTACCTTTATTATTCTTTTCTTCGAAAACTGTATATAATTTTAAATCTAAACTACTCACTGAGGACTTGTCGAAATATCTTGAATATAATTAAATAAGTTTTTGCATATATTGTATATGAATCAACCATTGTTGTTTCACAGAAATATAAAATTGATTCATTTCTCAGTGTGCATCATACACCAAATTCGAAAGAACAAGTGCAAGATGATGATGATGATGATGATGATGATGATGATGAGAATTCTACATTTTCAACATTCGTCTGTCTTTACAATGGCAATTATATTCTATGAAGTCTGAATTCCATAATTTGAATGACTGGAGAGATAATTTCCTCATAGCAACTAATCAGCTGTGAAGATAACGTAAGACCTGTCAAAGTCATCATTAAATAAGATCGAAGATTTGGTCAAACCAACAAATTTCTATAAAAGAGGATTAGATCAGATGGCAGAGCAACTGAGCTTCTGAGACCGGAACATGTCTGATCGACTGTGGTTCAAATCCCCCAGAAGGTCAACTCAGCCACCATTGCTCTCAGTGAAAAGAGACACTCCTCTATTGTGCCACTCCTCTAGAAATAGAGGAGTCGTACGGGTGCCTTTGATAGGGCGACACCGTCTTAACTACTTTACAATTTACAATCGCATGAATAAATCAGATCGTGTGTTCATTTTTGTATATACACCAATGGCTGAGAACACATCCCTGTCGAACTCGACATTTGGAAAATAGGTGTCATAATCCAACAATCGTATATAAAATGTGCTTTGTTGTCTGTATATAAACTTTCAATAGTACTGTATAAAAATGGCCAGTTATTTAGAGTTGGTCAAATTTTTTCAGAAGACCGTCATGAGAAAATGTGTCAAATGCTTTGCGTAGGTCAATAAAGCAGGAAAAAAGAGGTTTGTTGCATTTTGTGTATTTGGATAAAATGATTTTCAAGCAAAATATGTGATCCGTTGTTCTCTTGCCTTCCTGAAAGCCTGTGCATGACAATTTCAATAATCGTATTAGATTTTAAATAAACATTCACGCGCTTATGTATTAGACAAAACAATTTACCTAGAATACTGGTTAAACAGGGGGTCAGAGACAAAGTGGACCAACCCACAAAACTGTAGTTTTGAGAAATTCAATGTTGAAAATGTGGGCTTCAGAGAAAAATATGTTCATTTATTTTATGTATCATTAGGTCTGTGCTGTATGTTTAGTGTATTATTTTCCTTCATCCAAAGCATTATCACTTCGTTTTGTATCATTACTGCCTCCGTTTTCCGGAGCTGAGTTGATCTTAGCAATCTTTACCGACCATTTTATTCCCAACAATGCGACTGTCTCCCGACATTTGCTTTGTTGTATACTCCTCTCCATGATTTCTTGTACATTTCCTTTCGATCTTTGCCCAGTTTTCAGGATTACGAGTTCTTTTGCGGGTTTTCTTTGAGGAAATAGGGCTTAGCCTGCCCTTCACTGTCAGCCATGTTGAAAAATATATTGATCGCGCCTGCAGGATTTTGTCAACGGTTTCAGAGAGTTGGTCCACTTTGCCCTTCAATCAAAGCACAAATACAGAGATTGACCAACATTCAACACAAAGCTGAGTTACAGTCAAATATAATGTGGATTGGTCCACTTTGCCACAGCACAGTTGGGCGTTTCTACTATTGGACCCTGTGAAAACCTCGGAATGACAGTTTTGTGGGTTGGTCCACTTTGCCTCTGACCCCTTCAAATACCACCATAATGCGACATGTTCAACTTATCACCGCTTTTATGCAATGGTAGTATTAAGGATTCTTCTATTCTAAAGGCAAATCGCCTGATTGGAAAATTCTATTTAATAGTATTTCATAGATTGGTCAGAATAGCTCAGGTGTAGCTTTAATCATTTCAGCTAAAACACCATCTTTTCCGGGAGACTTGCTCATTTTTAGATAAGATATCACAGATTCAATTTCCTCTTTCGAAATACTTTTATTGAGGTCTGATGCTAGAGTATCATCGCCCTCAACATTGGTCCGACAAAAAATTGGAATTTGTTGCTGCGAGGTTGGCTCATGTAATTGTTTGAAATTATTCAACAAAATATCTGGATCTGGGAGAGTGTTATGACTTATTTGCGTGTTCTGTTTTTGATTTTAATAGTCTCCAAATTTATTTTTATTATTTAGCATATACTTTCATTGATTTCTTGCAAATTGGACATACATTGTTGCATTTTTGACAATCGTATATTGATGATGATGATGATGTTTGTTTATTTGTTTATTATAATACCAATGTACCTTAATACAGGTGTCTGGTAGATGCATAAATTCTTGAATAATTTATATATATAGTTAACAATAATGACTGTCATCATTACGGATTATATATACAGATCAAGTTATTGGAGATTACAAGTATGAGAAATTAATTATGAAGTATCTAATTTTGCAGTTTACTTAGTAAATTACATAACTAACACTGTCATACCTCATTGCAAACTACTGATGCAGATTTCGCAGCAAAAAAGATTTTTTGAGAAAGCAGCCAAATTAGCCACACAACTCTAGACATTCATGATTGAAAAGGAGGTTTAATTTTTCAATTGATGCCATGTAGGTAAAGTTTAGAATGATCATTTCAACCTGACTGTACAATTGGGAACGTTGTTCTTTTTGAAAGACAAATAAAAACAGAAAATGGGATTCATCATCAATCTCTCCCCTGCCACAAAACAAACATATATCCTTGATTCAGGCGATTCGTTATCATAACGCCCGGTTTGAATTCTTAGGTTATGGGCACTAATTCTTGATTTTGTATTAGCGTTTTCTGGACACAGAATCTTCTAGATTTAAATAGTTCTCCTTGTTAAAGTTATTTTTGATTTTTCTATAAAACTTGAATTGATTAGTTAGAATTAGTTAGATGATGATGATGATAACAGACTTTCGGCGCAACGGACTACCCTCGAGCCAGTCAGGTATCACGTTTCATTTCATTTATTTTGTAAAAACTGACATGCAAAACAAAGGAGAGTCATATCACATTATCTTGCTAAAATGCAATTTCTATCTACAAGCAATTTGTTAGAATAAATGTTGTATAAGTAAATAAAATCAAATCTGATAAGAACAGTAATAATAATGAGAATCCAAACTTGGAGTTACAATCAAAGAATGTGTCTTTCTTGACCTTCTCATTATTATTACTATTTACGCTCTGCTATTCACTAGCATTGATAACTATCCAATTGCCAATATTAAGTTTTAATATTTCTAATATTATTGCTATATACATTTATACTATGATAAGAATATATATGTCCATAGTTCAGTACATGAAATAATATTCTAATCGATTACAATGGACTTGGAAACTTACAAAATAATTTACGAAAGGGTGAGATATTGATTGCATCAAGCTCTCCTTTAAAATAATAAAGCTAGTAGAGTTTACTAAGGCTAGGGTTATATGGACGCACCGAACTCAATTTGAATTAGGTGCGACACCGAATAGCATTAAATTCGCATTTGGGGTTAAACAGACGAACCAAATGTCGAAGATCTTTAAAAACTGGCCAAAATGTCACGTGATAGAAAGTAGTTTTCTTGGAATTATACCGCATGGGTTGAAACCAGAGTGTTTTGTTTGCATTACCTATTCACTTTCAGCGATTTTTTCCGTTCTATTTTGCCTATCAATAGTTTGAAACTTGTATGAAGTAGTAATCTCAAAGGTTTGCAAGCATTTTTACGGGAGACAGTTTTTGTTCTAGCAAGGCATAGTACTCAGAGCAAATTAAATGCGAATTTCCATTAAAATAACGTATTATGATAAAAGCGACCCCAATTCTAGTGCTGATGCATTGTGATTGACTAGAAGAAAGCGTTTTTAAATGTTTTAAATCATGATTTTGGAAAACATCAGCTTCCCTGTCAGCCATCTTTCAATCATATAAACAAGTCACCATAACAACTTCCAAAAGCGATGTTCTTTCCATCGCATTGCCATGGAAACATCCTTTAAAATGATTTATGATTTGCACATCCCCCGGTTTATTACCATATAAGGTAGATATAGGAGCTCAGTCACGGCACCGTAATATTTAGTTCGGTGCGATGATAGCTCGCTCGTATAACGCGGCGATGAATTTAATTCATGGAGAAGAGCTCCGCACGTCAAGCCTTGACGTGCGGAGCTAGCTTGACGCATTTAATGTTTTTTGAGGAATGTTGATGAACCAAATGATGTTATACGAAGCGCGCTATCATGAGATTTAATTCGAATGAATGAATCAATTGAGTTCGGTGCGTCCATATAACCCTAGCCTTAGTCACCAAAGGATATACTTTCTTTGATCTATATGTTTCGTTCAAAAGCTTAACACAAGCCTGTCTTAGGCTAGGGTTATATGGACGCACCGAACTCAATTGATTCATTCATTCGAATTAAATCTCATGATAGCGCGCTTCGTATAACATCATTCGGTTCATCAACATTCCTCAAAAAACATTAAATGCGTCAAGCTAGCTCCGCACGTCAAGCCTTGACGTGCGGAGCTCTTCTCCATGAATTAAATTCATCACCGCGTTATACGAGCGAGCTATCATCGCACCGAACTAAATACATTCGACTCACGGTGCCGTGACTGAGCTCCTATATCTACCTTATATGGCAATAAACCGGGGGATGTGCAAATCATAAATTATTTTAAAGACGTTATGTCCATTTTTAAAGATGTTTCCATGGCAATACGATAGAAAGAACATCGCTTTTGGGATGTTGTTATGGTGACTTGTTTATATGATTGAAACATGGCTGACAGGGGAGCTGATGTTTTCCAAAATCATGATTTAAAACATTTTAAAACGTTTTATTTTAGTCATTCACAATGCATCAGCACTAGAATTGGGGTTGCTTTTATCATAATATGTTATTATAATGGAAATTTGCATTTAATTTGCTCTGAGTACTATGCCTTGATAGAACAAAAACTGTCTCCCATAAAAATGCTTGCAAACCTGTGAGATTACTACATCATACAAGTTTCAAACTATAGATAGGCAAAATAGAACGGAAAAATCGCTGAAAATGAAAAATAATGGAAACAAAACACTCTGGTTTCAAACCATGCGGTATAATTCCAAGAAAACTACTTCCTATCACGTGACATTTTGGCCAGTTTTAAAAGATCGTCGACATTCGGTTCGTCTGTATAACCACAAATGCGAATTTAATGCAATTCGGTGTCGCACCTAATTCGAATTGAGTTCGGTGCGTCCATATAACCCTAGCCTTATCTTTTTGATCTTGAGAAGGCAGACGATTGATTTTGCAACAGGGTAGGCTAAAATAAGCTGAAACCAATGTTTTTAAAATTTGGCATAACAAAATCAACATTTGGGAAACCAGTTCACACTAATGCTGCAAAACCAATAAATGGAACAAGTGATAATGAGATGAATAATGTAATCCAAGCTGTAACAGAGGTAATGTTTATGTTTTTGTCTTGAAATCGTTTGTCAGGTGTAGTGCGCAGATCACGTTGAATGTTCATTTTCAATTTGTACATCTTTATGAAGTAATATGGTGCCAAAACAATGAAAATAATGCCAAATAGAAGACAAAATCCTCTTGATAAGAAAAACTTTCTTGTGAATACACCTGTACCCCCGATTAATAAAGAAAATAATGTTATACTTATATTAAGTATCAATAAAAATCTCCTTGATGAAGCTTTTAAATATTGTCTGGGATGAAACATAGCACAGTAATAAATTAATATTAAAGCAGAAAATTTTGCAAGTGTAGATATTACAAAATAATGAAATATATAGCTGTAATCGTAAGAACAAGTGAGCAGCTCATTAAACCATTCGATACATGACACATCACAATAGCTGGTGTAGCTATTACAGCTAATACGTAATCAGGAAGCGCCATGGTTGAGATCATAATATTCTGAGGTGTCTGAAGCGTTCGTGTTGCTTTAACAGTAAGGATAAACAACGTATTGAAGACAATATTTGCAATAGCTAGGCATATTGAAATACATACAAGTAAATTGATTTTAATACCAGATGTTATATTTGTAAATACCATACGCATGTGTTGACAATTTGTTTCATTATGCATTTCATTGACTGGATTGGGAGTAAAAATTAGGTAATGTTTTATCCAGCACACGATCACCAGCAAAGCAATACCCTGTGTCTCATCCCATGTAAAAGATAGATGTAGAAACAATTAAGTTTTTTAAAATAGAAAAGTGAAAACAATCATTAGAGTAGACAAGTTTTATGTATTATATCCCACTGGACACACCGACATTGGATCAACGTTGATCCAACGTTGGTCAGTTGGATACGCGTTGGTTGAAAATGTTATATGTTGGTTTTAAGTTGGTTTACGACAGAAAATCACATTTAACCCCATATGTTGGATCGGAGTTGGACACCAACGTTAATCCAATCCTTCGGGCTGTCATGGCGCTGTTTGATTGACATGATCCGATGACGAAATAGGGCTTCCGTCGGCGCGCAACATACAAGCGAGACATCACCAATTAGACCAATCAGAATGTAGCCTCTATCAGTGTAGAGTTTTCAAATCTTTTGGCTTTTTTTGCTTAAAGGGAGAATACTGACCGGAGAACATTGCGCGCTCAACCAACTCATACGTCATCAATTTGAACAAAGCTTTGAGAAAAGCTGCCGTGCGTGTGAGTGAGCTTGGTTTTATTATTCTGGCCGTATGTTGATTTTATGGTAAAGTATTTCAAATGAACAAATTAAAATCACAATTTGGGAGCTATACTACGTACTCATTTTTATCACGTTCTGGACTTTAATGTATTGTTTACTATGTGATCAACAGTATAAAAAGTATGATGTGCAGGAGCGTTTTTAGTCGATCAGTTCGATTGATATGTTGAACGAAAGTAACACTAAACAAGAACCTTGCTTAACATTTTGATTTTCGTTTTAAAGCCAAATCCTTGTGTTTCTTGACATCTTAGGTCATCTTGCGTATCGACTATCGTTCTTTTTCATGTTTTTTGTTGATGTAACGATCGGACCATAAAAGCTTGCCAACTAATAACAAGGCAACTTCAGTAAATATAACCAAGGATAAATATACCAGAAGCAAACTAATGTGATAATTCAATAAAACTATGCGAATCTGAGTTAAATGCATGGAATAAATCGTTGTTTAAAGACATTGATTCGTTGATGATTGTCACCAGTTCATGGCTCCGACATTTGTTCCTGTCTCGTGTTTTTGATTATTTCCTTCAAAACAATAGAATTAAGGCGAGGCCAACTCTGTTTCAAAACGAGTACTTGAATTTGGTATGAAGAATTCAAGTTCCGCGTGCAACGTTCCCCGGTCAGTATTCTCCCTTTAATCTACAAAACATGAAGTTAGAAGTTTTGCAAATGATACTGTTTGGTTATTTGAATTTAGAAATAAGAAATTTATGGATCATAACTTACCATTACCCTAGTTATATCTAATGCCTATATTTTTTCTTTGAACATGTACTAAATCATTTTGATAAATATTTTCATATTATAAAATTTCACTTTTGTTCAAATTACTTTGTTGTTTTCATGATCTCAGTGCAGCGGGCGCATGTCACGCTGCGGCCAAGTTATGGCCGGGAGGGCTCGAAAGTAAGACCATCAGGTCTTAATAATAAATAGTATACTGTTGAGGCTAGATTAGGGTTGGATCTGTGTCGGTTGCGTCGTAGTTATGTCGGTATCCAACGTTGCTCCACTGTCAGTTACCGTACGTTGTCCCAATGTGCAGATCCAACGTAAAGCTTTTGTTTCACCGACGTTGGGACAACGTTCATTTCAACCTTAGACCAACGTTGGAAAACGTTGTTCCAACGTTGGTGTGTCCAGTGGGATGTAGATTGTATGAGTATCATTGGAATTCTAGACAATTACTTGTGCATTTCATTGCATTTATAATTAATTTGGTTAAACCTAATGTATTAATATGCTTTCCTTTATCTGCCTAATTTTGCGCACATCATTTATTGCTTAGTTGCACGTGAAGTAATTGAACAGACTGTAGGGAGATAAACTAATATAAATAAATTAATAATGGTGGATTTGCTTTACATTTATCCTAGTATATGCTAGTGTATATGATCAGCTATGCATTTTGATTGGCTATTGGTTAATTAGCAATTGTTGATATACATACAGTAGAATCCGACAATAAAGGTACCGGATTTAACGATATTCTGTAAATAATAAGGGCCAGTTACCCGGGTAGGTGAGCTATTCGCCTTTTCAAGTTAAAATGTTGCGAGTTTACAAGGGTACAAGGCTACCACGTCACGTGCTCCATCGCAAACCACTTGATGAAATCCGGGAGAACTTTTTAACGAACATAAAACACAGTACAACATAATTTGGTCCTCAATAAACTATCAATAGATAGGTAATGCACATCTATAGCTGTTTGATGTTTTTATTATGTCCTTATTATGCTTTTTATTCTGGTTAAAATCTCAAACCCTTGCGCGGACTTTGAACACTGAAACAAACATTTCGACAATAAAATTCAAACAATATCCTTTTAAATAAAATGACGTTCCAAAATACACTAGATCGCCGTATAGGGATACTTACTCTGCGGTGATAATTCGGTATTTTTAATAAAAAAATTTGCAACAGTTTTAAGAAAACTTGATTTTGAATGGATCAATGAACAGTTTTAAATATTTTCAAAATTCTGTACTTCCGTTATAAGTTTACTATTTATATGTTCTCGCTGCTAGTCGAGCCACAAAAGATTGAAGATGCCCGTGCAAGTGACTATCAACAGGAATGGGAGACACCAATGTTGAAGAGTTTGAGCCCCTACTGGAGAATGATACATGGGAACTGGTCCCGTTGCCATATGGAAGAAAAATCATCAAATGCCGATGGATATTCAAAGTTAAGCGTGATAGCGTAGGAAAGGTAAAACGTTTCAAGGGTAGTGTTGAAAAAGGATATTCTCAAACACACGGAGTTGATTACAAAGAAGCCTTTTCTCCTGTTATGAAATATCAATCAATCCGAATGTTGTTCGCATTGTCAGCACAGGAGGGGTTGCTAGTACATCAGATGGACGTTCAAACTGCTTTTCTCAATAGGAATCTTGATGAAGAAATTTATTTGAGCAGCCTCCTGGTTTTGTTGCATCTGAAAATGAACATTTGGTGTGCAAATTTTACAAATAGTATGAATGGACTCAAACAATCACAACGTTGTTGGAACCGGGTCTTTACTGAGTTTCTTATTTCTATTGGCTATGAGCAATCTAAGGCGGACCCATGTATATTCATCTGTAAATCGCCTACATTATCAATAATTGCAGTTGTACGTGGATGAGTTAATGGTGTTGAGCTATTCCAACGAGAACCTTGTGAAGATGAAAGAACAATTAACTACGCATTTCAAAATGAGGGATATGGGTAAAATTCATCATTTTCTTGGCATGGAGATCACACATAACGGAAAGGAGGAGATAGTATTAAAACGTTTCGGAATGAGTGATTGTAACATTGCGTCTACTCCCTTGGATACCAATGTAAAACTATTAAAGTGTATATCCCGGATATTGGGAGATTGCTTAATTAGATAGATTGCCAAATATGGAATCCACATGAAGTCCAAGATATCAAACTTTTGGAATCAATTCAGAGACAATTAACAAAGCGGTTGTTCATGGATAAGTCACTATCTTATGCCAATCGCATCTCCATTCTAAATATTAAAACGTTAGAGGTTCGTCAACTCCATATACAGACCTTATTTATTATTTCAAAATTACAAATGGCTATGTAGATCCTGATAAAATTTAAATTTTTAAATTTACTCCACATGGTAGAATTGAGGTACCTCATTGAAAGGCATCGCCATTCGTTTGCTTTGAGGGCCATCAAAGCATATATTATAACCTGCTGCAACTTGACACAAAGCAATCGAAGAGTATAATTGTATTCAAAAGAGCAATCGAAAATGAATCGCTCGATAAATTTTGTACTTTAGCATGTCATCTATGTAATATATTTACTACATTCCTTTTAAACTTGTAAAACGCATTCCGCATGTTGTTTAATTGAATTATATACAATATTACATTACATTATAATAATTATTATTTCATTAATGAACTCAATATAGAAGACCACAAAAAAAACGTAGCATGTAAAAGCAAAAAATTTACATTTATTACATTTATAGCGTTCAAGCTTATAACAATTGGTTCTGCGACAGAATAGTTTACTGATAAAAATCAATTCAAATCAAAGGTGTTATTATTTTGATCTTCGATGTATGGCCGCTATCAATGTGCATACAATGATCTGTTATAATATAGCCATCAAAAATCATATCAGCTTTGCTACATGCATGTAATAACAGAAAAAGAATTTTGAAGGACCCAAAGTACTGTTGTATATCCATAAATAAGGCCATCAAATTGAACACATAGTCATTGCTTGGTACATCTCATTAGTGGACATTTGTAGAACTGTTGCATTAGAACAAAAAGCCTACCATAAGTTAATTACATGCATGATTGAATGCACCATAGTTATGTACAAAACATCATAAATTACGAATAACTTACCAATTACCGTAATGTCTTCAGGACGAATATTTTCCTATCATGTATATGGTATAGAAATCTTTGATTAATGTGGAACAAAAGCTACCATTATTAATTCATTTATATTAGTGTATCTCTACACATTTCAGTCTCCTCGATCACTTCACGTGCGATCAATTAGCAACTAATGATGTAAGCCAAATTAGGCAGATAAAGGATAAAATATTATTACACTTGGTTTAGCCAAAGTAATTACAAATGCAATGAAATACGCATGTAATTGTCTAAAATTCCAATGTTCCGCATACAATCTACATATAATACATAAAGCTCGTCTACTCTAATGATTGTTTTCATTTTCCATTTAAAAAAATTGACGACAGTGAATAATGAATAATTTCAGATTCTTTCGAGATCTTCAATTGTGTCTGAGTTGAGACACAGGATAGGCCTATTGTATTGCTGGTGATCCTGTGATGGATGTTGGATAAAACGTTACCTAATTTTCACTCCCAATCCAGTTTATAAAATGCATAATGAGACAAATTGTCAAAATATACGTATGGTATTTACAAATATAACATCTGGTATGGCAATTAATGTGCTTATCGGTATTTCAATATGCCTAGCTATTGCAAATATTGTCTTCAATACGTTGTTTATCCTTACTATTAAAGCAACAAGAACTCTTCAGACACCTCAAAATATTATGATTTCAACAATGGCGCTTCCTGATTACATATTAGCTGTAATAGCTACACCAACCTTTGTGATATGTCATGTATCGAAGGATTTTACAAGTTGCTTACTTCTTCTTACTGCTACAGCCATGTTTCATTATTTTATAATATCGACATTTTCAAGTGTTTCTGCTCTTTTGTTGATTAATTACTGTGCTACGTTTCATCCAAGACAATATTTAAAGGCTTGCTCAAGGAGATTTTTATTAATACTAAATATTAGTATAACATTATTTTCTCTATTAATCGGATGTGCAGGTGTATTTACAAGAAAATTTTTCTTATCAAGAGGATTTTGTCTCTTTTTTGCCATTATTTTATTAGTTATCGCCCCATATTGTTTCACAAAGACGTACAGATTGAAAACTAATATTCAACATGATCTTGGCACTACACCTGAAAAACGATTTCAAGACAAAAACATAAACATTGCCTCTGTTACAGCTTGGATTACATTACTCATTTCTTTTTCATTCATTCCATTCATAGGTTTTGCAGCAACAGTGTTAACTGGTTTCCCAACTGTTGATGTTATTGTGGCAAATTTTAAGAACATCGGTTTCCAGGCTATATTAGCATACCCGGCTGCGAAATCAATCATCTGTCTCGTCAAGATCAAAAAGATAAGACAGGCTTGTATTAAGCTTGTGAAAGGCACATATAGTACAAATAAAGTTCATCCTCTGCCGATAAAGCGGGAAGATAGTGTAATAGCTAGTTGTAAGAAATGTAGCAGAGTATCTCCATTGAATTTTTCACATTTCTGTATCTCATAATGTAAGAAATAATTACTGAGTGTTATTTGAAACAAGGTGTACAACTATGACTATTTACATATTTCTTTCGAGAAAATTTCAAGTATGCTATTTGACAGGCATCGTATTATAGTGCATGCCCGGTTATTTTTTTTGTCAAGTGCAGGCCCGTAGAGAGGGTCGGATTCCACAGACCGCAGGGGTGCGAAACTTATTAGATTGAAAGTTTTGAACCCGGTTTTGAAGAGGAGATAGAGAGAGGAGAATTAAATTGAACCTATTTGAATGATACAATGAAAAATTATGTTGATCTGGATGTAGAATACTTCAGTTTAATAGGGGAGAAGGGGTTTATAGTTATTCAAACACTTGTGAGTTGAATTTTAAATTCTCATGCTATATGAGCAGGCCAATGTTCGCATCACGTTATCACTATCATTTATTCAGAATAGCATTATTTTTCAATAACATCAGTTTTCAAAGTAAAATATTACTTATGTTCCATTTTATTTACGATGAAATATAATTTGTCACAAATTTCAATCAGATCGCCAATAGAAACTGCAGGTCATAAACTCTGTATGAGCTCAGATATGCTCGAAGAGATTTACGGGAGAGTTAGAGTAGATTCTCTATTGTATTTTTGAGTACATAATGAGACTACGGGTTGGTGATATCCAGTATCCACCAGAGCCACTCTAGTAGTAGCCTGCGCGCAGACCTTACTTGAAAACTTTTCTTCCTCGTTAGTAAGAAACTACTAACGAGGAAGAAAGGTTCTCAAGTAAGGTCTGCGCGCAGGCTACTCTAGTAGCGAATAACCACAAGTGTAATGCATAAGAATGACAATAATAAGACAAGGCGATTGATGTGCATGTCATGATAATTAATCCGATGAAATCAAGAACAAACATAGCAGTGATTAAAGTTATTTCTTATCGCTTTACATTTCTGGTTAGTCTTGAATATTTCTATTTTACATATTTTTCCAAGGGATTAAATTTGCTTTCACTTCTTCATACTACTAACCAATCGGAACGATAGGTAACCGGGCCCGACAGGAGACTGTTTACATTTCATTATACTTTGAGCTCGTTAATCAATATGTATTATGTTTTATTAATTACGAAGAGAAAATAACATCAAAAATGACAAATTAATTATCAGTCTATAAATTCCTTAGTTCAATAATTCTTTTCGAATTTCATTAATAAACGCCAAGCGGCGCGCGGAATGATACGATAAATTTCAGAGATTCACTACTTCAAAAAGTATATAGGATCATGCAATACGAATAGATGAACAATGCCCAATGTTTTCTCTAAATATTCTATATAAATATTGCATTCAGACTTAGCCTTAGCCAATGCTATTCGCGTTTATTTCAATCAATTTTCTTCCATTATTTAAATAGTAACTTGTCGCCGTAACTTTTCTCAATACGCAGCTTGCTTTATTGAAAATCCGTGCTCGTTCTAGTTTGTTCTAGTTCTAGTCTAGTTTATCTAGACAATGAAGTTTATTTATCAAAAATTAAACAATATATCTGCTTTATAAAACAAATTGAAAACTACTATTCGTGTTAAAAACTCTGATACGAACATTTTACGTGCGTAATGTGGGTTTTTAAGCCTCTTTTATGTCTCACTACGCACCCAGCGTGTACGTATCAGAGTATGGATAAAACTGAACACCGTTTTCTACTTGTTAAATATAGTATCACAATAATTGTATTAATGGCTGGGTAGAGATGAAATATTAATCCAAGCCAATCTGAACATTGTTATCGCAAACCTGATAAAGAAGGCGTGAAATTAAAGGCAAGAAAGAATATAAATGAATCCTTGAAAATTGTTCCTTCAGAATGATCTTACAACAGAATCTCACCACGTCAAAGCATATGTGACAAGGAGTCACATCTGGTTGGTCTTTCACGTATTTAGGAATTATGGGGAAGCTTTAATAAGAAGTTGAATAAATGATGATGATGATGATGCTACTCTAGCCAGCTTTAGCACATGTGGCATAACTCTCAGTTTCATGGAGTATAACATGGGGTAAAGGCTCTTGCCTAAATACGAACTAGAAAAATGTGACCGGCCCGAAGAGAATGGGCGTTAAACATGCTCAACTGTACGCCTCATTAAATCAGTTTGACAATTTAGTATTGAATTTTGATTTCTCGAAAAAAATTAAGCAAACATTATATCCCCCTTATATCGTTTAATATAGACATTTTGTACTTTGAAAATCATGAACTCTTGGCGTGATTTCAAAACTAAAACGTCTTTGATGTCTGACTTCATATTGTATTATTAACAAATTCTGAGAGTTTTACGTTAAACACGATAGTGGGAAGAGCAACAGAGGGAATTTGAACCGGAGGCAACTTTTGAACTCTAGTTAGAAATAAAAATAAAAAGTTGCAATCATGATAGTTACTATGTGACATTTAGCATTATAATATAATCTCAAAATGTAAAAAAGAGAATTTCCAAAACGTATGTTTATCCATATGGTTCGTTATTTGTAAACCAAATGTTTTATAAATGGTACCATTGCAACCGCCAACCTTTACCAAACCATTATACTAAAATATAAGAGTTGAAAAGTTTCTAGTATAGACAAATTTATCAGCATTTATTCATTGCACAATATCTTAAATTGAAAAGTGAGTGCCGTTACAAATAAAGCAGTGAATCAGTGCATCACACAAAATATTCGAATAGAGCGTAAATGCCACCGGTCAATTATATGCCTTCAATAACCACGATGTTTTGTGCAAATATGGGTTATACAGTGTAACCCACTTATCTACAACCTGGCTTTGAAACCCGTTAAACAATTTTCTAGTCAAGTCCTTGGTAAACCATTTCGGATATATGCAATTAAAACCGTTGGCAATTTTGACTTGCACTTAAGCGTGTTACAGTGTATAAACACTCGGGCTGCGATGATACACTCAAAGAGGCTTCAGCAAATTAATCGCTGACAATGAAGCATTTTCTTGTTTACTCCGGCTACCGTTCGTTTCATCGTCGAATCATGACATTCAAATTTCATTTCGAATCACAAATTAAAGAGTGTTTGTGTAGCGTTTTATTGACAGCGTTTCGATATTATAGGGTTTTAATGGAGTTTCAGTTGCTCTATTTTGATAATCAAACGGTAATCGAGGTGAAAAAGAACATGCTTCGAATCATGATTCATCATTGATTCATTAATCATTGGTTCGACGATTTCAGATTTTCTCAACATATTGAACGATACGCATGATAATTTACGGCAACATTGAAGGATACTGGTTTCATAATCACTGATTTCTACTTTATAAATCAAATATGTAACACTTTCTTCATGCGACATTGGCTAATTAAACACTTGGGTTGCTGCGAGGCATTCAAAAGGTTCCAGAAAATGTTTATTATATTTATATAATAGTGAATTGGCATTTGAAATGTCAAATTAATGTTATTATAAGCCATTGATGTATACTATACAAAAATGAACACACTATCTGATTTATTCATGCCATTTGTAAATCGCAAATGGAACGATAAGTGGAAATTTGTTGGTTTTACCAAATCTTCGATCTCCTTCGATCTGAGAACTTAATTAAGTCCTTTGACAGGTCCTACGCTATATCTTCAGAGCTGATTAGTTGATATGATAAAGTTATCTCTCCAGCCATTCAAATTATTGAATTCAGACTTCATATATATAGTAAATAGTTTGCCATTGTAAAGATAGACGAATGTTAAACATTTAGAAATCTCATTGGCCCCCACTTCGGTAGCATAAATTTGACTTTGTTTGTAAAAAAATCAGAAAACTATTGCATACAATTATTCGCCTCAAGAAATTTCTTCCATTAGCTCATAAAGTGAAAATTTATTCTGCCATCATATAAAGCCACCTTCAATATGGCTTGACAATTTGGAGGGATTCTATTCATCGCAATAAAGTAGAGGTCTTACAAAAAAATGCATCCGCATTATCACTATCTAAAGCCTCTGGCACATTCTTTACTTCAGTTGAAATTTGTACAGTTCAATTATGATCTTTGAGGATCTCTATACAAATGTAACTGTTCTTTTTTATTTACGATTCGCTTCACTACCTTCGGAATAATTAATATGTCGTGTGAATAACATCTCGACAACAAAACTTATCAAAAATATTTGTGCTTAAAAAAGTTACAAACCTTTCACATAGAAAAACGAATTCGTTTCACATGCCAATGGTACAGTGCATAAAATTCGAAAATTTTATCCTCCAACAAGCCTCATTTAATCACAGCCCCCATTTCAGCACGGCGCTCCAGTGAGGCCTAATGAAACTGAGGGTTAAAAAATGTGCTATAAACCAAACATATCAGAAAAATAGTCAACAGTCAGCATAATAAAAAACAATGTTGCTACTTCTTCGTTGATGTCGAATCATATGCATTTTGTTTTAAGATAAATGACGTATAAAGAAAATATAAAAATGTATTTCATATTATACAATTATTGTTATACTATATATATATATATATAAACATGTCATCTCTGTGTTGTTAGTAAACATCATCATCATAATAAATTCTATATAATCTAGGTATGATACAAATAATAATTTATAATATTTATCTATATATTTACAATTGATGAACACATATTTCATGATCAAACCCCATTGTAGGAAAGATATGATACTAAAATTCAAATTGATAGGAATGAAAAAATTAATCATTAAATTTTCTTCTTTTGTTATAAAGTTGGGTAACATTTGATTGTTGATGTTATTTTCTCTCTATAAGTAAAACATAAAAACATATTGATTAATTAACTCATAAGATAACGAAATGTATACAGTCTCCTGTTGGGCACCAGATTCCTATCGTCCCGATTGATAAACCCGATTGACTTAATTCAACACCCGGGGAAAAAGATGTAAAATAAAAATATTGAAGTCTAACCAAAACTATCAAGTTTTCCGACATTGATTTCCATATTTGGAAAGAATCACTTTTAAACCAATTTGTGAAGTCTATTTAGTCACCGTGAAACAAGTTTTCTTTGTTGTTTCTAATAAAATTTAGAATGCTTCAGAGCTGCAAATTTCAAATTAGAAATGGCAGAAAGCTTCGACATTCGGAGAAGGTTACAATTTCCAACGATAACAGAATTTAGCAGGCTTAAAATATGTATATTCGCAGTATTTACTTTCTTAAAGCCTTATTGCTCGGGTCCAGGCCTAAAAGATTAAAATAGGCTCAAGTGTCCCATCTCTTGTAAATAGATGGCCCTGGCTCTGACATCTCAGCTAATCCTCCTATTGTCTCATACATGATACGAAGGTAGATTATGGCTATACAAGTTGGCGCTTACCAAGAACCATTTTCCAGGCTAAAATTAATAACCTGAAGCACTGGAAGGCAAACCTATCCGAGTTTATTGAAAAAACACAACGCCGCTCTCATTTCAGTGTGGGGTCATATTGACTCGGCACAGTGGTTGAAAAATATCATTAGCAAACGTGTAGTGTAATCGAGAGGCTTAACCGGTATGAAAATTAAAAGTTGCTCTGCTCCTCGGGACCCACCTCGGGATCACAGTTCCCAGCCAATGTCTACAGGAAAGTACTAATGTTCCTATCATTACCTGACAAGAGAGTATTTATCTTTTTCGAATTCAGTTTCAGGTGCTTCACATTCATACGAAGCTTTGTAAAGTTCTATAAGTGAAAATGAAAGTATTACAATTATGTAGGTTGAGCATAAATTATGTAAGTTAAGTATATCAAATATACAAAATTTATCAAATTATCATAACCCCAAATTAATTAATATTTGAAACCTGATTATCATTTCTGATGAAGCCAGGCATTGCACAAAGACAAAGCAGAATTCAATCAAGCTGAAAGGTCCCACCAGAGACTTATGTAAAAGTCAATTAACAACATAGATTACTCCAGGTCAGGGTCCGACAAAAGGATAAGCCTTATCTGAAATCCAAGAGGCATTTCAACATTTTCTTCTGAATTTTTGTTGTTGAAGTTTGACCACAAAATCATAAAATAACAATTTTCTTCTGAATGTTCTAGCCTTCCGAAATCTAGGATTTTATGATTTATATTTTTGTCGGACCCTACTCCACGTACAAGCTAACAATTATAAAATGAACAGAGCATGTAGTCCGAGTGTCAAATTAACTACAATTTACCAGGAATGTATAATTGTATAGAAATCGACGAATTGTACCAAGAAAGCAAATTACAAAAACATTTGCTTCTTGAATAGAAATTAACATGGTACGTATCAATCAATGTCAATCACTGTCAATCAATGTCAATCAAAATTTGTCAATAATTATCCATCGAAAATGGTGAATGATCAAACAACCATTCAGCATGCAGATCATGGAACAGTACATTATAGTCTGCTAAAAAGTGAGTTTCCATCGTCATGGTTTGAAATGCTAGCATTTAATTCAAATTGAATGTAGATATTTGTGTATTCGTGGTTGAAGGGTTTGAAAATCACCATTCTAGGATTTGATAACACATTTCTAGTATTTGAAAACCCTTTTCCAAGCTTTTAAAACACTTTTCTTCTTCTACTCAATTGAAAAGCAGTTTTTGTTTTTGTTGTTGCATGAGCCACGTAAGTTGAGAGTTTGAAGGTTTTTGGAAGGAAGGATGTAAGTCAATAATGCTAATTTGAATCATAAAAATCTGCCAGAAAAATAAAATCCAGAGGTACGTTTTGAAAAGTCAAAGGTTTGCAAATTGCAAAATTAAAACTTTTAATACATTGTTCTTGTTCATAATTTTTACATTGATTCCACATATGCAAGTTTGAACAGGATTGGATAATTGTAGCCTTGAATCTAAAAAAATGTTACTAAATCCAGTCCAATGTCTATTGCATTGACTTTAGATGGTTATTGATGAATTAATTGATTAAAAACCGTAGAGATAATCAAGTTGACATGCTACAAAAGGTTAACTGGTGCATCAATTACAAACCAAACGATTGACTGTCATCTTTTTGTGATTGACATTAATAATATTTCCAACTTAAATAATTTCTTCAAGAAAATTTACCAACAATATTATAATCCACTTACCATCTTCACTGAATATTGGTGTTCGGACAAGATATGCAAGGATTGCTCGTCGTCGATCAAAGTTACACTGATGGATAAGAAGATAAATATTAAAATAAATATGATAACATCAATGCCTTATCATAGCTTATCTTAATATGTTTGTCAACGAGATCTGTCTGGGATTTGCCATAAAACAACACCCTGCAGCAAAGTTAAAGTAAGCAAACAGTGCTTCGAGTCCGTTTTGTTTAAATGCAGACAAAAGGTGCATTTAAAAACAGGAGTAGGAGCTAAATTTAGTATTCAGGTGTACCATAAGAATGCACTATACATATCTCGATACAAGTGAACACTGAGCAAAATAAAGTCAAACCTGTTATAGTGGTCACCTCTATAGAGCGGTCACCTGTTTACAGTGGTCACTCTTGCAATGTCTGAAACAGTACTTTCTATTGAATCGAACCTGTATATCGGTTTCACTGTACTTTAGAGGGGATTTCCAACATAAATCAACTAAACAAAAAATTTGAAATTTTAGAAACGTTTCCAATATAGCCAGTGCATGCGGTTGTATAAATGTGACGTTTTTGTGACACCAGTCAAATTAAATCAATTAACTATATAATAGATTGATAAATATTTCAATCTACCTTGACTTGCTTCCAAGAAATAATCTCAGTGATTTGCTTTGCAAGTTGCCAGAATTTCTATAACAAAAATTTGAAAAAAAATTGACAAACGAGAAAATACATAATTGTTTTATCAAACAGGAAAAAAAACAGAAAATTCAAAATTCAAAAGGATGAGCAGAATCAATTCTTCATACCTCAAAATTAATATGACCACTTGGTAATCTGAAAAATGAAGCAAATGGGTTTGTTAGAATTATTGCATTCAAATCTGTTTTAAGGTTATTATGTCTTGAACGACCACCCATTCCAAAATCCTTTACCCAAAATGTGTCAGGCTACTTATACTTAGACTACTTAACCTCTAATATACATAACAGAGCCATCTACTTCAAGAGTTTGAAACACTGATCTATATAAAATACTGCATAGAGCATTCTAACAGACTAAAGTGAAGCTTCCATGGCGACCGTTTTCAGTAGGCACAAAATGCTCAATTAGGTCGAAATTTTCGAATTGCTGTCGACGCTTGTAATTAAACAGACGCCATTTTGTTTGCGTAAGCACAAAAGGTAATATGTTGTGGCTTCAAAATAATTGATTTGATTCTTAATTGAATGCTCAATCCAGTCTTTTAGAAGATCAGTAGTTGGAAAATTCAGCTTTTTGGGCTAAAAATCACCATTTTGGATTAATTGAACACAAGGTTATGCTTTAGAACAAAAAGGTTTTCGAATTCATATTCCTGATATCATTTTTCCGCGCTTGGAAGCCGAGAGCGGCACATGAAAGAGTGTGCCAACTCTTATGAACAGATGGCTCTAGGTTACGTAGCTTATCAGACATAGTTGGACATTGCCAGTTTCATTTTCAAATAAATATTTTCTTAAGTTGAATTGATATTTTCACATAGTACAGCAAGTATGTAAAAAGCATTTGTTGTTTTCTACAGTAATCGTTCATTTTTGTATATTTAATCTATGAAAACATGCAGCAGTAGTCAAACATACTTGTTAATAACTCCTTCATTGAGAAAATAAATGTCTTTTACGAGAAGTGTAAAGAATGGAATAACATGATCCTAAAATCAAAATACAAGAAGAGTTAATAATAGAGTGACAAGGTCTAACAAACAAATTCGCAAATATGAAAGTGAAGAGTAGGCCTACTACCTTCATCGACAGGTCTGACAAAAGGTTCAGCCTTCTGGAATCCTAGAGGCATTTCAACATTTGCTTCTGGATTTTTTATTGTTGAAGTTTGACCAATAAATCATAAAAAAATCAATTTTCGTCTAAATTTGCTCTACGATTCCGGAATCTAGAATTCCTAATTTTGTCGGACCCTGTTCACCAATCATCACGTAACCAAGCCCAATTATACATTAAGGTGAGTAAAAAGGAGCAAAACCATAGGGCCCCTCGATTCAGTATTTAATGCAGTTGTGCCTATTATCTCATGCCATCAGAATTGTGTTTAAATGGGTTTTAAACCTTATCTGGCTATACGAGAAGTTATAGATAAATTGTTATATGTTAAATCTTACCCTTCGTTTAGAGTCAGCCATTGCCTCTTTGAGAGACGAACGATATGTACCAAAATTTGATTCTGGATTCATTTGATGCTCCAATAGTTCATACCGTGCTGTTTTAACTTTTGACCACTGTGAATAATCAATGATTAAAATGAGATTCTAGGCATATAAATAATTTTGAGTTCAGACATTCTCAGTGTTTGTACAATACTGCATGTATTTATCATTGTGCAGGCATACAATTATAACTCATAAGCCAACTTTGATCATTTTAGAAAATGTCTACATGAAATTTTTATGAGCTCATTAATGAGACCAAATGTTTATAAAATTTCACGAACAATTCATGAACAGTTTATAAAATGTACATAAAACTTGGGCAATTTCTCATTAATACTCTCATTAAAAGTTGGACACAATTCCACGTTCATGAACTGTTCATGAACTTGTGACATTTTTTGCAAGGACTATATAGCACTTGACACTAGAACTAATTATATTCTTCTTCTTACCGTCTTTTTTAATCTTGTAATGCAGTTCATGTTTAATCCAGCTAAAATGAATTAATAAACAAAAAAATATTGCGTTAGTATGTGGTCCCGGCAATTTTTCAAATGAGAATTAAGATCAAATTATTCACAAGCTTGATTGAGTGGATTTTGTAGCAGCAGATAGAAAAGTTTGCTAATTCTTAATAACTGATTCCTGGTTATTGGTTATCATCGGTACTACGCAGAGAACTAGTCATTGATATTGCCATAACAGCTAGGTCAAGATGATTTAGAAAAGTAGGGAACAAGAGCAGTAAAACATAAGAAATTTTTGAATGCTGTTCTAGTGATTTGATTGGCTAACTACCATGTAGCCTGCGTACCAGCCCCAAGGTTTTTTCTGAAACCATAGGGTCTGTGAACTAAAACGCCGCTTTCTGTCCAATGAAGATCACACCTATGGTTAATTATTCGCGTCTACGATATACGGCAGGGATTGAAAAACAAATGACTTCCCATAACCTGTGTTGGCACTAAAGAATATATCCTTTCCTTTAATAAAGGCTTTGATCGCCTGTTCCAAACGCATTTCTTCGATAAAAAATAGAGAACAGACATAATCACAACCTTTGAAAACAAATCTTCATCAAAACACGCCGTAGTCAGTTGAGCAGCCGCCATGATGAAATGAATGATTAATAAGAAACGCATAAATTATATTTCAATTTCTTGAGAACTTGCTGGGCTGAAAATCACACATTAGTTCACAGACCCTATGGTTTCAGAAAAAACCTTGGGGCTGGTACGCAGGCTAACTCCCATGTATCATGTCAAAAAATTTGGACATCATGCTAGAGGTAAAACATTCAAAATTTCTAAATAATTGTAAATATTGAATTATATTAGTATCATTGATATACATTTCTTTGAATTCTGTTCTTTGATTATGTTGTTTGGTATTGTGGCTATTTCAAGGCAAAACCTATTTCAAGGCAAGTCGTACAAAAGCGGTAAGGTAACCAAAATCTTAATGTTTGGAAGAATCGAAAGTGGTTCGAAAGTATTACTCTGGATCTGTGATTTGAAGTAAGACAAGATATGACATCTGTTTAAAAATAGTAAAAACATGTTTGATGTAAAAAAAGCTTACTGCACGGCAGCCTTGTGTTTAGGACATCTGATACCATCATTTGGGATGTTGAGAGACAGTCGGAAACTGCAGTAACCCTTTAATGTCATATGGAGTGATTGGTAAGTACTTGAATCATATCCCATATCAATTCAATCACCCTAAATATCAATATTCACCTATTATACTCATCATTGAGTTGAAGTTTCCAAGAGCAAGACACTGCCTTGCTGTTTCAATAAAGAAATCAATAACATCACCTCGTTCTTTCCTTCCAGATGCCTACAAATATACAACATCCATGGACTGTATTAGAAAAACTTGATCAACCAATGTAATGGAGGATTTGGAACAAAATTCCAAAATACAACAAAATAAGTATGCAATCTGATTGGTTCTTCTAGAGCTGCGCGCCCCTTAAATTATAACCACAGTTCAAAGGCCTGTTATAGAAATCAGATTTGAACATTATCTTCACAGCTTTGTGAATTTGGAAAACAAGCAAACTGATATACAGTATTTCATTGTTTGGTTATTTATAAAATAATGGCTGTCTGGTTGGTTCACAATTATTTGATACTCATCAAAGAGCAACAGCCAGTCTGAAATGTTAGAAATTGCTCGCCTTCTGGGACTGAGAGTCCTGGAATTTTCTGGCTCGCAATTCCCCCATTTTATTAAACATTGACATTCTATCAGTGAGCTTTCTTCTGAATCATTCAATGGTTGTAACGATTTGATGTTCAGATAAGGTCAAGGTTGAGTGACCTTTGGGGAACCACAGAATATTAGACCCGGAGCCCAGTTGCCTGGCTGTTCAAGTTAATCTCCCTTTTGATCACCAACAGTCATCATATACAACAATCAATGTGTTGATAAATCGCAACCCAGAATATCTCAATTTTAAGTACTCAATTGATTTTAGTCAAATTGAAAGTCACGTATCAATCTATATAGTTAGTAAAGCAGTCACAAAATCATTGTAGTTTGTCAATTGGGCTATCAACTGTAATTTCCACAATAGTGATAATATATACATAATTCACCATACATTGTAAACATTTTAGATTCAGATTCCACTTACCATGCACACTTCAGTTGCCACTAAGTAGCTCAGACGATTAAACCATTCAACGTAAACTTCAAGGTTTGATGTTCGTTTGACTTCACCACTACAATCCTATAGTGGATTACAATAATAATAAAGAAATTAACAATGAACATGGTGTCTTGTGTTGAATTTAACACAGGAATATTAATAGTGTTTTATAAATTTAACGTTTTTATATCAATTAATAATTCTACATAATAGGCCTACACAACAAATTATAGATTAATCTCGGCATGTCTGATTGTAGGCTACATATGCTTTCTATATACGAATAATTCTTATTCGGGGACCTGCAACAAGTCCAAAAAAAGCGTGGATTATCTAGATTGTGGAAGGCTAGAGCAAGTTCATAAGAAAATTGCCAATTTCTTGATTTGTAGGTTAAACATCAACAAAAAATCCAAAAGAAAAAGTTGGAAATGTATAGGATTCCGGATGACACTGCCCGAAATGAATAAAAACTATAGCGGCGCAAATCATTAATCGCTAAGAAGAGATGAGATGTGTTTTGCAGTTCCCAGCTTAGGAAGACGCAGGCTTACAAATTTTGAAAATACATGATAGAGGAACTTTCTCGTGTCAGCATGCACCCTAATGAAAAATGTAGAGTAATCAATGTGTAATAATATAAGTTGAGCTACCTTGCTACTATTTTTATCAGAGACAAAGGTTTGAACAAATTCTTCAGGGCCAATGTTTATAAGTCTTTCCTACGATAAATCCAACAACAAATGATATTAACAACAAATTCTTTATCAAATTCTGTATTGGTCAAATCCTGTGCAGCAATCAACATGATATCATGTACAGTACTTACAACTTCTACTAATGTTAACTGCCTGGCAAGTTCTAATGGACTTTTCACAACAGTAAAAATACCCTGAAGAAAAATGATCCAATAAAAAATTATAATTTATAGTAAATTAGATGAGAAATTTAAATAAATAGACAAACAATGTTCAAGTTTTACAGCACATTTTTATGTGTCTAATTAGCATAGATTGTATACTTACATCTGGAAATTGTACGATATCCCTTTTAGTAGATATTGCAAGCATATCATCCACCCTTGATAAGACTTTTTCGTATTTTTCTAATGAAGATAACTGAAAAAAAGATAAGAATTATGTTAAATGGAAAATTAAACTTGATATCACTGGATAAGCTACCTTTACTGAAAAATTGTCAAGAATTAAGCAACTCTAAGAAAATTGCAGCCAAAGTGTATATATTGCCTTTTGGGACAGAACGAGTTTGGATAGGGTTTACTGTAATTCAATAGAAGTCTTTGGATAAAACGCTCATGAAGGTATGAAGGTGCTAATTTTATTCAATTCCGTTGTGATACTCGCCAAACAAATCAAACATAGCTTGAGTATGTGAGACAAAACACATTATATTGTCTTACCTTTTGCATCAGAGGTTGTGTGAGCATTCCAACCGCTTTTCGAAGATCCTATTGGATCAAACAAAATAAAATAAAAATATCAAACATGGAATTGAAGAAATGAGCTGAAATATAAGCAAAATAAAAACATTTAATCGCTTGCGTAAATAGGCCTACAATTGTAATGTAAACTATCTATATAATTACACTGATACATTGTAACCTAAGTCAAATCCTAAACAATTTCTACTGCATTTTTCCAAATTTGCACTTATTCAAAATCATTCAACAAGGACTTGACCAAAATATATTTCACAGGGTTTTAAAGCCAGGTTGCAGGTCAATGGGAACATTTCTTATCCATATTGCACTTAAAGGCATAAAAATTAAGAAGCGATATTTCGCTGGGTCTTAAAAGTTATGCACTGATTTGCAACACTATTTGCGGCATGAGAAATGGCATTCACTTTTCAACTTTGAGCCTGCAAGGCTCGATGGTCAATTATATGCCTTGACACTGTATTACAGATAGCAAATATGTCTCAATTATCTTACCGGATGCAGAGTAGCTGCATATTGAGTGACATCTCTTAGTAACTTCATCATTTTTTCATCACGATAATCATATGGGAAAAAATCAGTCCATTCCCTGTCAAAACAATAACAATGTAACAAGGTTAAAAGTAAACAATTTGGTTGGCATAAGAAATCAACAGATCAATTTATGGTTAAGCAACTTTTACAAACTTGTAATTTGTAATTATAAACACTAATGTAATTTTCTAATGCACATCTCAAATAAGGTAGAGACTTATTTATAATACTAATATTGACGGTTTATTTAGGACTTCCAATTTGCCTTTAAGTAAAAATAAAATAAAATAAAATAAATAAAATAAAATAAAATAAAATAAAATAAAATAAAATAAAATAAAATAAAATAAAATAAAATAAAATAAAATAAAATAAAATAAAATAAAATAAAATAAAATAAAATAAAATAAAATAAAATAAAATAAAATAAAATAAAATAAAATAAAATAAAATAAAATAAAATAAAATAAAAAAAAATAAAAAAAAATAAAAAAAAATAAAAGAAATAAAAAAATAAAATAAAATAAAATAAAATAAAATAAATAAAATATAAAATTTCAAGGCAATGGATGATCTTTCTCTATCAAATGTTTCATGTCTGCTCGCTTGTTATATGTTAGGCCTAACTAGCCTAGGCCCTAGTCTTAGCTCATTCTGTGAAAAAATGTATTATGAATGTTTCTAGACTTAAATCTTAAGATTTGTCAAACTATCTATAATTAACTCGTAAACAAATCACATTTTCTGTAAGTACAGTACAAATTAAATTCTGTTATTATAAACCTCTGCGAAAAACAGTTAAATGGTTCACTCATGTTGAATGACTCTTTGTTCATGAATTTTTCATGATTATTCATGTTGTATGAACATTGATCAGTTCATGAATTGTGATGAAAATTGGACGTTCATGAACTCATGTACTGTTTTTCCCAGTGGCAGCATTAAAATAATCATTCAGTCATTCTTACGTAAGCAGTTGGACCATTCCTTTTGCGATAGCAAGCTCCTGAAGGATGAAAATGTAAATAAATGTGATTAAATATTTTAGTGATCAATACACATGAATTTACCAAATATAATGTCATAATTTATCATGTTGATGGAGAATGACCTCACCTGGGCAGGATTTGCTTTAATGTTAGCCAAAACAGTCTACAATCAACAAAATAATACAATTATTATATCTATTAGATATTGTTTATTAATACAGTACAAATTACAGTTAAACATGTATATCACAATCAACTTATTACCAATCACCTTTAATATCTACTCAGGTAAGGTATAAAACTCTAAAATAACTGGTCTTTTACATATATATTGGTAAATCTACACTGAGGCTGTTAATTGACCAATCTTTTTTATTTTCGTAGGTCAAAACTAATATGATAGCGTGGGCAGTTTCATGTTTCTGAACTTTTGCTGATCAATTGTTTCATGAACTATGAACAAATTGTTCATAAATTGTTCATAAATGCGTATTCTTACCAGAGTAACACTGGAGTAACATTTTTTTTAGTTGTTTTTAAATTTATCATTTCATCACAAACCGGGTAAGCTAGTAGCTTTTTTTCGACGGGCAGGGTGGTTGGTTAGATAAGTTTGGTTAGTTTGGTTAGTGTAGGCCTATTTGGAGCATACATGTGTGAGTTTAATGGCCGGACGCCCTTCCTGACCAAGATCCTGTGGGCCGACTTCCAACACTCCAACCAATAGTGCTTCTGCCAGGGATTGATCCCAAGATCTTACGGGTCGAGGTCCAACACCCTAACCACTACCCTACATTTAAGGTCTCCCTACAACATACATTGCTTACCTGAGTTACACGGTCGAGTAGTTTACTAGGTAAAATGTATAATCTGGAACACAGCAGAAATGAAAAAAGAAATGTCCTCTGAAATAAACAACAGAAAATAATTGACTCTCGATTACAAAGCTTAACTTTGAGTACTTATTAACAATAAATTAATTTGCATCACGTGTGTAGACATACAGAAAAACCATAAATATCTCTCATGCTGCTTAACCTACAGACACACTTGCTATATGCATTGTGAAGTCACCTCTGTGTGACTACTTTAGTAACATAAAAAAATTCAATCAACTTTTAAATCAACCGTAGGCAGACATATTGATAACTTATAACTTATTTAGATGTTCTAGAAAAAATGTCATACTCAGTGTCATAATTATAAATAAACATTAAGCCCAATGTGAATTCTCAAATATAAGTAAAATCAGTATGTTTGTCGTCCAAACTCCGAAGTCATTTATGAGGAAAATGTGAGAAATCAAGAGCCTTCTCATCAACTTCTTTCAGCATTTTCGAGTGTTTTACTATATAGTGAAAGTGTTAGATACTATAGATAGTCTATCTATAGCTGAACTGCTTACCTCTGGGTAGTAACATTCACTTGGAATTAATTTCCTTATCAAAGCATCGGCAGTACCAGAGACAAGATGACCATTTTTATAATTAAGCTCCTAAAATGAGACAGACACACAAATTTATAACATTTAGGTTCGTTATCATAGTTTGATTGTGCTATGAATCTTGGATATACTGAAGCACACTGAACCTAGACTAAAAACAAACTGCAAATGAGATTGGACACTCAAAGCATACTGAAATTCACCAAACACCAAATTTGAAAGCTACTGAAAAAGGCCCAGTTCATGAATCAGTAGCCTATCCACTAAGTTTTCAGTATGTTTTCAAAATATTTTCAGATTTTCAAAATTCGTACAGTATTGTAGCTAGCCTACGTCACAGACCCAATTCAATTTACGTTAGAAAACGTAACCAATATTATGTCTTTGTAAATATGGGCTATTGTTAGAACTGACCAGTCATATGATTTATTATTCAGGGATCTCTCGATAGGAAGTAAGGCTAACTTGCTTTGTTATTCTGTGATTCAGTGGTAGTCCCCTTGAACCGTGGGGTGCGATTTTACTCACAAATCCCGCTCAATTCATACAAATGTGAATGTGAGGATGAGTTATTTACATCCAGGCATGTGGCGGGACAGAAAATGAGAGTGTCGTGCAGGCTGTCACAAAGTGTAGGATCCTAGGGATCTGGTTCCCAGAAGGCTAGCACAAATTCAGAGGGTTTTCAATTATTAACATTATTTTGTTATTCAAAGTTATGATTTTTTGATTTCATGATTACAATGTTGTGAAATTCATGTTTCATGTAAACATGCTTTAAGATGGACAAATTTCAGAAATTTTTGTAACATTTCTTAAGAATTATGAAGCTCAATTGCTGTTTCTCGGGTAACTTTCAATATGTTAAAGTGGTTCCCGGAAGACTTGAATTGAATTGGGTTTGTAACGCATGTAGGATTGCAGGGTCCGACAAAAGTGGGGATTTAGACAGTCTAGAGAATACTCAAAAGAAAATTGATAGTATTATGATTTATAGACCAAACCTCAATAAAAATATCAGAAGAAAATATTGAAAATGTTCAAGATTCTGGAAGTCTAAACCTTTTGTCAGACACTGCATGCAGGCTAAGTATAATCATGTTTGATGTGATAACTATTTTCTATTATCTTGACTTACCTTGTGTAGCTCAATCCCCTCAACATTTCCATTTCGAAGTAATGTTCCAGGATCTCGTGCAATAAATAATGCTGCTAAGCTCTCTTCATTACCATTGCCATCAGTCTGAAATCAAATACCATAAAAAAGAGTGAAGATCTAGCCGAAAAATATGATAATATCCTTCTTTCCTTTCTAAGAGGCCAGCCTATTTACGCACCATTATTGTTAATCATTAAGAACTAGGCCTACTTATACTGTATTACATGTACTATGAACTGATATCAGATCTGTGTTTTCAAAATATCCTACGTACTCAAGCCAGTAAAAGGGCAAGTTAGCAATCATATCCAATCAATCTTGAGTAGCTTTATCTCCTGCAAAGTTTTTCCAAGCTAATATATATGATAGTCTGATTCACAGTAGGCTATTAGAGTTTAGGTCCAAATTATTAGGAAGTTTCAAAAATGAAATATGCCAGGCCTACTCATGCTTATAGGTCTACCGTAATTCAACCACATTAGACCCTATTCGATCAGAACAAAACAAGTAGCATAAAAACCAAGCTTTCAATGACAGGGAGCTAAATATTAGATAACCAATATATTAATTGTATTGTACGGTAGTAGGCCAAGTATTCGAGGTCCTAATTTTGTTAATTTAACAGATAAGTTATTAGTTATCACTACGAGGTTATACACAAGAGGCTATTTCTCACATCAGTAACAAAATTACACACAAGTCTGAAGGGCTATACAAAATATATGTGTGCCTGCGACCAAATGTTACATTTTGATTGGTGGAAAATGTAAGGCTACTAACTTATGATTTAAGGACTTTTGTTTTAATTAATAATAGTGAGAATAGGCCTAACATTGGTTGAAACATGCTTAGAACTCATAACATTTAGATAAAGAAAAAGTCTGCAATAGTCACTCCAAAAGTAGAAATTTGTGCAATCTTGACGGTTGTGCTTGCAATAATTAAATATTAAATTACCAAAATATGGCTGCGACCAGCGGTCCCTATTTTATTGAGCCCTGCAAGTCTGTGAAATAGGAATCCCATAAATCAAATTAGCACATATCATGACTACAAAATAGCCTAATGTCATCTCACCTTATCATCTCTTGGGGATGAACCATTCCCATTTAAAGAATTGAAAAGTGATGGCTGTAACATATATAAATAAATGAATTGCATTTATTTCTTATTGTAGCTTCTCTTGCCTAGAATGGCTTACATATCAATCATTATAAACTGTATCTACAATAATGATGAAAAAAGAACCATCAATAATCTATGCCAAATTCATTTTGAGGTAGCCTATTATTGTATTTAATCAAAAGTTAGATAGAAAATAGTATTGCAAAGTAAATAGGCCCATAAGCAGCCATCTTGAAAAATTCATCAATCAATTTCCTGATAAAGTCTGTCTGTAGGCCTAATGCTGATTGGTTTAAACTGTCAAAGGCATGGGCCAATCTTTGTTCAGGATCAAGCAGCAAATTAATTGTAAGCTGAGTCTAGACATACTTATGAGGTGAATGTTTATCAAGCAGAATGAGCTGTTTCATGAATCCAAATGTTCCCTGGCAGCATTGACTGCCATTGTTTCACAAATTATAAATGTCCGTGACATAATTTTCAGAAATAAAGACCTATATATGAGGAGTGGTAGGATCCCATAGCTTCACTGTTATAGTGTTGGGCTATCTAGTACGTCAAAGTCAAAACTGTCAAATGCGGTAAGGTTCAAATTTTAGTAGGCCAGTTAATGCATTAAGCCTAATAAAGACTTTCCCGGATTATGAGTTTGCAACAGGTAACTAGGTCTACTGACACCAAATCAAGCCTCCTGAGTGTGGTTTCAAGCCTTGATGATCCTGAAATACATTTTCATGATATTTCGTTTGAACAACAATTCAATAAATATATTAGTTCAGGCCTATTTTGATCTAAGACTATTTTCAAGAATCAAGTGTGTAGGCCTAAGTTTTGAGCTTACCCGTGATTTCACAGCCTGTTTCAGACCCAATGCTGGTAAGCTTCTTGACGACTGAAAGACAAAGGAGAATTGAATGTAGGCCTAGAATTCTGAAAGTAGGGCCTACTGTCGATGCACCCATAATACACAAAATCAACTGAATTAGTAGAATGCAGTCGTGTATGCCAATGCTGATGCAAAATATGAACATTTACTTTGAAGCTATCAAGCTTGAAGAACAGTGGATGTCATTAGGAAACTTTACAGTTATGACACCAGTTTGGCTTATTTTCGAGGCAGAATTTATCAAACAGAGGCACTGCAGGTCAAATCTATCCAAGTCTACTGATTACACTATGTCGCTCTGATCTGGAGCCACATCCGAGCACTATTCATCCAATTTCCAAGCATGTAGTGTAATTGAGAGACCTAACCGGTATGAAAATTACTCTACTCGGCTAGCTAACCCGTATAGTGCAATTGGGACCTTAAATGTACAAACTGTACATTACAAAATTATGTGGGTGAGAAGATTTTTAATGCTTTTTTAAAGGGGCAAAATTGACCGGCGACCGCATAATTCAACCGTCTCACTTTGAAACTATTGTTATACGCAGGCCTAATTTGTTATAAATTCATGTCAACAATGAAAATTGTGTTTTAAACAATAGACAAGCACGTGATCCTAAGTGCGTAGCGCCTGTCGGTCATTTTTGCTCCTTTAAGCATTTTGCAAATATTATCTATAAATAGCCCCCTCGTCAGGAGGGTTAATCCCTTAACGGGGAAATCCTAGTGCAATCTTGAGTGAAATAAACTTTTCGAACAATTTCTTGATGATCAAGTCACATTTTATTGCTAAATTTGTAAAAGCACTATTAATGCTTGCTAAATGTTCTAATTAGTCAACATTAACGAGTCGTATATATTAAGCAATTACCGCGTCATTATGATCAGCGCGCACGCCGTCAACCCACATTTCCCAAGTCTGAGACGGAAAATTCGGTATTAAAACAGACGGTGCCAATGTTTAATTTCACACCTACGAGCAAGTGTTAATTACATTGAAAATAGAGCATCAGGAATGTGAAAGCTAAATGATAGTCGACTAGAAATAGCGTAAAGTAAAAATTTTGATTTAAATCACCGTTATATCTCGGTTTAACCGTTTATTATTATTGAATTTTTTACAAATTTAAGAGTTTTATAAACCTTTCCGAAAAGTAGATTAGCTCTTGATTAGTGTCTGAAATGACATTCTTGCTTTCGGAAAATTTGCTTATGTGCAAGAACAACAACGCTTTTTTGTACAATTGCGAAACTAGGTATATTCATTTATGGCTATGTCGATAAAAACTCTTTCAACCACAATTTTATAGAGAAAAACCGTTCAATAATTCAGATCATCGATTTCAATTATCAAAAACGAGTAATTTTGTAAAAATCTTCTATAAATCGGTGGTTTGACAAACCACATTACTTAGTTATTCATTGAGAGAAGATAGCCTATAGGTAAAAAAAAGATGAAAACCTAGAAGCATGATTGTTGACAATAAATTCCGCAGAGAAAAGTTTCCGTTCTTTCAAGATATGAACATTTCTTCATGAATTTCACCAACTTCAATATGAATTATATCCCTGTGCTGGAGTTATCATATTTCCTGGATGAATTCTTATTCATAAAATTAAAACCCATGAAAACCGCTCAAAATTTCATAATACCTCGTCGTTGTTGATCCTATTCGCTTGAATGGGCATAGGCCAGATAAAACCTTGAAAAATTGGCGTCAGTTTCGGCATGTGGCGCTTATTTAATGTCTTTCCTTTCTCTTGTTTGGTCGTATAATTTATATTTGGTAGCCATTCTCCAACAGATATACGATGCGTACCTCTAGGTAAACTACGAAATGTTTCCTCAACATGAAATGTGTTGGAATTCACACCATTAGCTGAGTTGATACTTTTAAAAGCCGTAATATTCCAGCGTGATCTTGAAGGTACAGATGACGTTCGTGATCTAGCAGATGTGCTGATGTCATTCATCGTCAAAACCGTTGAAAAATTGTAGGATTAAATGAAATTTGATACGCATTTGGGATCAACACAAAATAGAAGGTCGATCATGACCATAATTGATGATATGATAATACAGTGAAAAAGAACTCCATATTAATCACTGTTTCCAATACGATAAAATACTGTAAAATATAGGCCTACTACCAAGATTCTACACTAAAGTTTGAGAATCGACAAATTGGAAGATAGTCGATGGCTCATAGAAGTTTGTGTAGAAATATTAAAAGACAACAAACCAAAGTTCCCTATGTCATTTGCATGATAATACATGAAAACACCGGATTTCGATTATTTGTTCTTTTATCTATTAGTACAATCAGTTACATACGATTGTCTATTATACTATTGTCTCGATTTGATTGTTTCACACAGTCTTTTGTTATTTTCACTTGTTGGATGGCCTAGGGATGGAGACAGAAATCTTACTGTCAGAACGCAAGGATTTGTGATGTCATAAAAAGGATTATAATGGACTAAAATTTTAAAGAGGTTCATTATGAAAAGAATCAACGAGGGATAAGTTAAAACCAGAAAATGCAAGCACAATTCTCCAACAATCAATGGATTGATGTATAGCTAGTAGCTTTGGTTCCGTTACATATTGTTAGCTTATCATGTCTGTTATCGGATCGGCACATATGTGCCCAGTTATTTTTAAATTATTTCCCAAGTGATTTACATATGATCACATATGCCTTATACTATTAAGACCATGCCGATGTCCATATCGGGCAGTTCGGGGCCTTGTCAAGGGCTCGTGGATTGAAGCCGAACCATATGCTAGAAAAGTAGTTCATCTGTTCGACCCACCCAAAGGGGTACAGCTGTCCCCACATAAAGATGTTCATACCGCTATACAAAGCCAACAAAACGCAAGCCTACCATACGGAGCCACGGATATATGGATCATTGCACTTCCTTAAACTTAGTTCGTGCATTCGTGTAAAAGCTTACAATTTTTAAGCCCAATCCGTTAGACATTCCGCATGTTGAGTTGAGCTATTATATACGCACAATGCGTGTATTGTTATACTTTGAAACATTACAAAACAATAATTCAGGTGATAAGGTTTGAAGCCTGCCAGCTAATTTAGGTAAATTGAGCATGAATTGTATATGGCCGAGATGAACAAAATGTGTAATATTTATATTTATATAATGCTGGTCTTCGAGTGATATTTATTGCCGTATACTGTTGTATAAATTTCCAGACAGCACATTTAGCTTGCAATTGAAACTTCTCTGGCAATTTCCAGGTATAATCTTTATGTTTTTATTTAATCAGTTTTAACCTCAATTATTACCTGCCTTACTGTGATATGCTGAGATCATTTAACTACCATGACAGTATATTCTGGGTGTATGGGGTGCAACAGCCCTCCATAAATATTTTGAGGAAAATTTCGAGCTAGCCTATATATGTGCTGAAGTGTCCAGTTGAGCATATACCACTTACATTCTTCGGGCAAACTTAGAACCCCTCCCTAGTCAAGAGCAGGTAGTTAACGGGTCGTGCATGTGTAAATACTTACGAAGAACTTGCAACCGTAATAGCATATAAATTATTCTGGATGTATACTCTTTGGGGTATAATCAGGGTCCGACAAAAGGTTCAGCCTTCTGGGATTCTAGAGGCATATCAACATTTTCTTCTGATTTTTTTTGTTGATGTTTGACCGATAAATAATTTAAAATATCAATTTTCTTCTGAATTTGCTCTAACCTTCTGGAATCTAGGATTGAAGGATTCCTACTTTTGTCAGACCCTGGGTATAATTACATTATTAATGACCCAAGGTAATTAAGTCTGAAATGACTTAAATATATACTATAACTAATGACATATTAATAATTGCAGTAGGCCTAGTAAATAACCTTGAATTTTGATGCTTGAACTTGAACGACAACCAACATAATTATGGCCAGATAAATTATCTCCACGTACTATTGTCAATTTGTTAATTGAAATTCATGTGTTCTCCGAATGTAAAATTTATAATTGAGTCAATAGAAGCTCAGATTATATAATATTAAAAATCGTTTGCCTATAGGCAGTTAATATAAGATATGTCAGTTCTTACTATAATGAAATTGAACTTTTTTCAGAGAGATATCTCCGGGTTTGGCATACTGGCATGTGGTATTTGATGTCAAATTGTAAAGGCCAGACCACGTTCGTAAGGAAACAAAAGATTTTATTGCCAAGCATTTCTTGAAAATAATATATACAGACATAATGGCGGCAGTATTGTTCATTTAGTTAGGTGTGCTATTTCTAATTCCATTGATTGAAAATATCTACCGGTATTGCGTATTGTCTGTTATCATTAGCTTAAATTGATTGAGCAATTATTATGAATCATACAGTACGGTATTATCAGTTCATATTTGATTGAAATCTACTATAGAATTTTGAAAATGAAGATTAATCTAATATGGTATATAAATAATTATGATGTTTAGAAACCCCGGGTAGAAAGCAATTTATCTCAGCATGTTTTTTCTTTATAGTAATCATTCAATAAATTTATTTCAATAGAAGATATGTATTTTCCATATTTGACCTCCTCGAAAGGGATCTTGTCTTGATTAGATAGATGTATGTCTTTGTATGGAAATTTCAAATAACTCCTGCGACGTGGCACTGAAGCCTTTCGAATCAGTAATACTCTAGCTGTGGCGAGGCATAAAGCTTCCCATTTTTACTGATAGCCTGCCTACATGTGTAACAACTAATAGTTATTTCCTTGCAGACCGGATCAGTCTGCCGGTTGGCGCAATTGCGTGACATTATTATTCATGTTTAATAGAAAGAAAATGCTGTATTTAAAGGAGCAAAAATGACCGGCAGGCGCTACGCACTTCGGATCACGTGCATGTTTATTGTTCATAACACAATGTACATTGTTGACATGAATTTATAACAGATTAGGCCTGCATAGAACAATAGTTTCAAAGCGAGACGGTTGAATTACGCTAAGCATAAATTCAACTTGTGCTCGTAGCGGTCGCCGGTCAATCTTGCCCCTTTAAGCATTCAATCAAATCATTTGAACATTCTGTAAATTTAGACAAATAACCCCAAATCTTATACAGTCATGTTATAAAAGAAACTTGACTTTCCCTTGCGTAAATTTCAAATGTTCTACACGTCAGATTGCGCTTATTCAATCCGATCAACGTGAATATATTTTTATAGAAATGCGGACCGCGTCAAAAAGAAATAACCATATCGCTTGTAAACATTCCTTCATTCACTCATAATTGCACTCTTATACGTCACACAACAAACAAACATTCCAATTATTCATAACAATTAAATATTACCATGGTATTGCATATATATCTTTATTGTTTTAAAATAAACTTCAATCATTGCTTTGTTTTCAGATTACGCATATAATATACCTCATAGAACACCATATTTGGATTGAGATCTAGTTTAACAAGCAATTGTAAGTATCTTCTGCCTCCGCATAGAGCAATTGCAGTAAATGAAAATAGACTATTTAGCTTTCCCTTTTTGCCGTTGTTTCGAATAAACCTTTTCATAGATGGTCAAATGAATGAATTTAATAAACAATGATTTCAAATCAAATTCATTCACTGCTTTTGCACCAAATTTTGAGTTCTACTCATCGGAGGGCTAATTCCACACTTTTGCCACACGGGATGTCCAAATATCAAAAGATACCTTCTTCAAAATTCAGAATTAAGTTTTAGGGTTTTTTATTTATTTTTTTATTGCTTAAATTTTTTATGTCATTGTTTTAGAGCAATAATTCCTTTTTAAAATATATTTTGGGTATTTTTTTCATGATCTGCAAACTATTTACGGTCCTTTCATTCTGCCAACGTATGATCCCGCGTATGATAATAATAAGTCATAATGACAACTCACTGTTCCAGATATTGATGAACGTCTAATAACTCCCATAACAGCATGATTGTATTCTTTAACCAGTTGATCATGTTGGTTACCAAGTCGACTAAATAAATTATATCAACAGATGATATTGTGAGATCAGAATGAATTAACCAATGAATTAACTCAGGAGATATACTCACATCGTGAATGGCTAGCATAAATTATATCCTCGACTCAGGGGCAATTTCTGGGCAGATATCCACACATAACACGTTGATACAAACAAGACACTATCTCATGAACTACCTTGATGCTGCTTTGCATGCTATCTCTTATCTTACTCGGCGCTATTACGTGTTAGAAAATGCTTAATGCTGTATTTTTGTGTACGAAATGTATGACAGCTTAAGTAATGGTCGATGAGGATGAAAATGTTAGAGATTGTTGTTTGCAAATTAATGTGTGGCTAAGCGTACAATTCAGGCTCAACGAAGTTTACAGGATATTACAAAACGAAGCTTGACAATTATTTTTTAGCAGTTTGATGCCTTTAGCAGTTCGTTCCCACAATGAATATAGACGTGACATATTTCAGCCGATTAACAAATCACATTGTTAATTTGGCTATGGAGTATATCTCCATGATCCCATTAGAGACCCAGGGGCAGGGTAGGGTACGACAAAAGGTTAATTCTTCTGGAATCCTAGAGGCACTTTAACGATTTTTTCTGAAATTGTTTGTTGATGTTTGACCAATAAACCAAAAAAATATCAATTTCCTTCAGAATTTTCTCTACCTCCCGGAATCTAGGATTCCTACTTTTGTCGGACCCTACCCAGGGGTAGACGCTGCTTTGAAATGTTATATTACATTAATATATTATAACAGACAACATACCGTAAAGCAGATTGTTGCTTCTCAACACTTTTACTCTAAAACAAAACAAAATTTTGAACGTTCCTTAAGTATAAGCAGCCTAAAAGTTGCGTAGCTCAGCCTACGTACTACAATATACAAAGTATGGTGCTTTAATGTTGCCCATATCAGCCATTGCTATGATATTTTCATATTCGATGGTTACAGAGTACCGTCCTAGATATAGTAATCTATATGTTCATCATACCATCAGCAGATCTATACGATAATGAATATCATACCCATTATACTGAGAATGGTATCATATACCCATTATACTGTGAATGGTATCATACCCATTATACTGAGAATGGTATCATACCCATTATACTGAGAATGGTATCATACCCATTATACTGAGAATGGTATCATACTGAGAATGGTATCATACCCATTATACTGAGAATGGTATCATACCCATTATACTGAGAATGGTATCATACCCGTTATACTGAGAATGGTATCATAACCATTACAGTGAGAATGGTATCATACCCATTACACTGTGAATGGTATCATACCCATTATACTGAGAATGGTATCATACCCATTATAATGTGAATGGTATCATACCCATTATACTGAGAATGGTATCATACCCATTATACTGAGAATGGTATCATACTGAGAATGGTATCATACCCATTATACTGAGAATGGTATCATACCCATTATACTGAGAATGGTATCATACCCATTATACTGAGAATGGTATCATACCCATTATACTGAGAATGGTATCATACCCATTATACTGAGAATGGTATCGTATACCCATTCTAAATTGGATATCATTTATATTTTAATGGCCCCACATGTTGAAAAATTCATATGACTATACGGGCTTCTTTAACCGATCAACAGAAATGCTAGGCTAAAATTCTAGGCGGTGTCGTTTTATTATTGGTGTTTAGTAATTTTTGAATGGAATTATTATCAGGGTAGGACTTAAACGATTGTCAACTTTATATATGCGTATATGTTTTACTCCAACAACTTTATTCAGATGAGATTTATTAACGAATGAACTAAACAATATATCCACAGTGAAAAAACAGTTCAGGAGTTCATGAACAATACATGAAAAGTTAATGAAAATTTGGGGCCATTTAACGTTCATGAACTGTTTTCGAAGGGGATTACGTAGATGTATAAAGGACCTGGTGTCTAGTTACCAAACTCTTAACACTTACCAATACATAATTCGATGAGATAGAGCCTCCACTTCGAATGCTTTCTCTTCTTAATTGTTTTAATTTACGACGTTCGACCTCTAATAATCTACCAGTCACCTGAAATGTAAATACACGCAGGTAATGGCATGTCAAATCAATATAATAATTTCAAATTAACCCAGCATACACTAATATCAATTAGCATTATGATAATGATGATCAAAGTGATATACCAGTATGATGATATACATACGGGTATACATAGCTATAACCAGAAACATTATATCAATGCTTGCAATGCAATAAGAAATTCACGATTTGTCGAGAAACGCCAATTAGAAAACCAAGACATAGCATTAGGATTATGAACATTAATTGTTAGAATTGTTTTCATGAGTTTAGACTTGTCTTCCCATAGAAGATTCTTGATGGTCTAAAATCCTTTAGCCTGCTTACAGACCTAAATCATTTAATGTGTATTAGTGGACTACTACTTCTCAAAAAAATTATTTTGGTCTGCGCGCAGGGTACAACTCCTTACGAACTTTGAACATACACAATAATGTACTACCTCAAAACAAAATGAGCAGACAGACATTGAATTGAGTGACATCTACACACTCTCTCTTCAAATGTTCTTCTTGGAATCTTAAGGGTTTATGTATGTACAATTTTCATCATAAGAGGATTTTTTGAGAGGATTTATCCACAAAAGACGCAATCCACAAGGTGAAAAACAAGTGAAGTACCCAAAAGGTTCCAAAAACTTGAAAATGCTACCCATTTTTCAATTTTACTTTTCCAAATTCTTCAAAAATCATCAAAATTAACTTTTTTCAAATTCTGTAAAAAGTCAACAAAGAAGACAGTGGCACGTTCCCGTGTAGCCGTCCTATGGGAGTTTAACCCCGGGACTGCATCAATAGGAAGCAATTTAATAATCTATAAGAAAGAGGGTTGATATGGATATTGGCCTACCTCTAATTGAACAGCAAAAATATCTTTGCTGAAATTTTCCTGATGGTGCTTCATGGCCATATCATTTGGAAGTCAATTCCTGAAGCAAAAAAGAAAAGGCGTATCTTGGGCAGGATGTAATCTTTTCATTAACAACGAATTAATTTTTGATTTAAGTTCATCCTTTATGTTATTTAGGATACATGTTACTGCGAACAAAATATTTGCATTGTGAAAACTGAAAAAATATGTATATTCTATTCTATAAATGTGGCCCGCTTAGGGGGTCCTAATATTTCATATTTTAATCAAATTTGTATCAAATATTTCATATTTCATTCGAAAAGTCAACAAGCCATTTGAAATGTCGAGGACAATTGAAAGATAAGAACATGCTGTCAAAATTGACAATATTTCGTATTTCATTCAACTTTTGAACCATTATTTCATAATTCAAACACCCCTAAATTCTATTTTATAAATCAAGTATAACACGTGCATACAGGTGCTCGATCTCTATCGTTAATAATACACTCAATGTGCTTTGAGACATTCGATTAAGCTAAGAAAAGATTACGCCCTTATCGGCCCATGTTATTTTACATGCACACGTTACAACAGGCTTTCTTATATTATAGCACTTGATTGACCCATAGTTTAGTTTATATAAACTATGATTCAACACGCACGTATATAGGGAAACGACTTTCGTGTATTACTTTCGATAAGGATCGCGGATCTCATGTTTACAGTGTTAGATTCATACAGAAGTTTGTTTATCGGGCCCATACGCGTATATACTCCATGTAGTCTACAAATTGTCTGAATACAGTCATAGAAATACATGAACAATCAAGTTAGTAAATAATTTTAAAAATCTTCTGAGAACAATCCTGAGGCACTATATATATCTATATTTATCCCCAATCTTAATCTACTGATAAGCTGCAATAAATACTAAGGGATTTAATAAAAAATAATTGAATATATTATCATACTATAGTATATTTCCAATTATCGTCATACTCGCTGACATATCATAGGTATATATATTATATCTAATCATATGGGCGGGAATTTGAAGACAGAATATGTCTACAGGTACCTCATACGTGATAGCATTTATAGCACGTTTACCATGTGCTATGATTTTCTTAACATAATGTTGTTGTAGTACTTTGCATACTGTGGAACGTGTTCATTAGTATTGATGTAATTTAGCAGCTAATGTTGATAATTATTGATACGCTATATGAGTTAAGTAATTTCTATTGGCTTCATATTAAAACCACTTGCAAACATAATTTCAATGGCTACATATGGTAACTCCAGCTTCAGGGACGGGGGGGGGGGAAGGTGCCACTTTGGAAAAAGGTAAAGTACGCAAAAAGTTCCAAAAATTCTGTTGATGCTACCCAAAAAGTGCTAGCAGGTTGATTGATTTTAAGTAAATACACAAAAATGAAAAAAAAAAATTCAAAAATTCTTGAAAAAGTCAAAAATAGGATACCCAAAATCTCCAAAATTTGATATCTCTGTATTTGAGATATATAAAAAGTGGCACGTCCCCGTATAGCCGTCTTATGGAAGTTACCCCCCGGGGCATATAGGAATAAATATAATTTGAAGCTTTTTAACAACGCCTTCATCTAAATGGTGAGCTTCGAAATGCATGTTTTCGGTCATAGCGAGATAAAAGCTTACGTCTATAAGACTTGACAGCATCCAGTGAATGGTTCGTTAGAGAGATCGAATATAGCATTTGGTATACAGGGTCGTTCAAATATTAGAGGGCAGCTTTCTCAAAATTCATTAATTCGTTGTTGATCTATTCCATTCAATTATGAATTCACTATCATCGAGCCGGTAGAATATAAGCTGGTAGGTTTTTCATGTACCTGAGGATTCTGTATTTTGTTCTGAAAGCTACTTGATATTAGAAAAATATATAATTCCAAATAATTGCTTCAGTTCAGTTGCACCTTTATTTGCGAGTATTAAATTATTGCCACATTCCCAAATATTAAGTCTTCCATATAGCTAAATCGTTTCTAAATAGAGAGTAAACGCTGCAAATTTATAATTGCAAATATCTATCGCACATATACTAAATATATTTTCCATAATTATTTACCTGAATGTTTCAGAGTATGTATATTGAATGCTACCATGTTCTACAAATCGAAGTTCAAATTTAATACATTGACTTGTATAAAATTCTCATTGTAAATGTATAATGGCGTGAAAAAATAATGTAAAAATCTTATCGATTAGTTGTGATGTTTATTTAAGCCGCAATATATTCATAACTACTTTTAGTTTGCTTGCTCTTCTCTTAGATTAGAAATAGCTGCTTGTTACGACATCATATCAATGAACCTATAGACACAATCATTAATAATTTAATTTATCTTTCAAATTGCTTTCACCACTTAAAACATTTTGAGACAGCGGTAACCACAGCTCCGCTAAGCATGCTATTTTAGAAACAGGTGGAAATGCTTGCTTTCAAATTTAATGTACTGTACAATGGAATAAGTCAATTAGATGTTTACTTACGCCATACAATGATTGAATAAGCTTGTGTTTATTTTGATTGGATGATAATTTTGTTGGGAGTTATAGGGTTGGTAGGGGGTGTTAAAATGAATTAACAATGCTTGGTAGGTGGTAAGGATGGTAAGTGATACTGACATAATGCCTGACATAATGCTAACTATTTAACAATTAGACAACGAGCCCGAGTTGGCTACCGTCGAATATTCACCGAGGTCCTCCGAGGTGACTATTCAGGACGGTAGCCAACAAGGGCGAGTTGTCTAATTGTTTTAGTAGAAACCAACTAGTGGTACAAGCCAAACACATCAAAAGAAATAAATTCCAACTATTTATTCGCTTTTTGCATAATTAAGTTTTAATACAACCGTCAATCAAAGGCATCCATGACGACTGCAGCGTCGTGATTTGGAGGATGAATTTTAATTTGACTTGATTCAGATTTAATTTTTAAAACAATAAAAGTTGGGTATTAATACTGGCTACAAATTTACAGCCCCACAAAATAGGAAACTTGAGCAAGGTACCTATTGAATATCTAAAAATACATAAAGGTTTGCAGTTTGTAATATTAACGTTTGTTGTCTATAAACTTTTGCTGACTGGTGAACTAATTTATATCTGCAATAAAGTAGCGACGAAAAAATTGCGAGAAGATTGTTAAATAAGATTAAAATTGTATATGCATACATAATGATGCATAGCCTACCATTAAACAACTTCATCTCATATTTTGTTGCTTGCTTTGTTTTCTCGGGCACGGAATTTATAAGACTCTCGTATAAAATTGATTCAAAAACATTTGCGAAACGCTTGTTTACTTTAGAATTTTGCGAGGGAACTTGCCAGCGTTTACTATAAGAAAATAGTGAACGATTGAGCAACCAATCAGAATGCAGATCATCGAATAGTACCCTAGTCGGTTTCTACTAAATGAAATTAGAACAGTTCAAAATTACAGTTATATATCACAATGACTACTACTATACTCCGTGTATATGTATGGGATACTGATCATATCACAAGATCTGTTTTGCCCAAAGGGTATTGCTTTATAAGAATTTTGAAAGGGTTTTTTTATTTTTTATTTTAACTTGTTTCAAAGGACGTCATACCCAAAAGTTTACTAATATTTTGGTCAAACTTATAAATTTTCTTGGCTTGATTCTAATCTGTTGTGAAATTTTGTGACCCAATTTAAATACTCAAAATGGCACCCCAACCGGCGTAAAAGTAGCCTAGTATTGTAAATATAAATGATATAGATTCTCAGTAATAATGACTCACTTGCATTCTAGCCTCTGCATACTATGTGTGGATTGGAAATCCAGTACAACAGCAGTTGGAGATTTTGCGGACTGTCTGGTGAACTTCCAAAAAATGCAATGAAACGTTACTAACGTTTCTGTCTCGACTCTAGTTCTGTTACAGTGTAATCCCCTGGTGGATCTATATTTATTCAATAGAGGGCTTGCTGACGTGGAACTTTCCCCATTTTGCAAAGTACTTTAAAACACACTATATACTGTCTCCGAATTTTTAATTACAAACGTGTGCAGTGTGCAAACAGGCTACCGATATTGCCTGTCACATTTCATACCTTTTGGTGTTTGTGGCACCCTTTGTAATATATATTCTGCTATATTATCATTACTCATGCATGTAAGACAAATCAAATATAATAATTTACTATTTATGAACGTCATCATAACTTATCATCATTTCCATTTCTCGAATGATATGAAACCAAATTGAATAATTATAAATTATAAAATCCACACAATAATCTTACAATACCTTTGGCAGAATTCATTAAACATGTTCATTTATAATAATATTCATATTTCTCTTACTTTATCTCGTTTTCAAGAATCTATCAAGCCCACCTCTATTTAGTGAGATAACATATTAGTTAATATATATTATTACAAGTTATTAGTCAATAAGTTTTATCACTTTTTCTAACCGTTATGGCGGAAAGAAGCAACGGATAATTGTGTTTTTTGATGCATTAAAATACATTTAAATTCATGGTATATGGTAAAATTAATTGATCAATAGTTATTGATCTCAAACTCGACGAATATTGACATCATGGTCTTGGTGGACCTCATTCATTTCAGTCTATAATATTTGCCTCGCCCTTGCATTCGCATTCGATTAATAACTGTTAAATCTAGGAGTAAATATAGGACTAATAGTCAGCATATTCGTCTCTGCATGCATTTTTTTTTGTTTGAAAACTTATGTAAAATTTAGCATGAACAGGTACCCGGTGATTTTATATTGTATGTTTTCAGACAACACAAGCTTAAAATCATGATGACAAACTACGACATTACTGATAAAAGTAATGCTCTACATTTTGTAGGTATAGTTTTCAAAATCCTATACCTATATTATTGAAATCATATTCATCTAGAATATCGTTACCATATCAGATAGGTTCCATAAATATTTATATATATATATAATATGCATAACTGAGCGCATATGCCGCTTTATATGATGCGTGCTGTTATACATATAGTAATACTGAAAATCTCGACTGAAAATATGAGTAAACAGTTACAACGATAACAGCCACATTACGATGCTTAATGTAGGCTCTAGTGTATAAGGAATCTCATGTACTTGACTGCTTAGATGGCTATGGACATGAATGCTACAAACCGTATGGGCTGATTCTAATCCAATTGTAGTATATAATAAAACCAGTATATCAGTTATCTGTATATTCAGTACTGAGCGTCTGAGGTGCGGACTCAGAATTTTCAGACTCCGAATATAAAAAAGTCCTGGTAGAGGTATCTGACTCCGAGTCTGGCTCCGACAATTTACAAAAATAGACGCCGGCTCCAAAATGTTTCAGGCAAGCTCCTATAAAATGTCCGAAGTGTAATTTAATCATAGTGGTTTAATTCTGAGTTCGTCGACCCAATTTTGAAGAAACACAAAACGTACAAATTTGGAAAAAAAATTGATGTAATAAGGTTGATTCATAATCTGAAAAATGTTTAGGCTAACCCAAATAGGAAATTACAAGGACTGTATCCTAGACACGAGCTCTGATTCCTGCTCCTGCCGCTGGCAAGACATTCACTCCAGTCCGGCTCCTGTTGAACTGTGGATACTCCTCCCTGAGAATGGATGCGCCTGTACATACACGTCTGCTGAGCATATAGTTAGGAGGCCTTCAAAGGCAAATCGACTCTGCCTACTAATATGTCAACTCAGCTTTGAATGTATCTGAATTAAAGGAATTAATTGCAATATAAGGAGTTGCGGTACATCTGAGCCAGTAATGAAAGTGCGGTAAGAATGCCTTATATAGGTAGTATACAATACATCTTCTGCAATATACGGTTATCCTGCACGTTATCAAGGCTATATAGTCATCTGGTTAAAAAATGCTAGCTTACCCAATAATTATACCTCTGAAGTATTTTTTTTCTGTAATGAAGGCTATCAAATTATGTATTTGATATCAATATACATCAGTTATCAGTTTTGAAAGGGCAGTGCCTAGGAGCTGTGTCCGCATCTATGTACAGTCTAATGTGCAACAGTGGGCATTTTGTCAGCTAATTAACGATATTCTTGGTCTAACCGCATTTTCTAGGGTAATAATTTGGCAATTGTCGTTAGCAATTTGAAAATATAACAACAAAGTGTTTATATAATTGCAAGGATACCCTTAAATTCTACAAATTTGAAAAGATGAACATCTATTGGAATTGACATCACGGGGCTTGTGCAGTGTGTGTGTAGGTATATAATCTGATGAAAATTAGCTTATTATTAGAAACATCAAAGTAACTTATAGAGAAAAGGCAAATACTTGTCTGCGCTGAGATCAAACTGACCGGATCGAATCAAAGAGAATATACAGACAGTATATAGCAATGTTAAATAATATTAATTACAAATATTCTTATAATTGATACTACTGACTACTGTATATGAATAATCATTAAGGCTAATGTCATTAATTATTTCAATCTGATTCACACTGCACTGTGTGATTTCTATACCGCACTGCTATTACCTTATCCTAATTTCGAGTAAACTCACTCACTTGGTTTATACTAATGTGGTACGTGTATAATCTCCCCTGCATATAGAGATTAGATGAAACGTTGAACTAGCGACTTGAATGGTCTGGAGGAGGTACCGCTTTGTACCGGCTATTATATAAAACCGCCTTACATTGTACCACCCGAGGCTTACTCAAGTATTAAGAAATTAGAATAAACAATAGTCGGACCCTCGAAAAGCTTATAATAATAAAACATTCAACATAATACAGTATGAATTATGTAATCAATTCAAAATTTGAAAAGTTTAACTTTGCACGATATGGAATTACTTTAATTCACAATAATAATTTGTAATGCACTAAATTTTCATCTGTGATGATATATGTTTATATGTATTTTTACGGTATATAAAGAGTGTCAAGAGTATATAAAATAAAAGATGGCGGCCAAATAATGTCGGTGTTTTATCTCTATATAGAATCAAGACATATTATTAATTACTGAGTACGTCTACTCAATGTGTAGATAGTTAATTAGTACAATTAATGCAGTTATACACATATATAGTTTTATTCTTATTACGATCATCAAGAGTTGCAATACTGTTGAAATATGATAATCTTACCGGCCCTTACCGTTGTATTTCTCCTAATTTTTCAGCTGTTGCCGATAAACGCTATAGTAGTGAAAATAATATTGAGTTGTCCTTCCCATCGTTAGAAAACCACATCGTATTATTTTTTATTCAATCATATATGGGAAAAGCTAGTCAACTGTTACATATTCTTTCGATGACATAACAGCAACACGTCACATTCCTGTATTACCCATCCAATTATATGTATATAACGTCATAAAAAGCGCTCAGTTTTTCTGATCAAAAGAGTAAAATCATAGTGTTTCCATATGTAGAATAACCTGTTGTGTTTTAAGTTTCACAAAAGACTGCCTATTCAGAGATAAGAAACACAATTGAATGAATGACCATTGTCTGTAAATCCTGTTTTATTTTTTATACAATGTCAGGATAACAAATTATTCATTGATACTGTATCTACCAAGCTGTATACCATGTTATGTGAGTATTTCTGTAAAATTTATAAACTGACTTATCAAATAAAGATGATCTATAGAGGATTAGCAACGCCCCTTATTTGTCGTAACCAAGGAGAAATCAGGCACGTATGTTGTTAGTAATAATGTAGCGAATCAAGAGAGTTTAATAAACCATGAACCTTTGAAAATTTGAAACTTTCAATTTTAGCAAGCACACTGTTTATTGAAAAAGTCGGACAAATTTTTCAAAACATCACTGTAAATATATTATATTATATTATATTATATTATATTATATTATATTATATTATATTATATTATATTATATTATATTATATCATATTATATTATATTATATTATATTATATTATATTATGTTTATTATATTATATTATATTATTCAGAAAAATGGTACATCTTCCGCAAATTATGACATTCACAAATTAAATCGTCACCTCATATCAGTACAAAGGCTACAAAGTACAAAGGCAACAGAACAGAGGGCGTTTTTTAGAGGGGGATAGATTTTCAGTGATTAACATTGTTGGCATAACTAACAGTTCATTCTAGACTTGTAAAACAAGGAATTTGTGAACAACCTTCTACGTGACAAAACGGACAAAAAGGCTAGGGCTTACAAAGTACAGTTGACCCCAAAAAAATTACATAACATCTCTAGCTTATATTTTCAGAGCTCGATAATTATCATTACACTCAACCAACAGTATATACAACTGTCACTACGTCTACACCAAAACAGTATCCTGCATGTAATAACTGTTTAATGATTAGCTTGAAAGAAAAATAACGACAAGAAGTACAGGGATCACAACTTCACAAAGTACGCAATCGGTGGGTCAATCGGAGCATCGGATTTCGGTGACGGTCGAATACAAGCGTGTTATATATGACGCATGACACTTTTATACATCATCAGATTTTGCAATGGAATTCAAGTTAATTATTGGGCAAGTGGAAATATTGGTACTAATATTTTTGATTTTGAAAAATATTTTGTTACATCATTTGCCAATAATTAAATTGAAAAAATTCGGCCGAGATATCGCTTGAAGTCTCACTTCCGTGTTATTCCGATCTTGATGGATCGAGAAGTGAGGATTGAATATGCTATGCTTTCCAACCATGAACATGAGGCGGCAAAAAGAAAGCGGGACTTCAGCTAGTCCGGAATATTCCATGACATTCTGAAGAATCTGAGCGAATATTAGAAGGAACATGCTTTGGAAATAGTCACTAAATATTTGAACAGATATAATATTCAAGATATTCATGGTAACTAGTCCCAGGCTTTTTTTCTATAAAAGTGGGATAGAAGATTTTGGAGCCACTAGTTTCAGTCAATCTTATCACAATAATTTTTGGGTATTTCAAATTATCATTCCAGCTTGATCAAAAAATATTTTGAGTACTGATTAGTCGATTTTTTATAATGGACTAGAAATTTGATGGTGTGGCAAACTTTGGCGATGCATTAGATATTTTCTCGTCTATTCGACAGTCGCCTTTAAAGCAGGGACTTTTATTTTCGATCCAATTTTCAACAACTTTTCGGATCCAGACCGGGTTATTCTCAATTTCCTTGCCACTGGCAAGCTTACTGACGAAGTATAGAACCTAATCAGGACGATGAAAAGAACTGAGATGCAAATACAAGAAATAAGACAACACATTCATTTAACCAAAAATGGGAAATTTATTGCATAGTTCAAATTTAAAACTTTTGGAATTGTTTTTTCCCTTTAGAAGACTTGGCGACCTTGAGAACATTGAAGCGGACAGTTTTACTAAGGGGACGGCATTGGCCAACAGTAATGAGATCACCAAGAGTAATATCCCTGAAACATAAACAAAATACAACCATCAAAAACTGTACAATTGGCCGATTTTCAAAGTGCAACCCTGTTGAAGTGCAATTCGTATAAGTGAAATTCGAATTGCAGTTCGGCTTTTAAACCCCATAAACAATTTTGTGCTAGGATATTTTATTAATTGTTTGTATATAGGTATTTTTTATCCAGAAAGAAACAAAAATATCTTTGATAATTTCAACACAACAGAAACAATCGCATATTTGTGCGAAGTAGAAGTATCTGGGGAGCAGCTGCGATCAACCATATGATTGAGAGCTACATTCCACCTTCTGTATATTGACCATTCACAAATACACAACAATCTGCTTTCTTGTCTTGATCCAAGGTTCATATATTCAGGGATAAAAACAGCTTCTGAGGAAAGGGGCTGGAGGCCCCCTTTACTAGGGGTTCAAGGGTATGCTTCCCCCAATTTTTTTCAAATCCAGGCATGTAAATGGCAGCTTGAAAGATAATTTCACGATGAAATTATAATTAAATGAACATTAGTCACAGATAGGCATACAGTACTTACAAATATATCTGCAGAAAAATTACAAAAATAACTTGCATATCATTCAGTCCCGGATTGAATTTCTGGGGGCCTAAGGGCACTCAAATTCAAGACAATGTTATTTAGGGCCTTGTGAAACCAGGCAAATTACCATCTTGGCTGCTACAATTTTTTGAGTGATAAATGTTTCATTTTTCAAAGTAACTTGTTTCATAGACATTCAAAACAACTGGTACATCAACAGGCAATACTTCAACCGGCTGTAAAAGTGGAGAACTGATCTGGAAGATCTTAAAATATTTACTGATCACCCTCACACCCAGACATTTTTTTCACAGATTTGCATGAATTGAATAATGATACCCAGAACTTTCAATTTTCGTGGAAGATTCTCATCCCAGTATATTTTACTTGACATAGTTCAAGGCTTAATGTATAACAATGTACCTTCCAATATCACTTTAAAATTGACAACACCCAGAAAAGAAATTATTTTGACATTCAATTTTATTTACCTGAAACAAGGCGAAACATGAGCAGAGATATTCTTGTGGCGTTTCTCATATCTGTTGTATTTTTTGATGTAATGAAGATAATCTCTACGGATGGTAAGTGTATTCTTCATTTTCAAACCGTGAACGATACCGGTAAGAATGCGACCACGAATACTGACATTGCCAGTGAAAGGACATTTCTTGTCGACATATGTTCCCTCAATTGCCTAAAAACAAAACAATAGCTTGGTATTGGACGCATCTAAGTATTTTCTTCAAGGAATGATATTTCAATAAAAAATCTATTAAATAGTTCAGAAGTTTGAATAGCACGGAACAATTACCCAGGCTAGCGTTCCATAGAAATATGATCCTTGTGAAGCCACTTGGTACAAGTTCCCAGTTCTCAGTCTGCTCAGTTAACAGGTCTTGGCTTAAATTTACATTATTTGGACAGCAACATCCAGCGAAAGTTCTTAAAACCATTGTTTACAGTCGTTACCACAGATAACAACCAGACACGGCACTGACGTTCGGAAATTTTGATCGGTCAATTAACGGCCATTATGTTTGTTGCCTATTTTTTGACGCATTTCATCGTTGTCCATATGATTTTAGGGATTATCGACCAAATTATATTTGAAATGATTCACTTTAATTCACTTAATTAATTAAATTCAGCTTTCTCAAACTTCAAACTCGGAAAACTTATGCATACATTCGATAAATTCATAAGATAAGTTTATGAAATATTATTTGCAATGTAATTGTAAATTTTATTTACCGAAAACTTCTTGTATTCATAATTTATATTCAGTTTTTCTCTTTAGTAAAATCAATGATTTTGTTCAACTTTCATAAGTCAATAAAATATTGCCTTCCAGTACACAATATACCTTTATCACGCGACCATCTCAAAATAGATGATAGACTTTCCTGTTATTTTCCTTTAGCATGAAAAATTGGGCGAAAAAGAAACATCTAATTTACTAATAAAATGTGCAAATTTATTGTTTTTCCATTGTGATTTTAGCGCGCAACTGCAGCCAGGTCATCGAGGGGCAACATACATAATGGCAGCCGAGAACAATTGAATTCAAAAATACAATGAATTCGACTTTCAGTGCCGTATCTGGTTGTTATAATCTGTGGTCGTAACTGTTTGATTCAAAACTAAAAATTGGATTGACAAGCAAATAATACTACAAAAACAATTTCTGCTGCACACCTGGGATCTCAGGTGCGCACAAATGTTTCAGTTTGGAGTACATCTTGACACTCTGGTTGTGTTTTCTATTGAAAAGTGTCACTTAAACAACAACACTGCATGCATATACAGCACAGTGATCAAGTCATGCATGAGGGTAGAGTTCAGTCAAAAGCCCTTAAAAGTATTCAGTGTCTTTACTGTTTTTGAGCTAACAGAAAAAGAGGAAATCGCTGATTAGAGGAACTCCCTCATGACAGTAAGTAACGATATTTGGTTATTACATCCCATCCCAAGGCTTTAATCCATTTGTATACATGGTGATACAATGTTGTAATAAACCTACCTCGCGAGGGGTTTTGAAGCCTAAACCAACATTTTTGGTGTAACGCTGTTTAAGGCCTTTGGCAGGGGCTTTGCCAATTACACGTTTCTTGTTTTGAAAGATTGTTGGCTGCTTTTGGTAAGCTCTTTCTGTCTGCTGTTGGTTTGAAAGAAACAGAATTATCATAAAAAAGTAAATGATGAAAATCCCATGGTCATTGCTACACATTATATATATATATATTTCTATTCTAGAAGTATATGCAACGATGAGTGCTGCAGCAATCCATTATTATGGGTAGTAGCACTATGAATATTGGAAATACTGAATTGCTACTAAAATGGGGGATTGGGTTCTGCAACCATACTGAAATTCACCAGGTACTAAAATCTTGTCATTCTACTGAAAAACTACTGAAATGAACCTTGAAATTTGAAAGCTATGAAAACGGTCTAACTCAGTACGTTTCAGATTTTCAAAATCCCGCAATGTAGACAATTATCAATTGGAGCCGGTTATTGACAATTTGTCTGTTTATGAAACATTGTTATCCAATCTATTTGGTGTAATTTGCATTGGAGTAATTAAGGATGAGGTGTTGGGTATTTGACAGGATTTCCAAATAGCGGTAGATAATTTATTTTTTACTCTTTTGACGGACCGAGCAATATTCCAAACAGGGAAAATAAGGTAAAATTTACATTGAAATCAAGATTCAAATTCTTGTCAGACGTATAAATTAGCAGCAGGCACCAAACTCTGCAGCTTGATGTAGCTATTAATTAAATAATTTGCAAGCAAATCCAATATTTCAAAAAAGAAATTAATGGAAAACAAAAACCTGGTTTTGCGCAAGCAATGTTTAGGGGTTTAGCACCAACTCATCAAGATTGCGCGGGAATGCATAAGAATGCGCAAATCATCCTTTTCAATCTCGACCAATGGTAGCCCAGAACAAAAACTGTGTGATGTTGATGAAAAAACACCAGACCTGTGAAGGGATCATGTTATTCATTTGGCCACATCCATGAATGGAATTAATTTCTTATAAACATATTCAATCTCCCATGTGATTTATGTTGAACTGATAATTTCAAGAAGTCATGCATGGAACCAGGAAGAGAAAGGGTAGCGTAACTCAATGTGCTTCTATCAGTGTCTTCAAGTAGGCCTACTGAATTGCTGAATTAGTGAAATTTCAAAATTCGAGCAAGAATAATAATTCAACATAGTCTAACCGATACAAATGGCAATACTTAGTCCCACTTTCTACCCAAAGCAGGATAGTAAATAAATCACAAAATGTAAAATGGCAACGCGTCAAAAATTTGATCAACAGAGTTTTAATGTTCGTAGCCCATACCGTTTCCAAAAATTGGAGTCATCATTTGGGAATTGGCTGATACATTGCCTGGGGTTCGGTACTGTTTCACGGATTGTCACGTTCAAAATAATAAGCAAAAAAGTATCTTATAACGCAGCTTCCTAAAATGTTTATACTTCTTTTAGTTATTGATTCATATTATAAATCATATTGCTTACTTGCTCAGACATGTCGGCGAAGAAGATTTACACGAGAAAGAAAGATGGAGGTCAGCCATGTGGACCATGATGCAGTTGCAAGAAAATCGACCCAAGCCCCTTTTACATCGACACGAGGTCAGGCTAATATGGGCGCTGAAATTCAAGAAAATAATCAGATTCTGTAGTTTTCTTTTGACTCAGGATATTGGACTGGAATTTGTTTATTTGGTTGGGATTTTGTGACATTTATATGAAATAAATGCAGCAAAAAAATATAGATAACATGTTCTGTGTTTATTAATGCCAAGAAAATCATTAAATCATGAGCGAATCAGAACAGCAAGACAAGATGTGAGTGAATTGTTGCTTAGGTTTTTTTACTTTGCAAAGCTTGGCGCTTGCAGCCTTGCAGCCTTGAAGGAGGATTAGCTCACATGGCAGAGCAACCGAACTTCAGATCGATCATATCTAATCGACTGTGGTTCAAATCCCCTAAGGTCAACTCAGCCTTCACTTTATCTGAAACATCAAATGAGTACCATCTGAGGATGGCGGATTGAATGGCCCAGAGGGAATTGCATTGTGAGTAGCTGCGGCGCATCGTTGCGCATTGACAATCAAGACCTATCTGCCATGAAATCTGTTGAAATTGATCTGCAGTGTTGCGGCTGAGATCAACAAAGAGCGTTTAAAATCATTGCTCTCAGCGAAAAAAGCCACTCATCTAGAAATAGAGGAGTGGTACGGGTGCCTTCGGTAGGGGGGCAACACCGTCCACATTACTTTTTATTAGCCTTGCATAGGCTATAACGGTGGAAAGTGGATTAGGAAATAAGCACCGCAGGCCTTATATGTGGTTTGCTTTGAGATGTTCGTGCTCAACGTGATTTATGTAGCTGATATTTTCGGAAGTGTTGACTGTTGACATTGTTCAAGTCAACAGTCAAGGGCTCAAGGCCTTGTCACAATATTGGTAGTTTTATTTATGCTTTATTTATTGATATTTGCAACTTACCTCTCGCTCGGTCGCTCTTGATAAAATCAATGGGCAGGAAATCTTCTGCCTATGTCAACATTTTGGCATTGCCGCTGAAAATGTAGGCCTATCTAACTAAGATAGATAACAAGCTATTGATGTCATAAGAAACAAACTGATGCTACCCACGAGCCAGACTACATTCATTGTAAATGCGCGGGGAAGAAAAAATATATCGTAAAAATTGCAAGGTTTGACAGAAAATGGCCCAAAAAAGTGTGGATGCGTCATACATGTCATATATGATGATGTCATGCCGCTTTTTAACAACATATTTCAATAATTTCATGTCTGGTGTTTTATGTTCAGTTTGTAATGGATGGGAATTCTGTTATTTGATTTTCAAATCTAAGCAAACATGAACCAGATTTTGACAAATCATGTTGTAAACGTGTGTAGAATTTATGATAGTTAATAATTACAAATGATTGATTTTTTAACAGAAGAGTAAAGTGAAACGCGAGCGAAGCAAGGAAAATTTTTTGAAGAATCATATAGACTATGGAAGAATCAAGCATAGTTTTGGCTACTAGCCTATTAATATTCATTCTGGTGTTTTATTTTAATAATTAATCTTTTCGTTATTTGATTTTAATGCAAACATGAAACAGATTGTGACAAACAATGTGGTGAATTTATCTGATTGATAGTATAAAAATAAAATAAATGATAAGTGAGCGGAGCGAGTGCAAATTTTTCAAGAAATCATTCATCGAATCATCACAGCGACAGCCATTGTTTCTACTATTTTTATTATGTTTTATTTACAAACCTTTCAGCAATAAACTGTAATTTATTATTATCAGAATGATTTTAATTTAATAAGCTGTTTCTTCGTGATTAATAATGTCTCTCGCCGATTGTTGAACATAAAACACACAGTGTTTATCTAACCGCTCAAAATAAATGGTATGGCATATTTCGTTTCAAAAGAGCCGCTTCTTTCACATGTGAATGACATTAAATTTCTATTGTTGTCTTCGAATTTGAACGAAAGTTTGTTTACGCGAAAAAATACTTTATCATTTATTATTTATCCAAGTTGCAAAAATCTTTCATAAATATTGCAATAAATTAATTTGTTTACAAATATTTTGCGGATGAATGTTGTTTGAATGAAATGCGTATTTTAGTTTTACTGTCGCTGTCTGGGAATAAGACCTCTCAAAATGCGCAATAATATTTCAAGTATATCGCAAACTATACCTATTCAATTATTTTGTATATACCTAGCTAGATAGCTTACCTTCAAAGTATCCTAACCTTCTCGAGTTGAGGATGATAATACTTACTAGCCTACACAGTTTTTTGTTTCATAAGAACAGCTTGAAACCAAACAGATGCATAAGTTGAGCATTTTATAATTCTTTTTTCAATATCACTATCATCAGGTTATTCAAGTTGCAATTAAGCTTTGTATAGTTAAGTCCCAAGAGTGCAATGTAATAAAGTCTTCATGTCTAAATAATTCAAGTGGTTCAAATGTAATGCATTTCAATGTATTATTCTTTAGTATAATTGTCTTCCTGTCTTGTAAATAAAATATAAATATAGTTGGTTGGTTTACTTAAATATACGTACTTCAATCAGCTTAGATGGACACGCTCTAAATAATATTAATAAAATCAAAGACTTTGTCAACTTCTCATTGCGCTATGATATCAGCAAAGGCAAACTCAACGTTATATTTATTAAAGAAATGCTTTACTTTGTGTGATCCTTTAATTCTGCTTACAAGCTTATAAAATATATGTCAGACCTATTTTGGAATCTTTTCTCCTGTTTGAAACCCACCATAAACAAAAGACATTAAATTAATTGAATCTGTGCAGAGAAGATTTACTCGTTTTATTTATAGTATTAAAACATTAGATCCAGATACACCTTCTAGTTAACGTCTTCTTGAGTCCCTTGAGTTGAGGCGATTAATATCAAGATATTTGCTTTTTATAAAAGATAGTGCACATCTTAGTAGATATGGATATTAACAATTACTGCCAATACCAGATCAATAAATACAATATGAGGGCCATAATCTAAAGTTATCATCATCATTATGCCCCAAATCAAATATTGCAAAATATCAGTACATTAACCAAGTTCTACCATCATGGAACTTTCTACCAGAAGTTATTGTCAATGCAAAGAATTTACATACGTTCAGAAATGGTTTAAATAAGTTAGATTTAACAAGATATTTGCTTGGTTTATCCGTAAAACTCTATTTAACTATCAAACTGTATATATTATAATTTTCATCTATGTAGGCTGTACGTAAGTTGGTGCCCTACGCGTCCCTGTATTTGCCTGTAAATATTTTTTTTTATAATTTAGCAAGTTAAACAACAACAACAACATTTTCATTCTCTAAATCAATTTTATGAAATATTTTCGTAAATTAACCAGCGAATGAAGGTCAGTGATAAAGTAACAAAAAACACCGTTATTTGCAATAGTCTCCAACCAAGTTTAATCCAAGTAGGCCTATATACGTATTCTTCCAATTGTTACTATTATGTAGCTTCTTAAATACTTGAAGCAATCAGCATTTTAATATTTTTCTATACAACAGCTTGGCATGTGGCAGCGTAAACGGACAATTTTCACGTTTTGTGAAGAGGATTACATCAGTAAATAAGAAAAATGGACCATTTAATGTAAGTAATCTACTTGACTGTATTCCTTTTTATGAGTCCCATTTTGATTACATCTTGCTTTATTAAGGGTGGCACCATGATCCATGATAACGAGGTTATTTATAGAAATTTTTGAAAAATTACCCACAATTTCTGGACTAGGGGGCTTTTTCTCCCAGTTTTTTCTCCCTTTCTTTCAGTTACTCTTTGTTAATAATTGTCTATCATCAATAGATGTAGCAAACATTCAATTTTTGGAAAATGATATTTTTATCCTGCCATAATTATATTCTCTTTATCCAGATGGTTCTTTGTTGCGGAAGATTCTTTTCGTCCAATGATCCAAATGAAAGTCAATATCAAAAACTCATAAAAGGAGAGCTGAATGGTAGGTTATCCTTTTTATATTTTAGACTACAATTAACCTGGTATATAACAGTCAGCTAGGAGAGGTAGATGAGTTGACCAAGTTGTGCTTTCTCACACTGGACAAACTGTACGTATACTATTGATCATTGGAGAAGTAAACTTTATAACTTACATGTTGTTCTTCATGCGAATCGTTGCTGTCAAGCGCCATTCGTTCTGTTCCCTTTTCCTATTGAAAATCTGCACGTCGCGATGCAATTAGAATGGGCAAAAGCTTTTAACCGAGGGTTTACAATTCAATCTGAGCTCTTTAACTATATGGGCTTTAATGAATTCTCAATCTTAAATTTTTGTTATTCCTATAAACCTGTAACCACTAGCTGATGAAATTATTGACATTGTAACTGTTTGTGCATGTATTTGTAATGTGCTTCCATCGTCATCATCATCATCATCATTTTATTTTAGGATTAGATGATTGTCTGAAAACAATCGGTTTTGCCGATCATCGGAGCCAATTTTTACTAATCGGAAAATATTACATTAGAGATAATAAACATTAATGTTGATGAATAAAACACGCGAGCATCGTTGATTGAATAATTTTATTGCTCAGAAAGAAAAAGAGGCTGTTTGGTTTTAATTTGTAGGGAACAGTTTAGAAATAGTTAAAGTAGTTTAAGTTTTTTTTTTAAATTTTTATTACAGAGATTTTATTTTTATTACTCTGGATGAAGTACCCTTAAAGCTGGAAAGATATACAAATTATTTACTGGAAAAAGTTGCTTCTTTTGCGGCTTTGTTATGTGGACAGGCAAACTTGTGCTGTCATCAAATTTGAAAAACTTATTTCCTTGTTTTATTCAGCTAATTGCAGACTTGTCATTTGCATAGATAGTTATATTTAGAAACTCATGATCTACGCCTAGGTGTTTTCTCCTGCTCTTTAGTTTTGATGTATTTGGATGGAAACAGTCGGCAAAAACAGATTAATCGACCAATTTTTATCACTAATCGGCGGCTAGCTAATCGGCATCAAACATTGGTGAATTTCATTATCGTCTTACCCCTATTTTATTTGTTTATCCTCACAATCTACTACAGTTTTCTAAAACAATGTAAAAAAGGTATTTGCCTACTGGCACATTTTATAGAATAGCGAGTAAATAAGAACATTTAAAAAAATACTTTTAAATTATTGAAACTATTTACAGATATAGTAAAATATAATTAACCTTGCAAGATTTGATAAAAAGACAACCTAATTATGTAACAAATTAGAAGTAATGTAAAAGATTGAGATTTTTCAATTGCAGCTTGAGAGAGTTCGTTTTCGTAATTTCATATTCTTGCCTTGTTGCTGCTCTAGTTCTACTGTAGAGTTTTGTATAAGATTATATTTAGTAGATGTTGACTCTACAAAGGTTGACATAGAAAGAGGGCGATTACATATTACAGTGATTATTCACATGTAGAGAAAGAGTGATACAAACAGAAGTTACAATATATATAAACCACTACACTACCTTGTTTTTTTTGGAATGCTGCATGTTGACGATTTTAATACGGAATTGATTTGTCATAAGGAACAGATTTACAACGGAACCAATTTGGATTACGGAACTTTATTTACCTATAATCAAAACCATAATCATAACAATACTATTTGCGTTGGAACATTTAACCTTATTATTTAAAGTAAACATTTAATATGCTTAGATTTTATAACCATAGTTGTGTAAGAAACTTATAAGAATAAAAGTGTAAGAAGCTATTGAATAATGCTAAAGTTATACCCCGCAATTATAACCCGATAATAATAGTTGAATAGCTTAATTTAGCCTCTGTATTTCCTATAAATACCGTTGCAATTTACAAATAAGATGAGATAAGCTAGAGGCTTAATAAGAACATATGTATTAATTCAAGATTAAAGATTATACATTGTATACGCATCTCCCGAAGCGGCGCTGCCCTTCGATGTTATAAGTAAACCAATAAAGAATATAATCAAAGACATACTTCTGGTGTATTTGGTGAGTCAAGTTGTTCATATTACTTGCTGTTGTCTTAATAGTCCAAGTAGTAAGCTATCGTCGGTACACATAAGTTTTAAGTTCCTGATAGAGTTGGCATTAGCGGGTTCAAGTACAGTCCGGCCCCATTGTTTAAAGGCAAACTCCATCACTGCATATAGATAATCTGATAATAGTGTTTGTTTAACATCCCAAGCTAATATTACTGCTGATGTTAAGCATCTTTGCCTTATTGACATCCGTAATCCAACTTTGTCGAATCACTCAGATGATGGATGGTCGCTACCACCCCTTGTTAAGTTAAGAATGAATGTATGTAATTATCTCTAGATGTTTAACTCCAAAATAAGGTATCAACATCTTACTAAAACATATCAGCTTATGTAATATGTTAATTATGTTATGCTTTTACTTAGTTATACAAACATAATATATTGTTTCAAACTTTGAAAAGTTGTATAAAGTCAACATGTCAACATAGTCACCCACGGCGCATAGTTATCATGGAAAGTAATAACTTTTTCTGGAGCATATTGATCAAGTGCAAGTAAGATAGTGTCCTATCATACTCATGATTCTTAAACTATCCACACATAATCTCTGTATCATTATTACACGTCTGTCAAGCTGGCCCACCCACCCTTTCAGATTGTAGCAAAAATGGTATCAAAATTTAGATCACATTTAGCTCACATTTGCTCAGCTACTTTGAAAATTTGCTCACGCGAAATAACCAGGTAATTCGCAACTTAAAGTGGGTGGGCCAGATTGACGCTAGCCCATCCACCCTAAAGTATTGCCATTTTTTTGGTATCAAAATTTAGATCACAGTTAGAGAAAATTTGCTCAGCGGGTTAAAAAATTGCTCACGCAGTAGTTTTCCCAGAAATAGCCTTTTACTGGTTCCGGCTAGCCCACCCACCTTTGAAATTCCAAACTTTTTTAATACCAAAATTTAGCTTACAATTAGCTCACAATTGCTCACTATCTTTCAAATTCACTCGACAAATACTTTTTGAGATAACAGAGTTTTTAATGTTGAATAATGACGTAATCCATTGCTATTGTTTACATAATGCTCATTTAATGAGCCTGTCTTTTGTTGACAAAAACAAAATGAAACAATAAGAAACATTAAACGTTCTCTCCAAGTCAAATCTGGAATTTTTGTAAGGATGTCCGTTAACCGTTTAAATAGTAATACCGAACTTTGAAGAATAGTTGCGCATTCTTCTTTATTGCATGTACTACTATAGAAAGCTGAGGGTTTGCTTTCCATTACTCTCTTACACGTACCGCTCACTTCAAATTCACAATCGATGCCATGGATGTCATTGGGCATCGATTGGAAGTTTTCATAAGCTTCGGTTGTGATTAATATCTCTGCTCTCAGTTGATACGTGTGTAGCGTGATTGGTCTATCAACCAAATTTAGAACCAATTGTGAAAGTTTATTGCCATTCTTACTTGCAGTTTCAACTGTCTTGCGATAACTGCAGCTGTCTGCAGTTGCCACAGCTAACGCATGAACGATGGAATCAAACCCACAAGTATTTTTCAAATGGTATTTGTCACCATCAACCAAACACGCTGTTTTCATCATACTTCCATTCTTTAATAACGAAGGCGTAGTGTATTTAGTAGTAGCCATCAGATTGATATTTAACAGACCTGGATTTGGTTTCAAATATGTTAACTTTGTGCCTTTTTTCAAATGAGGTCGCCTTTTCCATGCTTCTTCGTGCATACTTTCATCAAGAACAGCTAAAAATACATCATGCAGAGATTTTATTAGCGTGATTCTTGTCAAAGAAAGTAATTGATTAGAGCTTCAAGTGAGTCAGATCACTAGAATTCATCAAATACTTAGAAGATGGGGGTGCGACACACGGTTTTGATTTGGAAAGCTCCTAGGGCATAACACTTAAGTTTATGAATTTTGTTGAGAAAACTGTATATATATCAATGAATATCGAATTAATTTTACTTAAAAGCAAGTGATTTTTTAGTTTCTTTCATCTTATTTTCGAAATAGGAGCTACCCACCAAAATAAAGCGAATTTCCAAAACTTCCCCTAATCTCCTTGTATAGGTGAAGGTTTCACCATTTATGGTCATCCCTTCTAACCTAGTTACCAATCGAATTAAGGGAAGAAAATCGACTACGCCCTCTTTCGTGGGGCAGAATTTTTCAAGCACCCCCTCAACTTGGACAGTTAGTTTCGGCCTTGAGTTTCAACCTTCGGGCATGGTTCAGGATTCAGGCTACAGGGACGGCTACAATGCTAATTGAAATAGTTTGAAGCGGTTGAAGGCGAGCTGCTGTCCACTGGAGAAAAAAAAAAAATTAATAATAACATTATCTAATTCGTCTCGTTGGTGGCTCGTCTATCTAATCCTGGATCTCCGGGAATTTTCCGTAAGGAAGCACAATAAATAAAACCGTATGTGCAGTAAATATCACGCTTAAAAATCATGTCTACATGCGAGTGTATGCCAACTCTTTGGTCTAAACCAGAAAAATGCATCCCTCAGCCCTTCAATTTGTAAATTTGATATGAGCATTAGATGATTATAAAATTGTAAAATGTACTTGTCCCCCCGGGTCAGTAGTGTTTCCGTTGATAATGCAAAAGTTACATGCATTCCTGTATTTGTGCACTTATACAAATTTCTAATGATGTGCAATTTTTACCCCCCAAATTAGCTGCGCAGCGCATCCATTATTTAAAATGCAAACCAATATTAATTATATATGGGCCATCTATAAAGTACGTACTCAGCTGAGGGGAGGGGGTTCATATCAAAAGTGTACAGTTGCGTACATGCGTACGTGTCGAACGTTAAAGTACGTATGCATGTTAAGTATCTTTAAAGCACTTTTTGACAAATTATTATTCGATTAATTAATTGTTAATTTATTGATGGCTATATTGATCTCTGTTGCTCAAGAGTTGAGTTATAAGCCTATAATTAAACGTGGAAATTTGCGTTTTAAAAAACGTTGGAGGCAACAACATAAAATTTGTAAAATGTGAAGGGGTAATAATTGTCTGTACGTAAGCAGAAGGAGGTGATTCAAAACCCGTACAGATGCGTACGGGGAAGAGGGTGGCAAATATTGAGAAATTGTAGAGTGCGTAATTCATGAAGGACCCCTAAATTCAGATATTGTATTCTATCAGTTCTCAACTGATGAACAATAATATATCGCCTAGGAGGTAACACAAACAAAAACGATATAATAGCATGAAATATTTATATGATAGATAACTAACTTTAAACAGTTGAAATTCTAGCCTGCGTTACAGACCGCGATTCATTCACGAAAGAATAGGTGAATATTCTTTTGTGAATGAATTGCGGTCTGTAACGCAGACTATTGAAATTCTTACTTTGTACATAACAAGCACTTCCTGATCGTGAAAACGAAAAAGCGGTCGAAGACGACGATGTACTATCTACTGGAGAAAAAAAGATTGAAAATTAAATTAAGAATTTCTATTACGTTCAAGCTTAGTGAAATAATGCAGGTGAGAATTGGTTAAAGATATATGTCAATATGGTCAATTGGTACTTACAAGGTTGTTCGGCATGGCTTTGTTCTGACCTCACTTCCAAAGGGCTACGAGAACAAGCATTACCGCCTAGGAGATACCAAAGAAAAAACGGTATAATAACATGACATATTTCTATGATAGATAAATAACTTTAGTATTGAAACAGTTGAGATACCTACTTTGATCATAACAAGCACTTCCTGATCGTGAAAACGAAAGAGCGGTCGAAGACGACGATGTACTATCTACTGGAGAAAAAAAGATTGAAAACTAAATTAAGAATTTCTATTACGTCCAAGCTTAGTGAAATAATGCAGTTGAGAATTGATTAAATATATATGTCAATATGGTTAATTGATACTTACAAGGTTGTTCGGCATGGCTTTGTTCTGACCTCACTTCCAAAGGGCTACGAGAACGAGCATTATCGCCTAGGAGATAACAAAGAAAAAAACAGTATAATAGTATGACATATTTTTATGATAGATAAATAACTTTACTATTGAAACAGTTGAGATACCTACTTTGTACATAACAAGCACTTCCTGATCTTGAAAACGAAAGAGCGGTCAAAGACGACGATGTACTATCTACTGGAGAAAAAAAGATTGAAAATTAAATTAAGAATTTCTATTACGTTCAAGCTTAGTAAAATAATGCAGGTGAGAATTGATTAAATATATGTCAATATGGTCAATTGATACTTACAAGGTTGTTCGGCATGGCTTTCTTTCGTTTTGTCGAATATGATTTGTTTTGATACTGCAAGCTTCATTGTACCATCTATTGATGTTGCATATAATTTAACAAAATCATCTATTCTTATCGGTAATTTTCTTTTTGGAAACATTCGTTGCTTTAATTCGGCAAAGAAAGATTCTACTGGTGCAGTGGAGGCAATTGTAGATTTACTCTCGAAAAAAGGTACCATCACAGCTGACCAAAGCAGAAACATCACCATACACCTCTTGAGCAACGGAATTAGTTCAGGTAGATAGTATGCATTGTCAATATCTCCGTCTCCTGGTTTCCTTTCCATAAACACTTTTTCAATTTGATTGAATCATATCACGATATCAAATTCGTTTTCATCGCTTTCAAGCTCAATTAGTTGAAGCTCGTCAATGTTCACACTTTGATCATCTTCTGATAGATCGGTAGCTGATTGAATCTGCTCGGTTATATTGCCAGTAGCAGCTAGTTTAACAAGGCGTTTTCTTGCTGATTCGGCATCTATATCGTTGCCGTGGATGTCTTTTCCTACACTTGCGCTAGTTACAAATTGAATCAAATCTCTTAAAATTATGAAAGCTTTGTCTATAGAAGTACAAACAACCAATTCTCCCATAATTCTCATAAAGAATTCCTGAACGCAGCCAACATTGAAATAAATATGTAATGGCATTGGTATCCTGCCTCGTTGACAGCATTTGTGATTCTGGGTATTGTCCACCTCTATCATTTACAACGATCGCGTACATGTACCAATGCGAAGATGTCATAGCAGTCATCGGAACTGAATTTTTTTTAACCAAGGAACCTGTTGCATCATTGCATACCACACCACCCCCTTTTCTCACGTAGGAATTCCAAACTGCAACTTGTGAGTTGGTCCAGAAATGTACAAAAGGTGGGTCAAGGCCAACTTCCCGTATAAGCTGCATTGAGCTACCTTGGGATATATGCTTAAATATTACAAGGGAAATCATGGGGTTGAGTCTAATCTTGCGCTTTTCTGTAGTTCGTATTTTGCCTGCCTAAGTTGTCCAGGATTCGGCAGGGTACAAGGCTCTACGTCACCAAGATTCATTGTTGCAGATGCTGATACTCTACGATGGTGTGATGCAGAAGTACCCGTAAGTAAAAGTTTCTCATTCAATTCATGTCTTTCAATCCCACCAAGTGGTCGTTTCCTAGAACCTATGTGGGCCTCATTGGTATATCCTGTGACTTCACAAGTTAATGTAACAGGTACATTTAAATCGGGAGGGTCACTACTCCAAATTTTTATTTGACAACCACATTCATTGCAATAGCCATGTATTTGTAGATACAGACTTGGAGAGGCTTGGAAAATATGGGCACGTTTGAACATAACGGCACATCTTATTCTGCTTTCTTCCCACATTTTTCGGGCAATTAGAGTCCTCCATATTCCTTTCTGTAAAGTCATATACTCTCGTTGTATATTAATTGGCTTTGTTTTCTCAGTCCGTTTATATTTCTTCAAACTAGGTTTGATTGAATTCCAATCATCGACAGATGGCTCTATCGTAAAACAATCGCAATCATCATTACTGTCATAGGTGTTATCGCATTGCAATTCAGTAGCAATATTACTGATCTCAATATTGGAATTAATTTCACTGCAGTAAACGAGTTCTTTTATATTACTGAAAATGCTTCCACGGTTTTTTTGCACCGCCATGTAGATTGCTCTTGCTGTCATTCTATAATTCAAGTCATTTGAAATTACAGCCCACAGTGGGTTGTTGGGTCCACAAATCCTACCTTCTTTCAAAATCAAGGAATGATGCTTTATCACAGCAGCATGTAGATCTTCTTTCGACACTTTGCTCTTTTTCCTCTTTTCCTCTTTTCGAATCCATCATAAATCTTCTGCAAAAGCCTTTTCAAAAACATTCTGCGAATACGTTGAAACCATTCGAATAACAGTGATTTAACAACTTAACAACAATTTAATAACAATTTAACAACTATTGTAGTGGATTGTTTTGTATCTATTGTTTATAATAATATTAGGTTATAACAGTTATTTGACAATACGTTATTTTCAAATATTTTATCTTTTTCGCTCAACAGCTGCCAATTCTGAATGAAACACTGTCACCCCCAATGAATGCTGGCTTGCTAACCAACTTGTTTAATTTTTCCTCCTCGTTGGCCAAATCTATTTGACGCCTGTTTCGCAGATTCTCGCAACTTTTACCAAAAATTGAATTATTCTGAAAATAAGTAAGAATAATAAATTAGACAATACTGTTAGAAAGTGAATTGACATGAAAATCAATGTTAACACACTTACCATCAACTTGTACTAAGTCTTTCTCAAAATCGTTTTTGGCTCGACTCCGCATTTGAGTATTAAAGTCAATATAGCATTTCAACTATGGAGATTGATTGAATGATAAAATTTGATGAATATGAGTTAACTTCATATCCAATGACAGATAGAGCTTCAAGTTCCAATAATCAATGATATACTTTTGTTTGGAAAAGTATGGTTAGGAATTAATTTGGGGAGAGATGTGTAATCCTCTATAGAACAAAAGAGAAACAATGATCAATCATTTTGATGGATAGAAAAGTTATCAACCTGTTTTTCAGAATACATACCAGCATACCAGCAAAGTAAATTCAAGGTCCAGAACAGGTCTTTGGTGCATCCAAGAAAGGTTGTGATCCATTGTTGATTGAAAGCAGAGTCTGTTGATTGGATGTTGGCTGACCACCAGCTGGTGAGATATCAGATGTTCTAGAAGTGGGGTTGGATGAGCTGTTAGTTGAGTTGGATAAGTCGTTGGATGAATTTGGTTGTCGTAGCAAGGCTTCAATCGATCTATTGGAGACACTTTGATGTTTACCATGAATATCTGAAATTAAAAATTTATCATGACAAGAAACAACAAGATACGGTCCTTGATATGGTGCTTCCATATGCTCCTTAACATGACCCACTCTGAATTAGACATGTGTGCAGTTCTAATCAGACGAGGGTCGATGTAAGATATACGTTGAAGACGAGATGAGCTCTGATGGATGAGATTCGGTAATGTATAGCGAAGCTGCTTCACAAGTTCTTCAGATGTTAAGAGGGTAATACGAGGTATCAGGATGTTTTCGCCAGTGAGAACAGTGAAATGTGACAATTCTTGTTCATCTGGTGAAGTACTCATGGCAAATAGTGCCTATAGAAGATTTACAACTCAACCGGCGTCCCGTGCTCTCAGGATAGTCTCCAGGGTGCTATGTTGACGTTCAATCTTGTCATTTGATGGCGGATGATATGATGTTGTTTGAACGCAATGAAAACCAACTGTGGATGAAAGGTGCTTTTGAAACAAAGTAGACTCAAACTGGCTGCCTTGATCAGACAGCATAAAAAGGTACACTGAAATGAGAAATCAAATGTGAAATAAAGTCTGCAACTATTGTGATGGCTTCAATATTAGGAATAGGTACAGCTTTGGTTTCTTTGTGTGTAATTTTCTTTTTGGAAACATTTGTTGCTTTAATTCGGCAAAGAAAGATTCTACTGGTGCAGTTGAGGCAATTGTAGATTTACTCTCGAAAAAAGGTACCATCACAGCTGACCAAAGCAGAAACATCACCATACACCTCTTGAGCAACGGAATTAGTTCAGGTAGATAGTATGCATTGTCAATATCTCCGTCTCCTGGTTTCCTTTCCATAAACACTTTTTCAATTTGATTGAATCATATCACGATATCAAATTCGTTTTCATCGCTTTCAAGCTCAATTAGTTGAAGCTCGTCAATGTTCACACTTTGATCATCTTCTGTTAATTGGTCCAGTGATAGTGTTTTTGGGGTCTTTACCCTTAGCCCCTTTCAAGTAAATTTCCTGAATGTGAAGAGAATGAGTCTTATGGACAGAATGAGTTTCATTGAAAGTATATGGAGTACATAAATATATAACCTATGAATAATGCATACCAAGACACTTATTCAGATCAAGTAATCATGGAATATAAATGTAAAAGTAATCTGAATTACAAGTAATAGCAGTTTATGATTGTGATACCTTGACTGCTGGAAAATATAACACTACAATGATTTACCGTAGACATCCAATAATATGTATTGCTTTTTAACATGAATTTGCGAAGTCAAACTCATATTTCAACACCATTAAGAATCATTTCAAATTTTGAAATTTCATTGATCATTTTTACCTATCTTCAATAAATAAGATTAGTGATTGCCTACAAGCTTTTTCTTTCAGTCCCATTTCTCTACACGATTGTAGATTTATCTCACAACCATTAAGGTTTGCTTGCTGATTATACTGTTCTCTGGTATAGGCATACCAGCACAGCTCCTACTGTTGCTACAGTACAACAGCACTTTCTTTATCAACTGGTTGTTTTCAATCAATAGCTCCTTAATTTCCCCTTCTTCTATGTGAGTTTGAAATTCTTGAAATATAATTAGTTGAATGGGTTAGAGAAGTAAATGTGTTATACTAATAAATCATAATAATAATAATAATATCAGGCTAGATTTGATCTATTATCCGTGGAACAGTGCTCTGTTTTATTTAACAGATGAACTAAATATATGAATTATTTAGTATTACAACGTTAAATTAAAAAGAAAACACGTCTCATTGTCCTTGAATAACTTTTACTTTTGATGATTCCAAACTTGAAACCCTGCACGAGACACGAGACCCCTTCACTACCTGGAGCAATTAAACTACCATCTTTACCATCATCATCGGTGATTACTTCCCCTTCGCGATACCATGTATGCTTAAGATTTTCCTTTTCTGTCATATTAGATATTACGCCTAGCAACAGTAATGGTTGCCTGGCGTCCACAGTCAACTGTACAATTAATGATATCTGGTCCGTTAAAATTTGAAGGTTATCCTTCGATACATTGAATAGCCGATAGAGATATTTAACAATCCCTTATGCAGTAGCATCATTATTAATGATATAGACTATTCCGTCTACCTTGATGGTTCCTAGTACATAGCCATCATTGACAGGATAATATTCTTCTTCTTCGCTTTGAAAATAATCCATTGATCTACCGTAGGCCCCCTGCCAATCGGTATGTAGAGTGCACGGCTCATCAGTATATAATGATATCTTTTCAACCAAAACTGCAACTTTAAATTATGGGACTGTCCTTCCACTTCGAACTTGGATCTAACATGCGCTATATCAGTTGAAGCAGACGTGAAATCGGAGTAAGTGGAGTAAAGATAGAACTTTTCGCTTGACACGTAAATATTATGTTTCAATAAATAAGTATCCAAAAGCATTTCTGAGGTCAAATCACAGCCCCTACTATTCCCAATATAACATTCTTGCCTTTCTTTATTGCTGAACGTATCTTATCCACTACTTATATCTAATACATCTTTCAGGTTTACGTCATAGTCACGTATGCCAAGGGAGATCATGGTAACTTTGAATGCTGAAATTCTTGCTTTCAATCGCATCAATACTCTGACCATCTGTAGAAACGATTATAGCAAGTATTAGCAATGTCATTAATCCCATTCCTATATAGAGAATGATAAAAATATATCAAACATGAGTAAATGCAGTCTGCTGACCAGATGCAAAATTTTTCTTTAATCCAAGAAGAAGGCGTCGATCGTATGCCAAAGAGCGACATTGCTCAACAGGCGATTCTTCCTCCTTCTTCACAAGATGTTTGAGGGTATCTTGGTACAAGTCACTTGAAGGAAGCCATTGAGTTTTGACAAAGTTTTTGGCTTCAAACACTTCAATGTCAACAAGAGAGCTGGTATAAAAACATGAAATTACTAAATAACATGGACATGCTGTGAATTATGAAACAAAACATAATCAGTAAAAATAGAGATGATTAGGCCTACTGGCCAACCTATTGAGCTTTTCAACTCCTTCTGAAAGCTTTTCCGATCAGTTATAATTCAGCTGAAGTCAAACCACTCACTGCAGCCCTGAAAAATATTAAAATAGTAAGTGAAGTAGACTATGTTACTCTACTTGATATCAGAATCATAAAAGACATGAATTCTTGTTCATTCAAAACAATTTATTCAAATGCCCGGTTTTTGAAATGGAAGCAATGCACAATTGTTTGTTTTATTGAAATTGGAATTCCATTTCCCAAACCGTCCAACAACTCCCCTTCTTTTTCATCAAAGTAAAACCCACTACTGGTGTGTTTAGGACATCTTTCAGATTTACGCCATAGTCACAAATGCCAAACAAAACCATGGTGACTTTGAACGCTGCAATTCTAGCTTTCAATTTAATGGTGATGGCAGATACTTGATTTGATAGTTTGGTATCAATACTCTGACCACCTGTAGAAAACGGTTATAGCAAATATTAGCAATATCGATCCCATCCTCTTATAGAGAATGATAAAAAATATCAAACAAAAGTAAACACAGGCTTACTGACCTGATGATAGATTTTAAAGAGCGGCATTGCTCAACAACCGATTCTTCCTCCTTCTTCACAAGATGTTTGAGGGTATCTTGGTACAAGTCACTTGAAGGAAGCCATTGAGTTTTGACAAATTTTTTGGCTTCAAACACTATAATGAATGTCAACAAGAGAACTGGAATAAAAACATAAAATCACTAAATAACATGGACATGCTGTGAATTATGAAATAAAACATAATCAGTAAAAATAGAGATGATTACTGGCCAACCTATTGAGCTTTTCAACTCCTTCTGAAAGCTTTTCCGATCAGTTATAATTCAGCTGAAGTCAAACCACTCACTGCAGCCCTGAAAAATATTAAAATAGTAAGTGAAGTAGACTATGTTACTCTACTTGATATCAGAATCATAAAAGACTTTGAATCATAAAATACATGAATTCTTGTTCATTCAAAACAATTTCTTCAAATGCCCGGTTTTTGAAATGGAAGCAATGCACAATTGTTTGTTTTATTGAAATTGGAATTCCATTTCCCAAACCGTCCAACAACTCCCCTTCTTGATCATCAAAGTAAAACCCACTACTGGTGTGTTTAGGACATCTTTCAGATTTACGCCATAGTCACAAATGCCAAACAAAACCATGGTAACTTTGAACGCTGCAATTCTAGCTTTCAATTTAATGGGGATGGCAGATACTTGATTTGATAGTTTGGTATCAATACTCTGACCACCTGTAGAAAACGGTTATAGCAAGTATTAGCAATATCGATCCCATCCTCTTATAGAGAATGATAAAAAATATCAAACAAAAGTAAACACAGGCTTACTGACCTGATGATAGATTTTAAAGAGCGGCATTGCTCAACAACCGATTCTTCCTCCTTCTTCACAAGATGTTTGAGGGTATCTTGGTACAAGTCACTTGAAGGAAGCCATTGAGTTTTGACAAATTTTTTGGCTTCAAACACTATAATGAATGTCAACAAGAGAGCTGGAATAAAAACATAAAATCACTAAATAACATGGACATGCTGTGAATTATGAAATAAAACATAATCAGTAAAAATAGAGATGATTACTGGCCAACCTATTGAGCTTTTCAACTCCTTCTGAAAGCTTTTCCGATCAGTTATATCAGCTGAAGTCAAACCACTCACTGCAGCCCTGAAAAATATTAAAATAGTAAGTGAAGTAGACTGTGTTACTCTACTTGATATCAGAATCATAAAAGACTTTGAATCATAAAAGACATGAATTCTTGTTCATTCAAAACAATTTCTTCAAATGCCCGGTTTTTGAAATGGAAGCAATGCACAATTGTTTGTTTTATTGAAATTGGAATTCCATTTCCCAAACCGTCCAACAACTCCCCTTCTTGATCATCAAAGTAAAACCCACTACTGGTGTGTTTAGGACATCTTTCAGATTTACGCCATAGTCACAAATGCCAAACAAAACCATGATGACTTTGAACGCTGCAATTCTAGCTTTCAATTTAATGGGGATGGCAGATACTTGATTTAATAGTTTGGTATCAATACTCTGACCACCTGTAGAAAACGGTTATAGCAAGTATTAGCAATATCGATCCCATCCTCTTATAGAGAATGATAAAAAATATCAAACAAAAGTAAACACAGGCTACTGACCAGATGATAGATTTTAAAGAGCGGCATTGCTCAACAACCGATTCTTCCTCCTTCTTCACAAGATGTTTGAGGGTATCTTCGTACAAGTCACTTGAAGGATACCATTAAGTTTTGACAAATTTTTTGGCTTCAAACACTATAATGAATGTCAACAAGAGAGCTGGAATAAAAACATAAAATCATTAAATAACATGGACATGCTGTGAATTATGAAATAAAACATAAGCAATAAAAATAGAGATGATTACTGGCCAACCTATTGAGCTTTTCAACTCCTTCTGAAAGCTTTTCTGATCAGTTATATCAGCTGAAGTCAAAGCACTCACCGCAGCCCTGAAAAATATTAAAATAGTAAATGAAGTAGACATCGATTATATATTCCACAGTAACGTATAATGTTACTTTTGGAAAAATGAATGTCTATACACTTACTCAAGCAGATTAAAGTCAATTAACATTCGCATATACTTTTGTTGCCAGGACGGTTTGACTTTTTCTATAAAATTTTAAGGTTTTTAATTGGTTTATCATAATATATCTTAATCAAATGCTGATTTATAGAATAATTGAACTACAACTTATAATTGCTTTGTTCAGCTTCAAATCTAGCCCTCTCCATCGCGATCCATTCCTTGATGGTTTCTGCATGAGCAGCAACTACGCAAATGAAAAATTTAATATTTCAGATACATTGATATTCAATACAGCATGGATACAGATATATTTCATAAGTGAGCTTGTTTCAATATATAAACATTTCTTGTGATAGTCATTATATTGTCATTGTCATATATTAACAACCTGCAACATGTAAAATCTGAACAAAGATTTGATCCTTCCTTTTGCATTATGTGTACAACTGATTACCAAAATAAATATAGGATTAGATCGTAGCACATGTGCATTGATAGTGTATTGTGTCATACTAGATGAAGGAAACATTATAGTATCCTTTTGATACTGATTTTGGTTCTTTAAAATGGCAATAAAATATCAAGTATGAGATTTTTAAGAGTGTCATTTTACATTGCAAGCGAAGCTTCGTAAGCTCATATTCAGCTGATTCAAGTGACATCTTTGCTTCTCTAAACGATGGAGCAATGCAACACCTAATATAGCAAAGATAAAAAGATAGAAATATTGAGATGAAAAGACGAAACACAGCCATCATCCATCTACGACCATTTATCTACGACTATAGTAACTTGATCTTACCCAGATTAATACGTTTCCTTTCACCAAAATGCAGTACAGCATTATCCAAACAAGCAGTACCATAGAATGGTGTCATTTCTTTTGTGATTCGTGAAAACTCGGTCATGAATGACCACAATCGTTCTGCTCCTTCACCATCTGTTAGCCAAAATCCCTCAAGCCGCCTTGGGCTGTCTCTTGAGTCGTCTACCAATTCTAGTCACCATATCACCAAGTCAACATGGATAACAAAATTGGCGTAATAGCATACAAAGTCCTTCTATCTTATTGGTGGTGACAGTCCTATTATCTCAGATAAAATTTTCAGGTAACTTCAACGCTCTTGCCTGCCGTGGAATATCTTCTTTTCAAATTCGGAAATCTACTAGGCATACATCAGGAGGTACATTATTTAAATCAAATTTTGGGGACTCCCATTAGGGAAAATTTAGTATCGATGCCGTGACTATCTATAGAAAATGATTATACCAATAAAGTATTTACTAAATGACCATATTATTTTAATTTGTTTATTTGTCATATTCAATTTATTTGTATGCTTCTTTATTATCCATGTTATCTATTATACATGTTATAAATGAATATAGATTGTTAGAAGTTTATAAAGTTTCGTATATATCAACGTATGTAAACTTCACCCTGTTGAAGTTGTTAATTAAATTGAAGAAGAACGAGTCATAGATTTATAGTTTCCCTGTCTGTTGCTTTGTTTTAATGAAACATGTGATCATTGAAAATAGCAAATATAATAATACACAATAAACAATTTGCATTTTGTAACAGTTTCTATTTCAGAATGGTAGCCAATCTTCTTTCTCTTTATCAGCTTTTGTTGTATCTTTGACTGATAAATAGTTGGTTACAACATCATTTATTTTATTAATCATTGTTTCGATTACGATTAGTGATCATTTTCAAGATTGACTAAGTCGTGATCCAAAGATTTATTATAATAACTATCATTACTGTCTGAAATTTATGTTTTGAGTCTGCTTTATGTTGATATCTTATTTTCAATCGCCTTTAACGTTTTGTTTGTTTATTTTCAGTTCCGATTCCGGTGTACATACTTGGTCCGGCTACTGAAGAACAATCTGCTTGTTATTCATCAATATCACCTGCAGACGGCGGAGAAATTTGCAATAATGTAATATGCTTGGGTAGGTTATTGTCTCATTTATATGTCTGTAAAATTGCATTAAGTTAATTAACTTTTCCAGGCATCGGTGACTGTGTAAATTGAGAAAAAATTTAGTATTTTATGGCTGAATGCTCTCCCCAACAGTAACCAGTAGTGGTTTATCTGATTCAAAGTTTCAAATTTTTGCAGATCACTAAATCCCTGAACAAGCGACAGCAACTTCTACGCGACAAATCTGTTTTTGTCTGACGTGTGTTTTTTGTGAATGAAGCAGTCTTTTCAAGAGCGGCTAAACATACCCGACTTTCTCAAGACTTTTCTAGAACAACTCAGACTGAGCTTATATGAAGCCATGGAGAAGCCACAGCATCGAAAAAGTTCGATACATTTCGAACGGAATGGTTCGAAAAGGATAACATTGACGTTCGATAACAAAAATCCTTGGAAAGACTTAAAAAATGTTTGACGACTATCACACACGATGCGACAAACAAAATACACGATGCAACACGTCAGGCAAAATCTTAAGAGTGGCTAAACGACAAGGATTTTCGAAGGATTTAAAAGTTGTTCAGGGCTTAACATGACATTAATGTAGTAATTCTTCATACCACATCTAGACACCTGTAGAATTTTGTGTTACAGTATAACCCTGTTAATATAGCTACTTTTAATATCATGATCCGTTTAATATTACTAAATTTTGAAAACTTGTTTCTCTCAAACTCAACTAAATCACTCCAGTTGATATCACAATCCGCTAATATCACTAAATTTTGAAAATCGGTTTCTATCATGCTCAACTAATTCACTCCGGTTAATTTCACGACTAGCTTATTATCAAAATTTTCGGTTGTCCCAGAACGGTTATTTCAACAAGGTTACACAATATTACAAAGGCAATTATTTACTGAAAACCCAACACCCATTGTTTGACAAAATGTTAAGCCTTCGCCCTCAAGGAATCTTAAAATATAATCTGTTCAGGTCTCAAGGCCTATAAAACAGAAAATTTTCAATTTTCTTCGGAATTTTGTTTCTTGATGAGCTAATTATTATTTCTCTGATTAAGGAGTAAGATAATTTAGCCTACTAATCAAGAGGCTCAATAATATGCCTTTTCAAGATACAAAAGCAACTACAGTGTTTTGTTGATGTTGTTAATGTAACAGAACAATAATATAAGAATGTCAATTGAAAATCAAATGTAACACCGGTACAGATTAGAAATGACAGGAAATTGCCAAGTTCAATAATCGGTTTTTAAATGTAAAAGTAAAACCGTAAAAGAAATTCCATCACCAATTATATCTGTTTAGTTTAATAATGTACTGAAACACTGTCAACCTTGATTATTTGTCAAAATCCAACGTTAAATAAAGTCAAAAAGAGATATCCCTTATCAATTCTTGCTACTCTGAGTTCCACGTGATATGATACTTGTCTTGAGATCGCTGTATGACCAGAAAATCTGAGTAATGATAATTCAATGTCTCTTCAACTCAGTTGATTGCTCAACTTCAGTATTTATACATTTTGCAATTATATTTACTTTTTTTCTAGGCAAGAAGGGTGTTTTTAAAACTGCTAGTGGACTTCAAATTGCTTATCTTAGTGGTACAGAGGATATCATTAGTTCAAAGGTTAGATATTTGAATACACACAATGATCCTGCGTCTATTAGCCAGCTAAAGAAACTGGCATCTATACACACACACACACATTTGACCTTTATACTGTATATACGGTTGCTCAGATCTGAGATATTTGAAACATTGCGATCAGTGCGTTGGAACTCTGCTCGCAGGGTCTTGGTTCAATCCTCTGCAACATTTTGTGACCTGTTGTGATATTTTCAAAACTCATGAAATATGCTTTATCGTAACAGACATGAGAATTTCCTGGCGAAAACATTTTGTTTTTATATTTGTTTTATTTGTTCTATTTCAAATTGGTATATTTGTAGTTGAGTAGATTGTTAATTTTCTTTGACGAATAAAATTGTTTAGATGGTTTGACGAATAAAATTGTTTGACCACCACTCACACTAGGTGCAATTTTTAAGAACCATTCATTCCCAATGTTGTTTTCTTATGGATTCGTGTTTTGTTGCTGTTGTTATTATTGATGTATAAACATTTGTTATAAACAATAGTGGACAACAAACTAAAAAAGAATGCATCATATTATCAAAGTCTCGTCATAGCCCAGCTTATTTCTGCCTTGGCTTTGTCATTCTATTAGAAGTTTGATAGGAGAATTATCACCAATGTTCAAAAGATTAGGAACAGTCACGATCTCTCTAATGCTATCTGACATTTAATGTTCCAGCACACTAATTAATGCATTAACTTAACTACAGTACTGAACTTACTTTTGTAGAGTTTTTGTTACTCTAAATTCGATGTCAATGACCTCATTAATAGAGTTGAAAAAGATGAGAAATTTAAAGGTGTGGATGTACTGATGACTTCTTTATGGCCTAAACATATCACAAAATATGTCAAAACAGAGGTAAGTTGGCATACCTAGTCGTTTATATTTGGCCTCTATGTTTCATGAACAATGTCCAACAAATGTTAGGAATTCTGCATAATTGTCAGAGTCCGACAAAAGGTTCAGCCTTCTGGAATCCTAGAAACATTTTCTTCTGAATTTTTTTGTTGATGTTTGACCAATAAATCATAAAAATATCAATTTTCTTCTGAGATTTGCTCTAGCCTTCTGGAATCTATGAATCCAGGATCCCTACTTTTGTCGGCAACTTCCTGCATTTCTAGATTTCAGAATGCTAGTGAAAATTCACAAACGGCAGGCATGCAATCCATTTCACAGCTTTACACAAGACGCAATCACTTAATCCGTTGTAAACAAACCCTTGCTAAGTCTGATACGTATACTGCTCTGACGTTTTAGACCTTTACTCAAAAGATTCTTCTAATGTCAATTTTACGACTTCATCAATATTTTCCACGAAAATACGTTTTATATACGGCAATAGGCCCAATTTGGTTAATATTCCTTTCATTAATGTCCCACCCTGCGTAAAATCCCCACATAAAATTGATCTCTAGTTTCTATTATCCATACAAACTGTTGTATTCTACCTTGCCTAATATCCTTCCTTGCTTAATGCCCCACATGAGGGGGGGGGGGTATGAAGCAAGTTTTTCTGTACTCACACATCAGAAAGAACTCAAGTTGAAAATCTAAATTACAAGACAATTTTGCATTGCCATTTTATGTGTCTCAACCTTTTCTTTGCTGTGAAATGCTGCTGTCCAGTGTCCTCTCTAGATATTCACACTAGCACCCCCAATAAAAATTTGGTAAAAAAATTTTTCCTGAAAGAAACACACTCCAATGGAAACTTTGTAAGGTTGTTCTTCGTAAGCCTGAGGCTACAATGAAACCTGTATATAACAACCTGCTATGAGAGGTAGATACATTGACCACTATGGATAGGTGGCCTTTGTATACAGGGTTAATTCAATGGAAAATACATTGTAGGCATTGCTGAAGTGACCACTATAGACAGGTGGTCACATTATAGAGGTGACCATTATAACAAGTTTGACTGCATTTGGTTATTAGATAGATCTGTGAGATGTGATAACTGACTGATATTGTTAATACTTATTGCAGGCAGCAGATGATAATGCTTCTTCACTTGTTGCTCATCTAGCCACCAAGATAAAACCACGTTATCATTTTTCTGCAAGTAATAAATGGTTCCTTGAGAGGCCTCCATACAGGTTAGTAAAAACCAATGGAAACCAATTTGACGAAGTTGTAGCCAAATTTACTATAGGCTTTTCTCAAGTCTCAATTCATTTGTTAGGCTGGCCTTGATGAATGAAGTTTTGAAACTCTTTGGTTGATTTCAACCAGGAAAAATGCAACTTGAGCAAGCAAATCAGTTTTAGGCTACAATTTAATGACAATCTACTACAGTCAAACCTGTTGTAACGGTGGCCAGTGGTCACTCTTGCAATGTCCAAAATAGTATTTTCTATTGAATCAATGAATATAGTAAATGTATATAAAGGCCACCTGTCTATAGTGGTCAGTTTATCTACCTCTCGTAGGTCGACGTTATATACAGGTTTCACTGTAGCATCTATTAACATTTATTTACCCAACATACAGTGTAAGTAGCCCTTCCCCCCAAAAATATCCTGCAATTTTTATTGCAAAATCCAAATTCATTTCCACTTATACAACATTGTTCTCAAAATATTTTACAAGGGTTCTAAACCAGGTTGCAGATTAGAGGAAAAGTCGGGAATATCGCCTATCGGAGTTGCATTTAATTATAGCCCCTTTGAAAAAATTCACAAGTTCATGAAAATTTCATGAACCTTTACTTATAAGCAGGTCTCACTATATCTGGTTCGCTCATATGTTGAGTTACATGTTTCAATTCAATTCTAAATACAATCAAACCTTCTGTAGCAGCCTGCCTTGTATATTAGACCGCCTATATATAGTGATCAAAGTATTCACATTTCACGGCTGGTAGTCTAAAATATTTTTCAGTGTCTGCGACTACATAGTTTTGCCTTGATAATGCTTGCAAATATTTTACCGGAAATTTTCCTTGTCAAGCAATTCAAACTTGCGTTATTTATACATAGAGTGATTAGTTGACATCAATGATTCGGTTTCATTAATTATCTTTATGACTTATATATAGATTTAAAATACTTTTAATTTTAAGAAAAATGTGCCTGCAGGAATTTTATTATTCAATCATTGTGCCTGTGACCGCCGATCCAGTGGTCCTAACAACATTATTTACCCCTTCAAAGTTGCTGTTATATACAGGTTTCACTGCCGGTTTTACTGTAGTATTTCTTTAATGCTATTTTATAGGAATCACCAAGTGTTACTAGGAGAGCAAGAGCATGTATCTCGATTTATTTCTCTTGCTCCATTCGCAAATGAAAGCAATAAAAAGGTATAGTATATTGAAACGGGAATAACCCTGCTGAAGTTTGTTTTTCATTTGCAATGTTTGCTCTAGAGACTAGGAGCCTCATATGATTATGCACAAGACCTACAGAAAATTTTCTGCATCTTAACGTCTGTATTTTCTACAATTAATCTCAAATCTAAGATATCTGTCATGAGAAATTAAAATCAATGAATCATTTTTATCATGTACAACACATACGCGACAGTTCTTGCTGTAGATCAAGCACCACAGAAATGCCCAGATAAAAGTGATTCGATGCTGTTCATTATTTGTAGATACTAAGTGTTATGCGCAATTATTTTCATCATGCTTTCTTTCAGCAGAATTCTTTACTCCATCTAACATTTTTGGTAAACGATCTTGGCAAATTGCAAAACTCTTTTTTGTAGTTGTTATTGTCGTTGAAACACTTCTCGTGATATATTCAGATTTCATCACTGTGAAAACTCAATACCGATTTGGTGATGTCATGACTGATGTTTGAAAATGAGACTTTGAAAAAAAAACAGTTTTTGAAAAATAATACCTGCCAGTCCATAAAGGCTGTTTAATAAATTGATAACTGCCCAAATAATACAGTCAAACCTGTTATAACGGTCACCTCTAGACAGCAACCACCCCCACCTGTCTATAATGGTCACTCTTTCAATGTCTAAAATAGTAATTTATGTACCTCTCTTAGCTGGCCGTTATTTACGGTTTTCACTGTATCAGAATAATTGATTTTGCTTGAGTGAATTTTTGAATCACTAGTTGTTATTGAAGTGGTATTTTATACTGTTTTTCTGTTTTTCCAAATCTAGGAATGTGATATTTTTTGCAAAGATAAGAAGAAACATATCGAATCTAGCTTCATTTTGACAACATAAAATTAACAGCTTATATTTTTTGGCAATATTATCGTTGCTACAAAATTCATTCCAGCTGAGTTCTATTACTGACCCTTGCCCAGTCGTTCGTTTCCCTGCGTTTCGAACTGCAATGTTTTTAGTAGGAATTATTCTGATAAAATGTCAGGTTTGTTCGCATAACGTTGTATTTGATTCCGTGATTTTCATCATCCTTATACTCATTCGCAAAGGTTTTACTTCTGTTTTTCGACAAATGTTTTACAATTTTAAAAGCTGCGTTTTAAAATTCAAGGCTCAAATATCATCAACTCACTAAAATAATATGACGTAAATAAAAAAGCTACAAGATCCAATTTAAAAAAAATTTGATACAAAGGCTGTCGATCTTTTTTGGCCCTTTATTACCCTTATCAATTGTAATTTCATTTCATTGTTAGTTTGAAATAACACATCCTTCACATAGACAATATAACATATATTATTACAAAGCCATCCCATGCATGTTGCATTATCCTAGTTCTCTGCAACGATTTTCAAATTTTATTTGCAGTATATCTACGCATTCTCTATTATGGCTATGTCGCTGATGAAACGAGAAGATTTAATTAAACAGACTGATGATACAACAGAATCACCTTATAAGAGTGTTATCTCAGAGAGTAATATGCAAAATGAGGTATTTTATTTTTAAAACAAGTTAGTTTAGTATGCCTGCAAAACTGTTTGTTGCTATGAATGTCTCAACTCAATACCTATCTGGAATCTGAGGATTTCGTATAGAATTTCCGATTTCAATTATTTTGTTTCAAAATCATTTCATCATTGTACAAAATATGTAAAATATGAAATTTTTCACAAACATTTTGAAAATGAAAATCAATAAGCCTCTCTGGTGCTCCTTGCGGTTTCATATTCCTCGTTCCCTTTGTAGTCCATATTAGTCCCTAGCGTTGAAACGCAGGACAGTTCTATTAATTTTATTTTATTTATCCCAACTCAGAATTACGAAGCTTTGAAGATACTTATTGATTTCCAAAACGTTAGCAAAAACTTTAGAAAAATATTTTAATTTTTTTTGTAGTATGATAACATGATTTTGAAACAGAATAATTGAAATCCGACAATGATAATCTTCAAAAAGGAGCAATATACATAGGTTCAGTCTTCTGAATTTGCTCTGGCATTACGGGACTCTGCTGCAATGCTGCTTATAATAGTCTGTTCATGTTCAATTTCAGCTTGTTGCTCATAATATCACAACTTTCTATTGCAAGCTAGATTTATGAAGTTTGAAATGAGTGTTGTTCGATGTTAATTTCCCTAGAACCATTTAGATTTGATATAATTCCGATACTGAAATTAAGAAAACTTACCTGATTAAAATAATTGAACATTCTCATATGATGTATCAGGAACAAACACCAACTTACAAATAGTCAAATAATCATTTGCAGGCAGTGTTATCAAGGAATGGACTCCTGGGGCGTAGAATTATTGGACCATAACAGCGGTTTTCAGAATTTATGTTTCAGACTCGACCCTAAGTTATCTGGCTATAATACATCGAGTTAGCTATTTATTTGTTTGTATAAGCGATTTTTGTTGTGATAGTGGTGTAACGAAGTGAACAGCAACATTTCAGGGTGATCTTCCTGTTAATAAGTGCAATTTTTAAGAGCTGTTAATTTCCAATCCTCTATTCCTTGCTTACAAAATCATACCAACAGTTTGGCAACATTCTAGATACCAGTGTAATAAAGTTAAAACCATATCAAATGGACTGGTCTGACACACTTAGTGTTTTACTATGTTCTTGGGTGTATAGTGTTGTGATATCAATTGAATAGTGCCATAATTCCTTTTCAATTTTTTATATCTATTGTAATGTAGCCTGCATTCATCATTGTAATTATTCAGGGTGATAAACCTAAAAGCTTCTTCTTCGATGATCATAGTGGCCACGGAAGAAAAAGACAGCACGGTATATAGCTTACATTTCTTAATCAAATTTACCATTTAAAAATTGAAATGGGGACTAAATCAATGTTTGCATCACATAACATTTATTCCACAGTATAACACGCATCATCATAAATTCTTGGCAATTTGGTGCTTGGTCGGGGGGACACCTGCTTTAGTATTCAATTTCCAATAAGTGTTGTTGCAACACGATCTGATTGGTTTGTTTGTATAATTTTGTACCATGTAATACGTCAATATGACATAATAACTCAGATCATGTGGTAAATCTTGGGTAAATAGATTAATTAACAACAGAAATGTATAGTGTGCCTTCAGAATGAGCCTTCAGGCCCGAGCAAACGATCCAACTTTGTCGTTTTGACTCTGTTCGACTTTTTCGACATAAGTTGGATCGTTTGCCTATGCAGTGGAACACATTTGGATGGTCAATAATGGGTCCTCATTGCCGTCTCGACTAGTTGAACCGACTAAAATTTTTTTTGATTCGCTTTAAAAAGTTCTTATGAGTCGGACGGATGCTGAGGAATTTTGATGAAATTTTTATGCCTGGATATGTTTGTAACACTTCAAGCGAGCGTATACGCAGGCGCAATAGTCATAATGCTTTCCATTTGTAAATCTGAGAATTAAAATAATGTTGATTTGAAATTAGCCGATTGTTCTGAATCGAAAATACCAAGACAACTGATGACAATTGACAGCTGATAGTTTGAACTCATTCAAAATGTTAAGAAAATTGCCAAGACCTGTCACGTCCCTTTATTCACAAAAAAGTAAATAAAAAAAAGCATAAATTCAATCCATGAACAACAAATGGTATAATGATTTCTAGAAACCTAAGCAAAAGTTTCACAGAAAATGGATTCATTTTGAAATTTTGAAGACTTTTTGAAACACAAGAAACATTCACAAATATATTTTAACATTATTCGTAAAGCTGAAATGCTAAATGACTATTGCACACGACAATGTTGAACCAACAAAATTCAATCGTTTGTTCGGGCCTTACCTTTAACAATGATATTCAATTCTTATTACTAAATTAATGATTTTTATTAATAATACTATTCAGATACAGTCAAACCTGTTATAACGGTCACCTCAATACAGTGGCCACCTGTCTATAGTGGTCACTCTTACAATGTCTAAATAGTATTTTCTATTGAATCAAACCTGTATATAAAGGCCACCTGACTATAGTGGTCAATTTATCTACCTCCCGTAGCTGGCCGTTATACAGTATACAGGTTTCACTGCAGTTATTAAATCTACTTATATTATTCGAATAACTTCTAGGCTTGAGTGAAATTTTTGACTATGACATTAGCATGTTAATTTTTAACAGATAAGGATGGTCAAAAGCGAGAAAAGAAGATTCCGAAGGGACCCCGTAAGTTCTGCCATACATTGATATATTATTATTTCCAGTTTGTTACCAAGTTTATTTTTTCTAGCCCCAAACTAGCGGTTACGCAATGTTCATAAACACCTCACACGGTTGGTTTGTGAGAACTTTGCACAGTGTTCATCGACTGATAACGGACAGCTTTTCGCATGTTGTTGTGTTTTTTATATCAGCATAAATGATCTTGCAATCTTCTAAATTATTTTTCATATTTTATCACACAGCTGTCTTTACTGGACCTTGCTGGTTTTGCTTGGGAAGTAAAGAAGTTGAAAAGCATCTTATTATAAGTGTTGGTGAACATGTAGGTTAAACTGCTGATGTTGAATTTTTCTATTTTACCTTCTTTAGGTTAAAGTTTTCTGTGTAAATACGAAAACCATGCCTGCCAAAACAAGATAATCATCATTGAATAAATGCGCAATTGCACATATCTTTGTGTTTGCGGTGGTTTTTCTTGATTTTCTCAGCTGTTTTAAAACCAAATGAATCAAATAGCATATCATCTGATAGATAATTGCAAATAGTTCTACCTAACAGCTCTTTTTTCAAAATCTTTCCTTTGCTTTGTTCATTGAAAGAAAATGTAATTCCACACACTGATAGTTTTGTTTTGCGTTTGAGAACATGCAACAACATTCTTGCGCCGCATTTCTATTTCTATTTCATTTCTCCATTTCATTTAGAAAATATTTCACGTCTTGACAACCACACAACTTCAAATGTAATTTTTATTCAGCCAAAATTAACCCAGCAACGCGGGCAAGACATTGTTAGTTGCTTATATTGCATACAAAAGTTAGTATTTTTCAAGTATACAATTCTACGTTAGTGTCTGTCTGATATACAATTCTACTTTTATACGGAACAAATGTGTTTATATTCAAATTTTCAGTCAAAAGTCAGTCAAAAATTCTTAGTTTAATAATTCAAAATCAGATCTGTAACAGTTCCAAATTTAATTGTTGCAAATTGATGTTTGGATTTCTTTGAAATACGTATAAATAGGTATGAATTTTTGCTGATGTCAAAGCTTCATATTCAGAATTCACATCATGGAAATAAGTGAATTTGCATTTGATTTGAGACTAAATACTTTAAATTCAACAATTTAGTTATGTTATAGCAGTACAACCGTTTATGAATTAATTTTGATTCAATATTTATGCACTACACTACTGCACATTGCCTTAACATTGTTTCATTGTCTTTCTCCTCTTTTCCAGTCTTATCTTGCTCTTGCTAAAGGACCACTTACACCATCACATGTTTTAATATGTCCTGTTAGCCATTATAATTCTGCTGTTCTTTTACCAGATGTAAGTACCTTTATATATTTTAGGAGTTGACTGGGTTGCGTCAGTTATAGCAAATTAATTTATGTGCAGTTATGAATACGTTTGTACGAGAAGCTGCTTTCCTTACCCCTTCTGAAAACAGTTTAGGAGTTCATGAACAGTCCATGAAAATCTGGGGCCATTTAACATTCATGAACTCCTGAACTATTTTTCGAAGGGATATTTCCAATGATATCCAAGGAAAAATAGAGATCAACTTGAGACATTTGTCTCGTTATTGTATTTACTATTTATGTTGTGGTTTCTTAATGCCCAGGAGGATTGACTCAAATGACAGAGCAAATGGGCCTACTATCTGAGCTATTCAAACCTCCGTAAGGTCAGCTCGGCCTTGGCTTGACTTTGTATGAGCATCAACGAGCTGCGGCGTATGCCTACACATTGCCGATCGATGCCTATCTGCCATAAGATCTGTTGGAGTTGGTCTGCAGTGTCACGACTTAGATCAAAAAAGTGCATTTACACGTATTTCTCTCAGTGAAAAGAGCCATTCATCTGGGTAATACTGTCTCAATTACTATGGCTTTGTAATCTAGAGTTGTTTACTGAACCTCGCCAACATGCTAAATAATGCAAGTAAAAATCTAAATTTATTATTCATCACCCTACTGCGCCTTTCCTGATCAACGATTAAGCATTGAGATACTTTACAAACCACTGTATATAATCAAAGAACATTTCTCTTATAAGCGTATATTTCATTGTTGGTATTATTTTGTTACAGGAAGTATTGATGGAAATGGAAAGGTGAGAATTGATATTCATCAGATGTGATCATTTTTATTATTATTTCCATTGTGAAACTCTAATTCAGTGGAACAATCATTATGGTGAAATATTATACATGCTATTGAGTGAACATCGCTTACATATTTCTTTGTTTGACCTGTACAGATTTTCATCAGCATAATACATCCTCCGATTTCAGTTATTAAACTACAGTGAAGAGTTGATAGCTGATTACAATTACCCAAATTTGCTTCTTATCTATTGGCTTTTCCAATAAAATTCCTTATATCGTTAATCGCTATCGCATTCCAAAATGGAATACTGTTTGGTTTAATGAATATGATGTTAATCAATAGCTGTATTGCTTCTACATGACAAATTAAATGAATAATTACCTCTTTTTTGCAGTCCAGAGCTTTACTTCACTGCTACAATAATAATTTTACTAATGAATCACTGTAAATAATAACGTCAATCCTATTGTTGAGAATGTCTTTGCTAGTATATTGATTTGATAGTATATCGTCTATTGCTAAAGTTTGTAATCCATCGTCATCCAGGAGAGCCTTTCCAATTGTAGCGTTGAAAGTTCTTCTTGTGCTTCGAATTAAAATTCCCAGACTCCAGCCATGTGGCTTGCCACAGGTGGATTGATTTACCAATCAATTTTGTTCAATTGTAATATTTGTTTAATCTTATACTGATCTGATTTCTTTCAATGCTTCCGTAATTTCATTGTCGGTTCCCACAAAGTTTGTTCCATTGTTGCTATGGATTTGAATGGTGAAGAAATGGGCAAAGGGTTGTGTAAAATAGTGACCTAGTAAACTGTAACATACTTTGGTAGAGGAGGTTATTACAGAATATGTTAACAAAATAAAAGACTGTATAAGGTAACGAAAAACAAGAAAGTATTTTGTTTAATTTCACATGTCATAAATGTGCATGAAGTAGGTATTAAATAAAGCTGCCAAATGCTATAAACTGTTCTAAAGTAATTATAATAGGAAATCAACAAATGGTACTTAACGTTTGGAGAAGGCTTTGATGAGGCTGGAACTATCACTTGGTAAAATGGACAGCACTGCTAATTTTTAGCTAAACAGAATCTGCTGACCTTCCCTCTTTTATTGGGAATGTTAGCCAATCACCTTTCAGTAATTATGGCTTTGTTTAAACTTGGAAATCAAATTTTAATATACAATGATCAGTTTAAAATAATTAATCTTTTTCAACATAATTAAAATGAAATTTACTAGTCCAGCGATAGCTCCCAAAATGCTGATCAACAAATAGACTTCCCTCTTCTTGATGTAAATCTTCTCAAGCAATTGATAAAGGCATCTGAGTTTCCAAAGAGCTAGCAACTTCTAAGTGTATTGCTCTTGAGTTAAAGTATGTGAATATGCAACCATATCGTTTGGCTAGGCTTCTTTTTACTTTGACCTTGAACTGTCCAAAATAATTAACCCCTGATGCAGGTTCTTCATGTAATTGCGACAGCATCAGATGGTGCTTCCCACAAGCGTTGACTACTTGATGGAGGATCTGACAAAGATGTCTGCCATCGCACTATTAACTTTTATGCTACACATAGATTTATCTACATCTTTTCTGATGCTCCTCATCTTATAAAGACTACTAGAAATTGTTTACTGCATTCTGGCTCTGGGACATGCACTAGAAGCATGTGGAACAATGGTGAAACAATTCTTTGGCAACTTGTTAGTCAAATGGTTTACAAGGACATTGAATGTGGTAAAATTATTGCCGAAGATTACGTTTGACCATATTAACTTAAACTCTTATTCTATGATAAAGGTGAGCTTAGCTGCTCAAATCCTGAGTTCCTCTATGGCCAGTTCAAACTGTTTGGTCCATCAGATGCTGCGGCAACAGCCAAGCTCTGTTAACAAATTGATGGGTTTTCGATTGCTTGAATGTACGCAGCACCAGTGAACATCGAAGAAAAATATATCCGTTTCTTGCTCCTTATCGATCATGCGATGATGAACAATTTCAATGGCTGTTTAATTTTATTGAATATTTAACTGATTGGAAAAAGAGTATTGATAATAGACCTGAAAAATTATGCAGGAAGAAAAGAACAGAATGTTTCTTTCATCACAAACGTAGGAGGGCTTCAAAATAACTGTTTGCTCTACAATTGAAGTCACAAAGTTTTTACTCGCAGAAGGACAGGAATTTGTACTAACTGAAAGATTTTGTCAGGACACTGTGGAGGAGTTCTTTGGTAATCAGATAAAATTAAGAAGACAACCCAGATGTGCGAATGAATGAATGTACAACAACAACACTATTGGGATCCAGAAAATGATATCCTGCCAAAGTGGAAATACAAGAGGCAGAAAGAATAAAACAAAATCATGGGAAAATGTGACAGATGAACCAGTTTCATGTCGAAAACAAAATGAAACTTGTAAATACCTAATTATCAACTGATGAATATGTCAATAGACGCAATACAAACTTTATTTAATAAACAGGTCAATTTTTATTTTAATAAGTATGTGAATAACAGTTTGTCAAAGAATTCACACAACAAAATCATATTTACAATAAAGTATAATATTTTGATAGAGCTACAAGTTAGCTATGTTAACATTTATTGGTATTCAGTTTATAGTATATAGTTTATTTAGTATTAGTATTATTTAGTATTAATAGTATTTAATATATAGTTTAGTTTCTTGCTACAATCGTTCATTCTCATAACTTCGTTCAAGTTCCTTGCAAAGTGATTTCGATTTCAGTTGTTTTGATTTTATTTTGTATTTTTGAACCATATTTTTCGCAAAAGAAAATGATCTTACTATTAATTATAAGAATATAATATTCTGCAATGCGTCTTTGCTCACATGTCCTTCTATATCAATTTAAACATTGCATAACATACTATTATATAGCGAAACCACTTCTGCATTTCTGAGCATCTATGGAGTTCTTACCCTTGGTGGGATAAATTGTAAAGTATTGTTCCACTTTCGTAAATATCCCCTCGGCACGATTTGTAATGTACCATAGTCCACCTCTATATAAGCCTCTATTAAGTGTTTGAGCATAAGTTTGAGCAGAATCCTTGTTGCACTTTCCAGCTTTTAGAATTGCCATAGCCATCATACTTTCGTCGGACGTTTTCGATAAAGTTTTTTGTGAAGATTGTGAAAAACATATCCACTAATGTACTGTTAAGCAGCATGCTCTCTGTCACATAGATCAAATGATGATACACATGTATCTCGTCCAATTGTATCAACAGATTTGACGCGCTTACAGTGTGAAACTAATGAATCAGCAACTTTCATAGATTGTAACGTTACACAATTTAGAGATAAACCAAACGGCGTTGTTTTTAATGGTACAGTGGAATAATGCATAGAATAAAACTTTTCAATGTTTCCGCTTCTAGCCAGTCCATCAAATAATGTTTTCATTTCTCCAAATTCAGTATCGATACTATTATAGTTCTCAAATGTATGGCTTTTCAGCTCATTCTTTAACACTCCTGGATATAAACATGAAGTAGTGATATTTTGAGCAGCACTTTCTTATCATTTGTAAAAAATTCTGCATGTCAAAACTGGTGGCTGTCTGATACTGCTGGTGTGTTTTGCAGTTGGGTGTCGTTTGAGACCACCTTGAGTTTTGTATCGCTTGCCACATATTGGTCATTCGATGTTTGTCAGCTGAACATTTAAAACTAGGAAAAAGGTTTATAAATATCTGTTTCATGAAAGATAATATGCAATAAAATAGACCTAAACATTGTTTATAGTCTAGTATTAAATTGACTAATTGAGGCATATCATTGTGGGTCATGTGTAGTTATCATGCATGAAAAGGGTATGGGGTTAACGTAATAGTCTCCAGAATCACATATTTTTGATCCAATAGTCCACCAAGTCCCAGGTAGAATATTAAATGCTTAATAATATTTAATAAATATTTATCATCAGGCAAACATGTTAAAGAATGGTTTAAACTAAACACAGATAAAATGGGCATGATGCCAGTCAAGTCGATGTCAGTGTTGGTCTGCTATAACTTGAATGAATTTGTAGACAGCTTGGAGCTATATATTCTCAAAATCAATGTTAGGTTAGATAGCTAAAAGTAGTCTCCTATTGTTTTTCTCTTCTGATGTAAGCCAGCCTTCATAAGTATTCCCCCATACAAACTATGCTTACAGTCTAATTAAATTTTAAGAATTTAGATAAGTCAATATTGTTTAATCTATCTTTAAATGTTTGAAATGAGGTAGTGCTAATCACTACCTCAGACAAGTAGTTCCATACTGGAATGATACAATTGGTAAACGCATGAAATGTTGCGTTTGTGTGTTGCAATGCTTTGGATTTGAGTTTGTGGGTGTGTCCACATATGCTATATTTATTAGTATCATACGAACAAATTCCGCTTATAGGTAGATCTAAAATGTTGTGCTCCTGCTTTCCTATTGTAGAATATAGCTTGTTTCTGTTGGTGGGCTTGGTTGTCTTTCTGGTGTTGTTCATTTTCAATATGTTTTGATGTTAGGTTCTTCTTGGTTGTAGGTAGCAATGTTCTGGTTGTTAATGACCCAGAATATTGTGGTAGTGTTGAATAATGAGATTGGAAACGTTGCTATCCTTTGGTAAAGTCATTGGGATTCTTGTAATGATTGTATGGTAATGTCTTGTCCACACTGCCACCCAAACACATGATGTCATCAGAAATATACAGAGATAACTTTCTTTATTTTTGATGACTCTTTAGCTGTTTTTTTTGTTTTGAAGTCTGTTTATTTCTTCCTGACTGAAACACAGAGAGATACTGTACTGTATTTCTTCGTCTAAGAAATGTTGCAAAGTATGGTCGATTATCGGCACTCGGTTTTGATTTCATTTGGCATTGCGGAAAAACTCGAATTTTCAATATGAGATAGGAATCAGGGGATACTGGCTGACATATTCATTAATCTATTTATCTATCCAAATACCATAAGAGCGAAAGGTTTCTCTAAGAAATAATACAAATTAATTAATTATAGGGAATACATAGTAAATTACTAAAGATAAGCATACATATTAAATGAATAATTACCTCTGTGTTGTAGTTCAGAGCTTTACGTCACTGCTACAATAATACTTTTACTAATGAATCAATGTTAATAATAACGTCAATCCATCGCAAAGGATGTCTTCGCTAGTCTAATTAATCTAAAGTTGTTGTTGTTGTTTTTTTCAATTTTCCCCTCATTCATTCATGACATAGCATTGTCAATATTGAACAGTTTTCCACATGGGCATATTGTTGCTAAGTATTTTACAGGCCAACAATAGACATCATAAATTCTCTTTTATTGTGTTGGAAGTTTTCAGAGGAAAGTGCTAGGAAAGTGAGCCAGCTTGGGGCCTTTCATCCTACTTAAGTCATTTGCCCGCAATAGCTTGTTTGACATCTGATGATGAAGTTGTTTGAGCTTGATGTCGTTGTATTTGATGCGTGACTTTATTATGCTTTTCTTAATGATTTGTAATTCTCTCAGATATACAGCGGTTCTCTGATCTTGCTCTTTTTAAAAGGGAATAATATTCTTGATGATAATTGCTCTGTAGCTTTAAGAGAATTTGCAGATTCTATATCAGAAATGTCTGAGAATACTGGTATTGCCAGGTCACCATTGCCATACTGGTATCTGCATTTGATGCAGTCTGATCTGATACCTTGACAACATCAATTTGTTTCATACTTGTATGCTGTCTTCCAATGTAATTGTTTTGAGTAGTTCCAGCTTCCACAATAGTGTGCATCTGAGAGATCGAGAGTGACATCTGTAACTCTGGCATGCAAAGAAACGGTCTAATTTGAACATTTTCATAATCTTGCAGTATACCACTTTCATCAATTTTATCCATTGTGAATGAGTTGTTACCAAATGATTATGTTCACATTTCACGCCACCTCCTTCCTCAGAGGCAATACATACTTTGAAGTACCCAGGGTGGATTATTTGAGAGGAATACTTTGGAATGCATCGTAATAGAAAGGACAATGGATCTTCATTGTCCTCTTAACTCATACTTGTCAGTTCCTGATAAAGTTCAATAGATAATAAATTTTTATAGGGTAAGAACTGGAATATGCGTAATGATTATATATATAAGCAAAACAGAACTTAGTATTAAGTTTGAGTGTTCAGACATCCTGAAAAGCCAGAAAAATTCGATGTTTGTTTGTTGATCATTATTCATCCACACATGCGTTGATTGAAACTTGTACTTGGTACAGCATTGTAATTCAAGAATCAAGCGTTAAATCTACCAGAATATTCCTGTTATCTTGAAGCTAATCTGTTATTAAATACTGAAAACGAATGATTTTACCAATGAGAAATCGATTGGCGAAGCAATAAGAATTACCTGGGAGTGTCTGGAATTGTACAATCTTTTTTGCTTTTTGGGAGCCATCCACATGCGTCACTAAGAAAGTACAATTTGATCTAAACTTGGTTGTGTTATGCCCATTAGCTGAGCATTTAAGGCGCGTCAGCTTTGCATCTGGGCATGCTTAAATTCGTTATTCAATGAAGCTGAATGAGTATCAAGTATGAACAACACCTATAATTATATTTGTTTAGAATATTAAAATAGTTGAGCTGTGTTGCTTGAAAGTATAATATAATTGTAACGTTTAATATGCCTGATACAGTTGTAGATTATCAGAATGCTGCTCAATCATTCAAATATCTTAGTTTTTAGGGCTCTGGTATCATCTAGTCTCTTACTCATTTTCCTAGGTAATACCACTTTAGAAAGTGCATATTTTCTTCAGTTAGATTTTGCCATTTCTTCTCTGATGTGTTTAAGTCGACATTGAAAAGTGCACTTTGAAGTGACCTCTTGTTGCATTTCCATTGTTTTTCTTGACTGGTGATTGCTTGTTAAGGGTTTTGATTTTCTCTTCTTTCCGGGAGACTTCATTCTCAAGCTTTGCTATTCTATCATTTAAACCATCAATGCCGTTTTTTTTTAATTATCTGCAATAACGGTGAATGAGCCAAAAGCACTATCTTACATTTCTTCATTAAATTTTATTCCTCCATTACGACCAGTTGTATAGAGATTGAAATTTCCTTTAATTCGAACAGTCTTTAATCTGAATCCTTCATCTATTGCTTGAATTTTTGAGGCTGAAATTAACTCTTTCATGTATTGTTCAATTTTGCATTTTGTCAATTCAGAAGGCTTGTGAAATAATACATTATTAACCAAACTGTCCATTAGATTTGAATATTTGACATTTTGTCTACAACTTGTTGCCATTATTTTAGAAGTGCTCTTTCAAATGAAATAATGGACCGAGATGCTCTATGTTTACGTTTGTTATGATATGCTTATGTCTTGCCATGTGACTGTAATCAACTTCACTTTTTCTTCAAAACTTGGAGAAAGCCATGAACAACAAAATGTAGGCAATATTCTACAATTGTACAAAGATATGATATAGAAAATGTCAACTATCGAAACGATTGAAAAAGCAATCGCGGCTGCCATTATTCTATTATTTATATAGCATATGTGTGGAAAGAATAGATGGACGAAAAGATGTAAAAGTAAAAGTTTGGATGATATGAATTCAAGATAATGATAGATCATGATATAACACATTGAAATTATTCACAATAAATTAACAAATAAATGATAGTACATTATGCATACCTCATTTTCATCCATGCTCGCTGGTGTAGCCTTGATTGAGGTGGAGGACACATTCCTGCTGCTACTACAACCCCCATATTTTGCTCTGTTGGACTTGTCATTTCTCCGATATGTTTTGAACTTCAAGTTGCATTTCCATATAGTACTAATATTTGAGATAAGGACAGTAACATTAAGCCTGTTGACATTATAAATTGTTAAATCTACAGTTTTGTTTGACATATTTTCAACTCCCATCCCAGTTCCTTTTTGGGAGTTATTATTAAAATTGGGAAACTTTGAAATTAGTGCCGTGCAAACCTGGTTACACTGTTGTGGTTTTGGGCATCTATTAATGCCAGAGCATTATTGTATGAGCAAATTATAGTCTTATAGGAGCCTGGACTGCGATAGGCCATCATACACAACCATCATATCCCACGCGGAAAACAGTTCAGGAGTTCATGAACGTTAAGTGGTCCCAAATTTTCATGAACAAGTCATGAACTGTTCATGAACTTTCCCTAAAGGTTCATGAACATTTCATGGACAGTTCATGAAAATTGAGGCCTTTTAACATTTATGAACTGTTCATGAACTCCTGAACTGTTTTTTCAGTGGATGATGCATAGAAGTTTCCCATTGAAGAAGATTGTATCATAATGCAGAAGATGCTTCAAATTATAGAACTTTATTAAGTCAAATGCCTTCATTTCAAGTATGGTGTTGTGTATCCAACAGTAGGTTGAAGTTGCTGGGAATTTGTTTGGATTCAAATTATCTGTCAGATATAAGGCTTATAGGTTTAGAATTATGCCGTGAAGCACAATTTATTAATGCAGTCAAAAATTGTTCGTAGTCGCTAAGATATTTTCTATTATGAATTAAGAATCCAACCAGACTATCAACGTCTCAACAACATGCAAATAATGACGATATAACAGAGCCGGATACATAAAAGTTTCACGTTGAAAACGTGTCAAGATATTGGAATTTTAAACATGCTGATGCAGTGCTGAATGTGTTGTAATAAATACGAACTACTCATTTCTACTAAAAGTCTTGGAAGTGTTGAGATTTATTGTTATAAAATTGTTGTCTCCTTCTCTTTATTTTTGTATATGTTATGATTTCCCAATTTAATGTGATGAGCAAGCTCATTGATATTGTCAAATGAATCATATTATATCCTTTGTCTGTTTATGTCATCCTCTCTCAGTGCCTGAACATGTTTATTACAGTATCTCTCAGAAATGGAACAGCTCCAGATGGCTGGCCAGAATCCTGTCTAGAAAGAGATGTTTGCATGTAGTCGTTCTTTTTCAAGTTTGCCTTTCTTTGTGACACCTGTAGCAGCATGTACAAAATATCTAGACTGTTTTACTCCCGTCTAGGCTTTTGAGGAAATCTGTCACGACTCGTATATCAGTGATGTTCCATGTATTAATATATAATTACCAGTCATTTAATTTGCAAAGCTTCCAGCTTTTCCAAGTCTTTATCTCCTGTCTCCACTCCATTCTTTGTTCTGTTTACCAACAACTTTTCATCCATTGGGATGTTGTTTTTCATGTAGATCTTGAAACTTTTTCTTGGATTGCATTTCCATAAAGTACTGAAAATTGAAATGAGCAATAATAAATCTAGATGTGCTGATATGATAAATTGAAAGCATGATTAGAAAACTTTCAATTCACATCTCAGTTTCTTTTTGGGAGTTATCGTTGAAATTAGAATATTTGATATAAGTGCGTTGCAAACCTGGTTGTAATGCTGTGATGTTGGATATCTATTGATGCAAATACATAATTTATGAGCACATTATAGTCACATAAGTCAGTACTGGTACATCAATTGCCATTATACACAGCCAACAACTACATATTTTTATGTGTATACATATGTATGTGATGCTATATATTGTTCTGATTATGTAAATCAATGTTCAGAATAAATTCCATTGAATCAAAAATCGTATTACAAAAATGAGTTAATTAGCAGACATCTTGTTGTTGTCAAGGCGATATAATATTCATAGTATTTTTTTATCTTTGTCGATCAACATCGTTTGTGACATTCATGAATCTTGCTAACTTTTTTTGATGACCATTTACCACTTTGTTGTGTTCTCTGTTACATATGATGCCAATCACCCGTTTAATACATATATATTTGAATGTCGATAAGCCAATTCTAATCTCATTAATCCCTTGTATTTCGTTGCTTAAATTAATTAATTCTTTTATTCTCACACGTTATTCTTCTTTGATGACAACTTCTTGGTATGACTCTGTGGATCGTTTACATCCTTTTGCCTTTGTAGATTAAACCTTGGCAAATGTTGGTGCTACGCCCAGGTTCAAGCAAAGATGGTTAAATTATATTGCCGCTTAGCAGTTGATTAATTTAACACTACATTTCTCCAATCTCTGGAGTAATTGTAGCTCATTGTTGATTTTAAGTGATTTGATTAGTAGCTTCTTTGTATAACATTTTATTAAAAAAATCAAAGGCAACATCTATGATTACAATCTAATCTACTTTCAATTTCTACTTTGGTTGATACTGTTTGACACATATTGATTGGATGTATTTATTTTCAGGTACAAACGAGTTTTACGAGAAATGTTTCATAAGATGGACCATTCTGTTGTTATATTTGAACGCAATTTTTATACACAACATCTCCAATTACAGGTACAGTGCACCACAGTATTAAGATATCGTAGGATAAGACAAGATAGTGTTCCGTAAATGTTGAACTTTTATTGCATTATATGCAACAATAGTAATACTCTAGCAAACAAGTATTTGACTGGCTTATTCAAATACAGTGTAACCCGCTTAAGTGCAAGTCAAAATTGCCAACGGTTTTCATTGCATTTATCCGAATTTGCAATTATCCGAAATTGTTCACCAAGGACTTGACCAGGAAATTGTTTAACGGGTTTCAAAGCCAGGTTGCAGATACGTGGGAATTTCACTTATCCGAATTGCACATGAGCGGGTTACACTGTATGAGAGAGCAGATATAATATCATGATGTCCCGCATTCAGGCTAGGTCTACACGAGAGCAAAGACATGTGTCTTTTCAGTCTCATTTGAGTTCACACCGTGGGTTAGGAAACAGCAAGTATTTGTCTCCTGAAAAGAAATTTACTTTTGTCATATTCGTCTGCAATCTCTTTGATAATTTCTGGAAAAAACAGTTTATGAGTTCATGAACTGTTCATGAATGTCAAATGGCCCAATTGTTATGAACGTGTTCATCAACTATCATGTCAATTCATGAGCTGTCCAGATAAAGTTCACATGAACAACCATAAAAAGTTCACAGATAAGTTCATGAAAATGGGGTCATCTAACGTTCATGAAAATGGGGTCATCTAACGTTCATGAACTCATAAACTGTTTTTCGCAAAGGAGTTATCGCTAGTAATTTGATGCATCCAATTGAATGATGACCTTATGTGGGATTTAATAAGCATGGTGTTGCACTCTGCCATCAGAGAAAACAAATCCCCGTCATACACAATGACAATATACTTCATATTGTACCGCGTAATGCGTCTGTGTGAGAAGCTAAGATGATATACATGGTATGCTTGTAATAGGCGTACAGTCATTACTAATTATGGCTTGTTTTGAAATATCTAAGTACATAATTGCTCATTCTCCTCTTCTTTTAGGGGACTATTAATATCTTGTCCTGTGTCCTATGCAGACCAGTTTCCCCCTTTTTGATGGTCAGTCTGTTGACAACACAGTTTCATCTTATATGGACGACAAGCTACCTGCACAGACGTTACAGATGCAAGTGTATAGTTCTATAATAGAGACGTTCTTGAAAACTTTTTTCAATTTGATTTAAGTAAAACCTGTTATAAATTTTCACCTATATACAACGGACACCTGTCTGTAGTGGTCACTCTTGCAATGTCTAAAATATAATTTTCTATTGCATCGATAACCCTGTATATAAAAGTCATCTCCAAATAAGGGTTATTTTTTCTACCTGGCTATTATAACAGATCTCACTGTATCAGTTGAGTTTTAACCTGTGTTTCATTTTATGAAGGTTATTCCTGTTCCAAATAATGTTGATGTCAATTTACCTGAAGTGTTCAGTGCTGCTGCACAGCTAGAGGGAATGGAAGTTCTAGAAATGCCGGAAGATACTGATCTAAAAGAGGTATTTAAATATAATCTAAACCTTTTTGGTTGTAATAGTAAAATGCAGGCATGTTAATTTTCAGATCTCTCGTGGCTTTCACTTTCGACTATTTTTTACATCCCTGTCTGTCAACTTTGGCTATTGCCTTTTTCACATTGAAATAAATTACAAAAATAACCCAGATGCCTTCATTTCAGACTATTTTTGAAATTTGAATCCTCATATCTGATAATGCTTATTGAAACCGGGTTTACTAAAATCAAGAAGTAGCTTGCGTCAAAAAACCAAAGCAATCGTCATATAAAGTTCCTATTTTAGATTGTCTGGGACACACAGGCTATGGTAATCAAGAGCAAACTTTGTCATTTACCCAAAAGTTTTTTTTGTTGGCGTTTTCAGAGAATCCTATTTTTATATAACTTGACAGCATGTAATGTACTAGAAAAGCCTTACCCGCGTTGCTGGGTTAATTTTGGCTGAATTAAATTTACGTTTGACATTACCTGATTGCCAAATCAGACAAACAAGTAATTAATGTGAAATATTTTCTAAATGAAATCGGAGAACACGTGCATTTTATTTTGATTATCAAACAATTGGGACGCGACGCAAGGAAGCGTGTCGTAGCATAGCGGTTCAAAAAAGCGAAACAAAATCAGAGCTTGAAGTGACATTTTCTTTCGATACGCAAAAAAAAAAAGGAAAATTTGAAAAAAAACGAACGAAAATATGCTTTTTGATTCATTTGGTTTCGAAATGGCTGAGAAAATTGCAAAAAACCACTGCAAACATATACACACAACGGCATTCGCACTTATAGGTATAGATATTAGAAAGTACAGTGACTAGGCTACAGTTAACTCACTGTATCATACAACAAAACACGTAAGTAAAATTACTTTGTGCTGCAGTATAACTCAAACTATACAGAATTTGCAAAAACAATAATCAAAAACACTTTAAAAATATGGTGGATCAACTCAATTTCACATTTTAACATATTAAATGGAGTTGCTTCAAACGTATGTATACGTATGTAACTCCCTGGAATCTCCATCGAAACGTTTAAAAGTACTGTAATATCATTCGTATCACGGTGGTTTGATCTATGTTTTTATTTGGTTTGCCTGTTTATTTTTGTTTTGTATTCTTCCTATCAAAGTAAAATGTATCTTTTCGTTTTGCGGTCTTTGCTGCGGTACACCATAATTGGTATTTTTCGCGGGGGGATCTCCTCGTGGTCATCACCAATTCAAGTCTGACCATTTTGAGCCCGTTAACACTGGTAAATCACAAAATTTGATTCAAAATTTTTAATTCAATTCAAAAGTGTCATTTCTCAGTTGTTATGTGTTGCAATTGCTTCTCTTCATGCAATGTATCATTCCCTCTTATTTTTGTGATTATATGCTAGAATATCATGAATTTGAGCGAAATTTTGATTTTAATATGCTCTTGCTCCCACGACAGAATTTTTCAGTGAATGACATTGCAGACGCAACTCCATTGTTCATGTTCTAAAAAAAATGAAATGGAGTTTAACTGGAACATTTTCAAAATTAAGAGAAATTTTGGGGAGCACCTCTTAAAAACTAACGCTAGAAAAATGGCACGTCCCGGATAGAAATCTCCCCTTCTGATTCCGGATGCTATTCGGTTTGCCTTTGATGGCAACCATTCTGAATTTCTAAATAGAATTCTGAATAGATAGAGGATAGCCTCTATCTATTAAATATGCTCTGATTGTGTAATAATGTAGCTTTGTCATTTACAGTACCTTTTTTCATGACTCGCATGTAGGGTCCGACAATCCTAGATTACGGAAGTTTAGAGCAAATTCAGAAATACCTGTAGGATTCCAGAAGGCTGAAACTTTTGTCCGACCCGGTGGTTTAATGGCAGAATGTCCGCAATCCCTGCAGGAGACCGGGATTCGATTCCTAGTCGGTTTGCGAAATTGTATTTTATCTTTATGTAACTTTGATGTAATAAAGGCTCATTGAAATTTCAATTAGATGTATGTAAATGTGACTGCTGTCCAGTCCTTTGTTCCCACGCAAACGAGCTTATATAAGTTCATCTGGTTGTATTTACAATCAAATTACACACACACACACACACACACACACACACACACACACTGTTCGCATGTGAATTTGAAAATCGCCACGTTCCTCACTGTTTGAGACAATATTAGCTATTCTAAACAACTGTAGTTTTGAATGCATGACATCCTTCACTGGCAATCGAAGGAGATGTTTCGAAGGGGCTATGGGAGAGTAATATCTCTTCATAATGTTGTAAGCTATGTCTGACCGTGAATTGTGGCGTTCTTTGTGTAGCAAATATGTAAGGCGTAAGAGGGACGGCACATTCCTATAATGTGACTGTCTATACTACTACTATACTACTACTTTTGAAAATGTCTAACACAATAGTCAAGTTAGTTCACGCTCTACATTTTTTATCGGTTTCTTTGATATGATAAATGATACATGTGTTGTCTCTTTATAAGAAACCAAGCAAAGGCTGTATATACGTAGTACTAAATGCTCATGGGAATTTAGTACGATTAAAATAGGCAAAACTTCAAAATACCAGCATTTCATTGAACTGCAATGAATTACAGCACAAATGCTAACGTATGGTTTTTAATCTTACCACTCAGAGCGAATGGAAATGTGACCGGTTTGATACTTTCATACATTATATACTGAACTGAATTAATTTGAAAGGCTTAAAATAATTATGTATTTTGTTTTTTGGAATATTTCGATTTCTTAAATAGTTTCGAAGAAGTACTTAAGATTTTAAAAACATTTAAAGGTTTCGTATAAAGTTTTTTTATAAAATTGGTTCTTTTAAAAAAGAAATGTATCGGAGAAACTGGGAAAGTATATCACAGGAGTTGCTGTAAGAGAATTTTGGTAATTTTCGGAGAATAATGTTATTCAAAAGACGTTTTGATACATTCTGGACATGCAATCCGTTCAACGAATACAACTACATAATCTTAGCACATAAGAATGTAGCCTTTCTTCAGAATTTCTACTACTGTAGAATATATAGTATCTAAATTGCTTTGTATTCTTGTGGAGACAGGAAATGTTCTTCTGAGACAGGAACAAGTTTATTCTCCCATGAAATTGAACCACACACAAATATCTGAATACATCAAAAGCATTCCATTTCAACAATATAGTAAATTCCAAGCGACCTGTAGATATTTTGTCTTGCACTTCCATTTTGCTTTGTATACTAAAGCATGACGAATATGCGACGCTTGTGGCCTTGATAGTGTTTCAATATAAAGAACGTTTTGTCGATGCTATTGATAAATTAGGAGGAGAAATATTCATCTCAATGTCTTGTCATTTTTCATGAGATAATAGCCGGAATTTTGATTTGCCATGACTATAATTTCTGCGGTAATAGATACCAACATATTTGGAATAATTGATCTAAAACTACCCATTATTTTAATACTTCATAATACAGATGAGGTGCGTTTACAATCGACGTCAACCAGCGATGAGGGGACGTAGCTATATGAAAGTTGATTTCCTGTATTAAATGTTTGAAATTCCCTTTAAAAAAGTTGAAAATAGGAGGGAGGGGGTCCTACGTTCACTGAAAATTTGTTGTTGTCAATTATGAATAGTCCTCTGTGAGTAGGAAGAGACTCCTGGGACGGTTGTCAAAATCTTGAGGAAATCTCGAGCCTAAAAATGGACAAAAATTTCCTTATGTATAACCCACGTATAAAGGTCACGCGCTGCGTAGAATCGTGACGTCATACAGCAAAATGTTACTCTCCGGGACCATTCCCATGACTGTGTGAATCTCATGTGAGAATTGTAAATGTAATAATAGTTTCAAAGCTTTTAATGTGATCATCCTTTGTGTAACTTTTTGTCTGGGACAGTAAAGGAACTGTGTGTTATTTTCAAAAACGAATGTATATAGCTTTGATAGGTCTCCATAGGGGTCTCCTGTTCCAATTCTTTATAGCAGTTTATTTTTTAACTGTGTTGAATTAACTTTTTTCTCTTGTTTTAGATGGTGCAGACAACAACGCCTTATTTCTTTGTGGAATTTGACAATGGCATACGTTTACTACATCGAGTAAAAAGTAAAATGCCTCTACATTTTGGCAGGTTTGTAATGATTGGGAATTAGTTTGAAATTTGCTTTTGGTTTAGCGTACTGCAAACTCAGATGGGTACTGTCACTAATGGGTACGCTATTTTTCACTACAATTCGAATTAGGGTACAATACCGCATACTTGATGCGAATATAAAATTCATTTGGAAATTATTTTGGGTAATTTCGATCAATGTACTCTTGAGCTAGTACGATTAATGAAAATAGTCATGAGTTGTCAAAATGTGTGCACTATGGGTATATAACATATATGGCCTTGTCTGTGACTCTGTAGCCTTATTTACTGTCTAGGGTGCCGTCAGACCGGCCCTCTATAGCCAGCCCCTTTTGCGGAGAAAAATGTTTGACTGTCGGAAAAATTGGTTGTATTTTTTTCCAAATAGTTATCATCACTGCATCGGGGGAGTTAGCTTGGAGCAGCCCCTGTTTACGCTGCTTTTAAAATTGATTATCTGTTTTCTTTAGGGAAGTAATAGCATGTTCTGTACTAGATATGCCAGATCGTGTCAACTGGAAATCTTGTAAACAAAGTAAAGAAGAAGAAAAAAATGCTACTAAAAGATTTAGACAGATATTCAAGCCTTATGACTTTAATTTTACGTGAATATAAATACCATATATTTGTTCTTAGAAAATCACGCGTTACGTTTATATTTAAAAAAAATCGTTCTCTGAGGAGAAGGCAGGAGCTTTGTTTCGTTTCGGATCGGATGTAGTCTATCTGGAATAGTTCTGATCATCCATGATCGATAAAAATATTTGGCATTTTATCACCCACGATTATCCTGTCATTTCCCGATGCGATACAAAGTTATTTGCATGTTTAAAATTTTAAATTCAGCCGCTGCTTCTCGACCTGATGTTAATATCAAGTTTAAATCATACAGTTCTTTAATCGGATTAAGGAATTAACTAAAACAAGTTTTAAAATGGAAGGAACATGAACATCTCTGAATACGAGATAAGTTTTTAAATCTTGTAAAACGGGATCTCAGAGAAAAGAAAAACATTGTGGAATGTTATAACGTCATATTGCGTTACTATCGCATTAGTTTTGTAAGTTAATATTATTAAATATAGAGAATAGACACAAAGATGAGGCAAATGCCTTGCCGTTACTCCGGTGTTTCACGCGTTTACTTTGCGTGCGTTCATCAGACCGTCAGACCGTCTGATGAACGCAAAGTAAACGCGTGAAACTCCGAGTAACGGAAAAGGCTTTTGCCTCATCTTTGTATCTATTCCATATTATGCTCTGTCTTAACAAACATTGAGCACTCTCACATACATTCACCTTATATTATATTATATTATGTTTTATTATTAAATAGATAAAGTTAATAGTCTAGACTGAAGTAATAACTTTGGTGTATTCTCTGTAAAGGATAAATTGCGACAGAAAAAAGACATTCGAATGTTATAGTTGGTGATACAGTTTCTTATTTTGATGACTATATACTTTTTTTAAATGAACGATTTAATTATCGTGAAAAAAAATGTACATAAGATGTGTAAAATATATAGTGGATTTGTGTTTTACAAATTAAATATATTTTGATTCGTATTTATATTTTAAAAATCAAAAAAAAGGTAATAATTGTATGCTCTTTGGATTAGTAATTTCTAAAATAAAATGATATATATTTTTCTTGATATGATATTGTCTAATATATATGATATTTATTAATTCATTTTCTTTTATATATATCTGCGAAATGAAAAATTACTACAAATGTACAAAATTCTTGAAATAAGAAAATGACAAGATTAAATTTGATTGTTACATTCATTTAATTGACATGTTCTGTGATTGGACAATATGCAGTTTTATTTATTTAATGTGCGTGCATCAATTTCACACAGTTGCAGTGCTCGTCGTACATAAGGTCTCGCATCATCTAATAACAAATCCCTTGAAAAAAAAATAGATAGATACAAACCGTTAAATATGGGTAAAAAGCATGTATGGTCACATTGAAGGATAAAGCAAGATACTAACTACGGTAAAACAACATGTTGGTTAAAATGGTTTTAAAATTTATGATTACAAATTATAGTTGTAAATAGTCAAAAATTAGACATTCAGTTTGCTACTTAAAGTTTCACGCCTAATCGATCATCAGGCAATTTATTCATTGATAATACAAATTTTATAGAAAATGAATAGTAGATTATATAGATATAGAATTGAAAATTAATTAAGTATATTTGAGATATTGTGATAAATCTTCAGAATTTATAGTTTAATTTCAAAATGATTTACAATTTTTGCCGAACGAGTAGCTAGAGATACTAACTATGCAGATAAGAGATCATTTCTAACATTTTTCTCTAATCTGCTATACTGTCACATCCTTAGGGGCTTTCTAGACATACTGTCAAACTGTCAGATTCCAATGAGAAGACAATTGTTCAAAAGCATGACAGCCTTTGTGCCAACAAACGTTAATTCATGCATGATTTGAAAACCGCAAAAGCCTGGCAGAGTTTCCAAATGCTCAAAAATTTTCTGTTGATATCATGTTTGCCCGCCAAGTCACCTGTTACTAAAATTTGACTCCTCATAAATCGTAAAAACATTGCAGGCCTAGGTACAAAGAAATCTGCATATCTGGCATATATTGCATAACAACTACTCCAGGGCCATAACCTATATGCTTCTGACAGTGGGTTTTCTCAACTTTGCCAGACGATATGGGCATTTTGCCCGAAAAAAGAGGGTGAAATTTGCCTGCTTCGGAGCTTCAGTACTGTTATAACTTAAATTGCACGATTTTGCCATTTTTCGTCCCAAAATTGCCCGAGATATAAGTCAAAAACTTTTATTAGAGGACGCGTCTCACACCCCAGGAAAATGGCCGTGAAATGCTCTATAACAATACATCTGTAGTATCAGATTCATATGTAAAGGCAAAAATAGCAAACTTACTTCCTGTAGAGAAGACAAACAAGATCACGGAGTAGATTTCGTTCTCTTCGCCTGAAAAAAATATCGAATTTTACATTAACTTATTATTCTTGAAATCTCAACATAACGGACAGATAAATGTCGTTTTAAACAGTAACAACCTTCATAGTCACTAAATCTATTCATCAACCATCAGGAACAGCTATATGTATCTGTTTATACGGTACATGCAACGAAAATGCATGCTGATAAATCGACTTAAATTATATAAATGTTGTAATTTTGCGTATATATATCAATGAGAACCCCATTCCCCTGTGAAAACAGTTCACGAAAGTCCATGTCGGAAAAACAGATCATTTGTAACGTCCTTTTAGCAGGCATTTAAATATAGATATTATCAAGGTAGATAAAATCTGAACAATTTCCTGTCTACAAATTAGAAAAATACGAATAGCTAGGAAATGCGTATCCTGAAATATATGCTTTTGTATATATGCAAAATGTAATACGTTGCCCTTTGCGCGAATTCACTTACGTTTTTCCAGATGATCTACTTCCATTTGACCCTGTATCACCATTAACATCGCTATCAATTCCATTAGCTGTCTGTTCTTCGTATAATTTCAAACATCCACCAATAGAATCATCAAATGCTCTATCTGGTAGATAAACCTTACGATATCCAGGTGATTTTTCATCTTGTAAATCAAGAAAACGTGACGCTCCAGAATTAGGTTGTGGCGCTCTACCGTTTTGACGGTGACCATTACTCAAATGTGAATCATAACTTAAAGCAAAAACATCTGACGACGATGAATCAAGTGGATCATGATCACTCCATGATTGCGTTGAACTTGTTCGTGATTGATTACTGTTACGTCGTAATTTTGTTTCTAATTCACGTTGCATATTGTGTCGTCGTTCACTTGCAACTCGATCAAGATCGTTACCGTTAGAGAATTGTGATTTTATAGCCACATCACCATCATAATATTCATTTGAAGGATTTATTCCATTTTCAGATTCAGAACTTGTACTTTTCCCTAAAAATATTAAAAATCAATATTTTTCACAGATATATAAGTGACTATAATAATAAGCCATGCATCCCACACTAATGCCAAAACACATCAAAACATAGCAACAATTTAAGAATTGATCTCAATAGAAACATAGGAATCATAACCGTATCTAAGACTTTCTTTAAAAGTCAAACATAATACTACGACAAGTAGCATGGTTAGCTAAAAGAATAGTTACAAAATAGAAGAGAATTTACCGCCGACTTTCGTATTATGTTTCTTCTTAAATGCTCGCATCGTTGAAAAATTCCCAGATTATACAATTAACAAGCTTAAAAATATTCTTTTAACTCAGAAAACAATCAAATATTCTCAACTATCTCATACGATCATTTCCACAATCATATCAATTTTGAGAAACTGAATTTCAAAACCTTTAATAGAAACTAATAGTTGACGTCTAGATTACTATTACCATAGCAACTATCGAATGTCAATCACCCATATGTAGCGTTGGATTGATTGCAAGGGGGAAAAGGTCAGAATAAATCATGCGTGGTTTATAAATAAAACAAAAGAAAGCATTTTATTGTTGTGAAAGATGCTTTTTCATGAACAGACGAATACATATTTTTTTTATGGCACCTTTCCGTTGCAATATATCATACAGTAAGAAATGTCGAAATGCTTTCTCAAAAATATTGGATGCTATACGGAAGAGCGTGACTATATGCAAGCGGCAAGCCTTCGGAAACACGTTCGTTAGCTATCCCTTTATATTCAAGTTTTGTTTTAAAATTCTTTCAAAATTTTCATGAATAAATTATGCAGAAATATGCATAAACAATATTCAAAAAAAAAAAATTCTGTAGAATATGTTCCATAATGATTATACCAGAATAAACTACATACAGTACAGTATTGTATTTTATGATTTCAATTTAAAGATTATTAACTATCCATCAGTCACAATTGATATGCTGCGGTATTCCCTTGAAATCATATAAGATCATATAATTTCTGACAAACTTCCAATTCAAAATTTATACAAACCTAAACTCGAATGTTTTCTCCTCGGCATACAAACAAGAAACAAAATGTGTAAAATCTGTATACCTTGTATAATTACGATAATATACAAACGTATAGTTTGTACTGTAATATCGAAGTAACTTTCACGTACGGTTAATTGACATCAACGTCGTCCCCTTCTTTTATTATTTTAACACTTCATTCGATATCCGCCCACTATCTCATTCCGCCGGTTTATTGAAATTGCGGAATAATCAATAATCTGTCTGATCAAGTCTTATCAACAAGTTTCGATTGCACATGATATCAGTGATATGATTGGTTAATACAAGCAAAGAATTCGTAAGAACGTAGGATGTGATTGTCATTTTATTCCTTGGAATACAAATGTGAAGAGGTGGTTTACAATAAGGTTCTACCCGGGAGAGAAATATTTATTTGATTGAAAGCATTTATATCTTTAATAGTTGAGAAAAAAAATATTTGTTTGGAACTCTCCTAGAAACGTCGTTCCTGTTATCAGTTAACTTAGAAATTTGATTGAAAATCATTCATTCCAATAACATTCGATACACTTCTTCATAAGAATATTACGAAGAAAATCTTTTATTTCCAATTGAAACTGTAGCGTACGATTATCGTACGTTACAAAACTACAACATTTGCAACAAAATAATTAACAACACTTTTTTCAGAACATTTTAGGCCGAAATTTTCAGCTCTACTGAATTTTACATGTTGTTACAAACTGCTAGACTGCGTACCAGCCCCTAGGTTTTTTCTTAAACCTATGGTTTTAGAAGTAAGCCTCGGGGCTGGTACGCAGGTTAACAAACTACAGGCTTACGATCTAAAGTTCCAAAAATTCAAAAATGCTATCCCGGCAAAAAGTTCCAGCAAGTTGATTGATTGATTTTGAGTAAATATACAAAAATGATGCAAAAATTTTTCAGAAAATCTTGAAAAGGTCAAAAATAGGATAACCAAAAGCTCCAAAATTTGTAATCTCATACTCGAAAAGTTTTTTCTCAGCTGGAATATGGACCCGTCTGAAAAGTGGCACGTCCCCGTATAGCCGTCATATTGGAGTTACCTCCCCCTGGGTATATGACTCACTATTTTTGAGTCGATAGAGTGCATATCGTTGCGAAGAAACTCATACCGAAGAAACTCATTGCGAAGAAACTCGTTGCGAAGAAAATTGAGCTCTCGTCGTTGCGAAGAAACTCATTGCGAAGAAACTCATTGCGAAGAACAGTCGTTGCGAAGAAAATTCTTCGCAATGATCTCCTTCGCAACGACTGTTCTTCGCAACGACTGTTCTTCGCAACGACATGTCCCCCCTATTTTTGACATAATAATGCCAACGTAGAGTTTGCTACTATGTCGAAGCGGTCCCCTCTGAAAAGCATTTGGATCCAGGAAAAACATGAATGTCAAGCGCCACTCTCTGAGGCAAGACGTTTTATTCCTATTCCTAGACCAGTAGTAGTTGTAATCAATACACTAGATCAGTATTATATTGGTGTTTTATCTTAAGATAGGATAGATAAGTCTAACAAACCACAAACTAATCTGACAGTACACATTTCGATAATAATACCTCGTGATATCCAACAAATTCTAACAATTTCAGCGATTGGATTGATCAAGATTACATCGTCGTGCATCTTAGCATTGTGAATTGTTTATTTTAACAGAGAAATCAGCTGATTCGAGGAAATCTCTTTCATGCAGTGTAGAGTAACAATGAATCCCACTGGGGACCGCCACTTAACAATGAAAACACACTATGGAATTATTGATCTCACAAAAGCTGAAACTGTTAATATTTTTTAAATAGCCCATTGAGATAAAAACTTTACATGCTCTATCTGTTTACTTGTAACAACGTTTGCTTGATATAATGATAGTATTCAATGATGCTATATATGGCATGATGAATCAAGAAATAGTGGACTATACAGGCACACACAGTCAAGATCCCATATTAGAGAATCGTTTGAATACTATATTAACCTACCAAATGCCAGCATACCGTGTAATTCGATTTTAAATGGTTCGATTGACCCTTTTTATGGTTTACATAATCCGGAATGTAATTTCCCAAAGGGGATTTATATCCTGCAATATCTCATCGCAAGAAAGCCATGAATTCTTCTCATACCAATGAACCACTTCAAGGAAACTATATGTTACTATAGCAACATTCTTAGAATGTGACTGTACAAGCTACTTTGGCATAGTGACAAACTTCGTCTAGAGGCTTTACAGCGACATTATAAGGCTTCTGGATTTCTTGGCAGTGCAAATTGAGCCTCAGACTAATGATTGTTGTTGCGAATAAGACCGAAATGTGAGGGAAATTATGCAGGAAGATTCACAGGGTTTTTATTGTATTTATCCGAAATTCACTTGTATCAGATATTGTTTAACAATAAATAGTTGTTAATACTCATGTATATAGTACTGCAACTTGTTCTAAGTACGGTAGGAAAATATGACCAGACAATGGAAAACATATTATGGATACACCAGTGTATATGTACTGTATTGCGACCCTATTGCGATTGCTATAACATGCAGATTGCTCAAATAATCAATATACAGTACTGTATACTCTTGCCTATGAGTATTACCAGACCCATAATCAGGGTCCGACAAAAGTGGGGATCAGGGGTCCGACAAAAGTGGGGATCCTGGGATCCTAGATCCCGGAAGGCCAGACAAAATTCAGAAGAAAATTGATGTTTTTAATGATTTATTGGTCAAACATCAACAACAAACTTCAGAAGAAAATGTTGAAATGCCTCTAGGATTCCAGAAGGCTGAACCTTCTGTCGGACCCTGCCCATAATGTAAATATATGGCTCTGAGTATCACCGTTAAGTGACGGAAAGACAATAGAATGAATGTTGCATCAATAGTAAGCATAAACTTACCATTGCTGTTTAATTTTGGTCGATGTGTCTTTTTCTGCATTAATGTGTAATCTCTTTGAGGTAAATGACTTGATTTTTTTTCAAATCCTTTACTTGACATGAGATGATTATTGTTACTATTATGACTGTTATTTAAACTACCATCGCTACTATTTAGGCTACTATTTGACTGATTTAAACGGTTAACATGAACAATCCGTTCATTTATTCGGACGTTATCACTTCCATTTGATTGTGTACGTTGCATATTTACTGGGTTTAAATCTCGTATCTCCTTCCGACGATCGTAACCAGTTTTTGCATTATTTCCACCTCGTGGTTGAGGTCGTCTTAATTCATTATCCATAGTCATTGCTCGAACAAATCCATTTGATTTTGCCATATTTTTTCCTTCGTTATGACTTTGACTAAAATGATGAAAAACATAAATACTGCTGTAAATAATCACAAAAATGCACAAAGATATTTCCAAGTTTTTCCTCGACTTTTGAACAAAATTAAGTTGTTATATATACCGTGATAAATTCTCTTTTTCTTTAGAAATTTCGAAATGAACATATTTACGTTGTTGCTCCATCTTATTACGCAATTTGTTGAAATTATTCTCTACATTTTTTTCTTTTTCATTATTGCGTATTACAGTTACTATCTGTCAATCTATCAATGATTAAAAACGTTAAAAATGTTAAACTCTTGCTTCAAACTTTTCATGCATGAATGATCTAGCAACAAAACGTTACATTTTTTCAGCTTAAGACAATTTGTTTAATGTTTTGTTCCTGTGGAATGTCTACCGTATCAAATCCGTCATAGGCTAAAGACACATCACACTACAAGCACAGAACTCTTACAATATATAGCTTATTGTTATTATTATTATTATCATGTATACGCAGATAGTTTAAAATTGATGCAAGAAAATGAACAATCTATTATATGTTAATGTTAAATATAAAGTGACCTTGGAGACCTTTTCAAATAAAATGATCACACATTTGTTGAAGACAGATGAATTTTATTAGTAGCCAATATAACGAATTCGATGAGGATATTGTTTATTTTATTTATGAACTTTTCGTACCCTTTTCTGTATTTCAATGCAATGCAACGTACTTTGGCGGGGGGGAGGGGTCGACTACCAATCAGAAAGCCCAGCTGTCAGCGATCGCTTGTTTTCACTCAACATTTTGCAAGCGATGAGCGTTCTGTCGCTTATACATGCGAGCATGATGAGAGTGTATTGAGAGAAAGTTCTAATTCCCGTATTTCAATGTGGAAACCAGTTTTTGAACTGTATTCCCAGCAAAACGTTCATGTTTCTATTATAGGCATTATATGTGTTCCCGCTTGATAAGTAATTCCCTTCGCTTCTTTTAGAACGATCAGAAGCGTTGAAAACTATCGGATTTTCATCGCCGAAGAAGGAATAAATGCCGTGCACTGATTTCACGGACAAATGAGTTGGCAACAGAAAAGGATATATTTGATAGCATTTCATTGGAAACAACGATCATATCTCCAATCTTGGAATAATAGTGGAACAATAATAGTAACATTCTCTTCCATTTTATTTTTCAATAGTACATTTCCATAATTTCCGTTTTATAATCTGTATTAATTTATCACTTAAGGCCATTAAAAACTGATGATAGGGTATAATGTACTATCGTTTTATAATACGTACGCCATCATTCAATCTTAAACACTTCATTGAATTTCCAGTAAAAAACTCGAAGAAGTCAAGCGAATTTATAACAGAAATCGTAGACTTACCACAGAAATTCCTTTAATAGGACGTTTGAAATATGTGAATTAAACAACTCTCCGATAAGCGTAAAAGTGGTATAAAACTCTCCAACTAAATTTATACCAGAGAGTGTAATTTTGAAGGTATGAGATAGTTGTTGGCCTTCGTTGCGTGTTATATCTTCAAGAGACACACGCTGAGTCCTGTGGGATCATTAGAATGCCGTTTCATATTGAATTTACTCAATAGTTTTCTTGTAGTTTTCCTTTTTTATTGAAAATTTACAATTGCTTTGATGATTTGAACAATGAAAACTAATGTCTAGCCAAGCATGAGATCTATATAAATAATATTGAATCGCATAATAGAATCAGCAAAGATATCTGAAGACGTAAGTTGTCATTCATTTCATATAAAAAAATATATTATATGAAGCAATTTGTTTGGTATGAACTAACTAAAGTTTATAATTAAAAATAACAAAGTTTAAGATATGTTTATAATTATTCAGATTTATAATGCATTATAAAGAATGACATAATTTCAAGTTTAAAAAAATAACTTTCGGTGTTAAAATAGTTAAAAGATGTACACGCTTTCGAAATAGGCATTCATTTTGTACTTAGAATTAATCCCTCATTTCAATATGAACGTAAAATTCTATATACCACAATAGAAAATTGTTGTTAAAATATTTCTGGTGACAATAAGGAATTATGTTGTTAAATGCCCCTTGTATAAAGATATAGTTTCTAGTTAATGTTCTAACCATATAGTCTGCGTGCAGACTAAAACATATCTTAACGAAAAGGTAAACTTACACTCTCGTTAAGATAGGTTTTAGTCTGCAAACAGAGTATACTGGATGTCACTAGCTGAGATTCATGAGAACGTAAGCAATTCAAAATTCCATTAATTCTCTGAAAATTTGATTACCGAACGTATTAGCCCCATCCCTCATTATATCCATGTTATATGCCTTATATCGTAATTGAAGGCATTAAAATTGCCACGCCTTGATACTAACGCAAGAATCTATTCTGTCACCGTGTAATACCGACATGGTGGAATGCCTTGTCTAAAGATATTGTTAGCTCTAAGACCTTGGCATTTTTAAAAACAATATAGGTTATATTGATTTATCACGTTTTTGCAAAATACAAATAAAAGCATAATGGCGTTAATCATGTAACGGTTAAATTAATATTGGTCTAACTTTAATGTTTTTTCAAGGAGTTGTATGTAAGTGGAGAATGCAGTTGTTTCAGACCTTCATTATTTATCTGTCAAAATTCTCATTTTTATTTTAATTTTATTGGCAATCAAGAAATCCATCGAAATTTTCCCTGACATAAGAATATTTTAAATATGTCACATCTGACATCATACAGATAAGACATTGAAAGTCTCAAATAATAGTAATAAAGCACTCAGCTGCATCGTCACGGAGTCCGGAGATTGAATAAATATCCCTGTGCCCTATAGCTGTGACATCCATTTATAAAATTTCATGTTTACTTGACCTCTAAACTTTTAAAATAAAGGAACATTATCAGTTCCAATACTCCAAGTGTTAATTCAAGGTAAATACGTGAGATAATCCGTATAAAATTCTGCATATACCCGAAACGAGGCTTCATAGTTTTAATAGCTGAAAGACAAATTCCATATTTCAAGGTGTTGATATTGACGGTTTAATCAAAACTATATAGTAGAGTCATTTTATTTAAGCCGAGTAATCACGACTTTTGAAGCCTTCAGAACGATATATAAACAGGAGCTAAAAAAATATTTCGTTTTCTTGATAGTTTAGAACATATAGATGATGTCCACAAATTAAACCCAAAAGAGCTGCTGGCAAACTTATCCAAATGAAAACAAACTAAGTACAGTATTCGATATTCTATTAGCTTGAAATTATAGAATGAGAATCAATGACGAGCCTTGCGACTAGATGTTACGACTTTTTTCATTTAGACTCTCATTCTATAAATGCTCTGATTATTTTCACTGATCACTTTACCAAGAACTAGCGTGGAACAATCCCATTATTATTAATTATTATCATATATCTATATTATAAGCTTGAAATTAAAAACCTGTGAAGCTTTGTAATGTGCCAAAATCATACAATTCATGGTATGTATATATATCTACTCTTTGCAGTAACATAAATAAATAATAAGTACGTTTCAATTGCGGTATATAATAATAATCAGTATGTTAAAAATATACTATCCTTAAAATAATGTTATCCATCATTTAGTATAAACAGAATATAGGTATACTGAGCACGTATCAATCGCATGATATCCTATCAAGATATCTACAATATCAATTTTACTTTTTGGGAATCCTTAATTAGAAATTATTTAAAAAAGAACACCAACCTTTTCTGAAGTTCTCCAACTTGAAATAAAGTCATAATTCCCCTATTAACTATGCCAAATCTCTTTACGTAAATGTTAAACAATCGATCCTGGAATGCTTAGATAGTGAACTAAACTCTTGACGATTTCTTTTAGACTTAAGTCACGTTCAATGAGAATTCGCTTTTATAATAAACGTGATATTTCACTTTCCCACCCCCCTCCCTAGCGGAATTTGTAAATATAATCGTAATTTGTAAAACGTATTCTTTTACAACACAACAATCTTCGGAATATTAATCAGATGTTTTACAAATGAGGTACGGAAATAAAGTCTCTCATTTTACCGTATACTTGAATGAAAGCCCACCGTGTCAAGGCAATATTTACCTCCAGTCTAATGGAAATACAACGAACTCCCTTAGACACACTTAGAATATATTCGCAAATTATTGAAACTATGCTTATATTATTCAAATGCAGTATTTAGCATGTTATTCAAAATGCTCTTTGAAGAATTTTGAATGGTCAGTGTGATAGCTGTTATTAATAAGTTTTTATTGTCTACTTATTATTTAGTTTATAACTATACATGGACAAATTCCTCGATTCTGATTGGTCAATAGATAGATAAATATATGCTCTCGTGATTGTGAATGTTGTAAACGTATGATACGATGTGAGGAAAGGAGGATTAGCTCAGATGGCAGAGCAGTCGAACATCAGATCGGATCATATCTGATCGACCGTGGTTCAAATCCCCCTAAGGTCAACTCAGCCTTGACTTTATCTGAAACATCAAATGAGTACCATCTGAGGATGACGGATGGAATGGTCCAGAGGGAATTGCATTGTAAGTAGCTGCGGCGCATCGTTGCGCATTGACAATCAAGACCTATCTGCCATGAAATCTGTTAAAATTGATCTGCAGTGTCGCGCTGTCGCGGCTGAGATCAACAAAAAGCGTTTAAAAATCATTTCTCTCGGCGAAAAAAGCCACTCATCTAGAAATAGAGGAGTGGTACGGGTGCCTTCGGTAGAGCGACACCGTCTACATTATCTTTTTATACGATGTGCATGCCCTACAACCGTTCCAATATTGAAGTTTGAGAGCCTTCGCGAATCTACTGGCATGTGTTGATTTTTATTTTTTCAAAATAGTATAATCTATGAAATTTTGGACAAATTCCACACCCTTATTATTTTCTAAATAACAAGAAGAGGAAAGAAAATGTAGAGATTATCTAAAAATAAATATTGCAAGGAAACCGCACAGCCAAACATAGTAATGAAATTTTATTCACTTTGAGTATTAACCACCGCTTAGAGAAGGATGTACATACGGATTCACCTCGATTAATAAATTTAATTTTTACATCTTTATTCGAAATTTTAAGGCACTAACATTCATACCTCTTTCTTGATCAAATATGCACTATACATTGCAATATATACCAGTAGTGACTTTTCAAACTATCGTGAAATACAATTAATTAATTTGTAAATAATCACATTTTCTGTACATAAATTCCAGTCATTCTTGCTTCTCAGCAACAAAAATAAAAAAATTCAATATTCAAGAAATTGTTCGATAAAGATCCAAAGAAGAATCGAATTATATAGATTGACGCTCCATTTGTGATTTCAATTCATATCAATTCACATAAATGATTATGTGACATTTCCACATTTCAATTCTGCTTCAGAATAGACATCCTTTGTAGAGCAAATCTTTTTCAGAAGTTAGATTCTATCAGTTTTTATATTTTAAAAGAGATTCGAACAGTATCTCACCCTTTGAATCCAGAAATTTGCCCTCTAAAATTTTTCTTTTTCAAAGTATTACACCTAACATATTTTATTCATCCCCAAGTGCCTAGACCCCAAATATTTTTGTAACGACGCATATTTGAAAACTGATGATAGCTTTGTGGATTTACCCCCAATTAAATTGCACATCTCCTTACACCACCCATTTGAAGTTAAAGGGCCCTGTGATCTGAATAGTTGAACCTCTCTGTCAAAGATATACTGCTAAATCTCCTTGACTTCCGTCTCATGCAAGATAATGGTATCGATAATACGTCTGATGTATACTTACCGATTATGTACCCATAAAACAACTTAATATATATATAATATATGTCAGTCAGCCAGTAGACTTTATATCAAGATAATCTACTTTTGCACATTTCTGTCTATTCAAACTATAAAAAGTAATGTAGACGGTGTCGCCTTACCTACCGAAGGCACCCGTATCTCTCCTCTATTTCTAGAGGAGTGGCTTTTTTCGCTGAGAGCAATGATTTTAAACGCTCTTTGTTGATCTCAGCCGCGACGCTGCATATCAGTTTCAACAGATTTCATGGCAGATAGGTCTCGATTGTCAATGCGCAACAATGCGCCGCAGCTACTCACAATGCAACTCCCTCTTGATCATTCCATCCGCCATCCTCAGATGGTACTCATTTGATGTTTCAGATCTGAAGTTCGGCTACTCTGTCATCACAGTACAGATTTATGTCGCTAGAAAAGCCTTTGACATTGTTTCACATTCAATTGAAGTTATATACTATCGAAGATACAAGCATACGGCATCAAAATTGGCTTTCGAATTGTGCATCAGCTTATTCAGCTTAATATTTTAAAGATGTTTGCCAAACAGTGTCGATTAAAACTCTCTCAAGAGGTTTGTCTGCGGTATTGTCCTAGCTGTTCAAAGTTCAATTATATAAATTATTCGACTACTTGCTCTCATTTATTTTGTATATTAATGTTTTAAATTTATTATTTCGTATTTAACATAGACATATTTGAATTTAATTTTATATAACTTAATGCCCTATATGTGGATGATGATGAATGGATTGAGCAAAACACATTTCGTATGTTTAAGAATTTTTTACAGCCTCTTCCAATCAAGATTCATATTTTCACAGCCTCATATTCATATTTATTTATCCTCTTCATTGCTGAATGGATGGATCTGAGAAAAGGTTCCAAAATCGGGTCTCCATACTCTATAATATAGGTAATTAACAGCATGAATTTATCATTTGAAAGTGTCCGTAACAATAAATATATTTATATAGTTGAAAATTCAATAAAAATTAGTTAATTTGAAAATGTGAATATTTCGCAGATAAATAATAATAATAATAATAATAATAATAATAATAATAATAATAATAATAATAATAATAATAATAATAATAATAATAATAATAATAATAATAATAATAATAATAATAATAATAATAATAATAATAATAATAATAATAATAATAATAATAATAATAATAATAATAATAATAATAATAATAATAATAATAATAATAATAATAATAATAATAATAATAATAATAATAATAATGATAATAATAATAATAATAATAATAATAATAATAATAATAATAATAATAATAATAATAATAATAATAATAATAATAATAGTAATAATAATAATGTCATTTATATAGCGCCACTTCTAAACATGAATCCAGTTGTGCTTTAAAATCATTTAAAAACATTAAAATATATAAAATTTCAATACTTAATATTAATAATATGTTTATCACAAAGTTAAAATAAATGAGACTGATTTCAATTTAAAATAGAATAAAATTGCTAAAATATATACATATACAGATATTCTACAGATCATATGCCTTTTTAAATAAAGACGTTTTCCACTATGTCTTGTATATATTTAATGAATCAGAGTTTCCGGATTTTCAGTGGAAGCTCATTCCAATATTTTGGGGCAAGATAAGAAAAAGTTTGGGCACTATATAAGACATCATAACTAATTGCAAGTCTTGTGTGGTAACATTTTATCATCATTTATAGTGTTCTATAACTCACACTCAAAATGCAGTTAAAATACCTGCACATCAAATTTATGCGTTCACTTTACCAGAAATACTCATCAATCAAAGCGTAATATAGGTTTATGAATATGAAAATAACATAATACCTTGTTCATTTCTTTGTGTTTTCAAAATATGTTATAGTTACATATAATACATAATTCCGAATTAGTATCTTAAATCTTCCCTCTTCGCTTCCATCTTTTGGAGTTTTATAAATTGCAGCGAAATATATATTTTATCTGTCTTTGTCACATTATTTCAGCCATGTTTCACTGGTGCCTTTATTCATAAAGAACCGCAACACTATTATTAGGAAATCTGCCGTTCTCAATGGGGGACAGTTGAAATATTATCGATGTCATATATATATGAACTCGAAGTTGATGAAAGATTACAAGTAACCCTATGGGAAGTTACATTTTTAAGGTGAAACTATATTTAAATGAAATCATTTTGTTCTTAGGAATTTTGGAAATATCATGGAATTATTCTACGAAGAAACAAATTTGATATCCTACATTCAAACCCGTTAATTACCTATAGGTTCTGTACTTCCATAATTCTTCAGATAATCTAAGCCATCCTAGATAAATTCTAGATAAATTCTGGGCAAGCGATGTTAACACTGACGTTATGCACATGCTTTGTGAATACATTCGCCCTACCTTGCATTCGCCCAACTTACTGTCAACCGTATAATAGCTATTAAACTTTTCTCCTTCCGCCTTTGCTGTTGCCAAAATCGTATGCTCCATATGTTAGTCGCAAGAGGACGGTACATTCCTGTAATAATATGACTGTCTATACTACTACTAAGGACCCCGGTTTATACTATATCTAATTATCAGAATTGTGCCGCATTAGCTAGATTAAATTTTATATACAAGCTACTGAACAATGCGAAGCTCAATCAAAATTACCCCCGGGCATGTATTTGGTGGTCGATCGTAGCCACAGCGTTCTTTCGAAAAACGGATTTACACCTTGGCCGATTGTTGCCATAGCAAAAAAGTTATACCATGGACGATCGTTGCCCAATAATAATTTTTGTACTCCAATAGCCAACCAGAAGCCATGATTTGAAAAAACATAATTAGTTTCTAAAAATAGATCTTACTCGAGTAGTTAAAAACAAATCTCTTCATGCCTTCACTTTTTGCTTTTAAACTTTTACAGTTTTTTACAGTGAGTTTTGCCCAGAACAAAGAAACACCCCATCAAGTTTGATGATACCAAGGAAACACGGTGCATCAAAAATTTGCAAAAGTGAAGCCCGATGAGGGGATCGAACCCACGACCCTCTGATTAAAAGTCAGATGCTCTACCGCT